>CM052211.1:4444429-4985003 GCA_028454225.1 Lasioglossum leucozonium | reverse complement strand
ATCGCCGTGATAGTAATTATTGATAAATTTATTATCTATGGCTGTTTAATGTTTATAACAATTCCTTTTGACGACGATGCCGACAAACATTCCCTTGACCACCTGGCCATCTAATTTTTTAGTGATAATAGGTAGTAAAACCCGAGGTATAGAATAACTTTTAAACCATGAACATTTTCACGAATTAATTTATCGACACAATACACTAATACATTTATTATTTTGAATCGGCTAACATTTATAGCAATTTCTTCTGTCAACGATGTCGATAAACACTCCCTTGACCTCCTTGTCATCTAATTTTTTAGTAAAAATTTTTAATAGAACTCGAGATACAGAACCACTTTTAAATCATGAACATCCGCATGCATTAATTTATTCAACATATTACACTGATTTTATTATTTCGAACTGGTTAAATATTTATAACAATTCCTTTTGCCAACTATATCGACAAGCAGTCCCTTGACCATCTTGCCATCTAATTTTTTATTCTTCAATATACAATTTGATTGCGTATTCTTGACGGTTTCGATCGATTCCGGCGTCGATCAATCTTTTTCTGATTTAATTGATGTATATATGTATATGTCTCTAATATCGATCGTATAATGTAAATAACAAAATTTCAATTTTAGCGACACTATGGTTCGATCAATTACTAAATTTCAAAAAACAATTTTGCAAATTATCATCGATTATTGTCGATTATTTGAAATCTAATCCAAGGATAATCTAAAATTCATGACACACATAACTGCCCGGCGATGATATGTCTGGTGGGGGTGTGGAGGCACCGTCTTTCCTATCCGACCCCCTCGGTCCATCCGGCATCCATCCTCTGACACCCCTTCTCGTATCTATCGCACGGTCTACCGGCGAGTTTCTCGCAATCACTGGCATTATTATTTAATGTACACTCCCAAAGAAAAAGATAGCACACGCGTGCTATCTTTAATTTCTCGCGTTATAATTATGGTACAGGAAATGTGCAAATGATATAGAAAGACTGCCTTCTACTAATATGTAAACACTATCTATATTGGAATTTCTACGAGATATTCTTTCAGGATGAATGTAAACACACAAATAGACACGAGACAAAATGATAGCACATTCAAGGTTTATTTTGATTTTCTTCAATATGTCGCGAGGTAGAAGGAAGTTAAAGTGGTCAGTCAGTGTTCAGTGCTCCTTGATATTGGTATCTGTCGCATTTCGTGATGGGCCGTGGTAAAAGATTATCTGACAGTGAAATAAACGCAATTCTTATTTTAAGAAAACGGAAAGTAACGATTACAGAAATTGCGAAAGAAATTGGTCGAAGCAGAAAAGCTGTCTATAACGTATTAAAAGATGTGGATCACTACGGTAAAAGGAAAAGCACTGGGAGGCCAGCAGCCCTATCGCACCGTGACACAACAGCAATACTTTGTGCTGCATCTAATTCTTGTGCTACTGTAAGAGAAATTGCTTGCAAAGCTGGTGTACATACTAATATTCAAAATGTTCGACGTGTGCTGCAAATGAGTAATATTATAAACCGATCAAGAATAAAAGCCAAGCCACGATTAACAAAGAAGCATAAGGAAGCACGCCTTGAATTTGCGAAGAAACATATACATTGGAGGAAAACATGGAGGAATATAATCTTTACAGATGAAAAACGGTTTTGTCTGGATGGTCCAGATAATAGTGCATACTATTATCATGACATTCGAAAAGGACAATTAACAAGAATTAGACGACAAATGAAAGGAGGTGGAATAATGATTTGGGCCGGCATAGGTTACAAAGGAAAAACGGATATTAATTTTATACAAGGAAAAATGAATAGTGCAAGTTATTTGAGATTAATTAAAAACCAAATTGATAAGTATGCACAATGCATTGCAGGTCCAAAATTTGTGTTCCAGCAAGATAATGCTGCCGTACACACGGCAAAAATTATTCATGAATATTTTTCAAAAGAAAAAATTCCTGTTTTGGAATGGCCGGCGTGCTCCCCGAACTTAAATATAATTGAGAATTGTTGGGGATTATTATCAAGAGCTGTACTACGCAGAAGGTAGACAATTTGAAAATTTAAATGACTTAAAAATCAGGATTAAAGAGGAATGGAAAAATTTATCACAATCTTCAATTAAAGTATTGTATAAATCCTTACCAAAAAGGATGATAGAAGTAATTGAGAACCACGGAGGTTCCACACATTATTAAACACAGGTACAGTTATATAATTTTCAAATTTGTCTATTTTAAATTTATATAATATGGAATATTTTTCAGATGTGCTATCATTTTGTCTGTATTCATTTGGGTATTTGTATTTTTACGACGAGAATTCGTTGAAGAAAAGTCAACAAAAGTTATGTTTGTATATTAGTAGAAGGTAGTCTTTCTGTATCATTTGCACATTTCCTGTACCATAATTATAACGCGAGAAATTAAAGATAGCACGCGTGTGCTATCTTTTTCTTTGGGAGTGTATCACGGGTCGGGTACCGGCTCGCCTTCCGGTAAATCGCAATATCGCGCGTCCGCGCTGTGAATGTATCTCTCACGCTGTTTGATAATACCGTCATTTTTTATCTGCCGAATCCGTGTACTCATATCCTAATGAGCAACAAACATTGAAAGACGCGGCTGATATGCATGAGGGAAATACCGTCGTACAAATGGAAAGTATAGTGGGGATACTAGCCGACTCTTGCGGTCACTGCTGCATTGGTCATAGCTGAGTGAAATAGTTTATATTTAAATTCTGCAAAGTACCGTAAAAATAGTCGCGAACTGCCGGAACAGGGATTAGCATTATCCATCTCCAACGGTAAGTGCCAGCCAGGCTTTGCTTCCGTGTACATATTTATCTTGATTTCTTACAAGATTTCTTACATGATTTCCTACATAGTATTATAATTTTACAATTTTAAGAGCTATCATCACTGGAAGACCATTGAGGGCAACAGTCGGTCCGCGATCACCGGAAGCTGCGCGAGATTCAAAGTTGGCACGAAATTGAGTTGTAAATCAGGTGCTCGCAGTTGATGTTAACTCCTCGTATCCCTCGACATCGAGTAAAATGGCAAACGTGAAAGGAAGACATCGTGAAGAAGTCTTAAAGAGCGAACGGGAAACATTTGAATGGGATATTAAGAGCTTCGAAAAATTTCTTCAGAAAAGAAATGTCAACAAAAAGGAGGATGAGCTCCGTCTACGACAAGATCGATTGCAGAAACTGTTCCATTGCTTCAAGGAGAACCAGATTGAACGTGCAAAATTCGAAGACTTCGAAACGGTTGAGGCCGACAGCGAAAGGATTACAAATCGGTACCACGATGTAAATGCCAAAGCGAATTTAATACTGGAAAATTTGACGGGATTTGAAACAATCGCGTTCGACGAGCCCGGGCCATCCACGTCCGGGACGAACAACAGGCACCCCCCAGAGGTAACTGAATTCGACGGCACCCAGAAAGAATGGCCGAACTTCAAGGAGACGTTCGTATGCTTCCTTTCCGCGAAACCTCATCTCAGCGACAATGAAAAATTAAGGTTACTCCGATCGAGGTTGTCCGGAAAAGTTAAGATTGCGATCGAGTTATACAAAAAGGATAATTTTAAGACCGCATGGGATGACCTGAAGGGGGCGTACGATGAAACCTTCGACTTCGGTATGGAACAAGCCTTAGAATTACTCGACACGCCTTCAATGTTGGACGCTTCGCATCAATCAATTGACAATCTCATCTCCTGCATAGAGTTGCGCATGCGGTGGCTGGATATCATCGCCACAACGTCGAGGAGCAATATCACGAAGATCTTTCTGTTGAGCCTCGCGATCAGAAAGATGGGTCCAGAAACACGCGCAGCATGTAAAAAATTTCTGGAAAACCCGAAGTCGCGCAACATCGACAGTGTTCTGAATTTTCTTGAATGCCAAAGATGCACAACACGCCAGGAACCGGGCCCCAAAAATCAACAAAAAGTAACCAAACGCACCATGGAACCTTCAAGATGCACAAGCCTAAGTAGACCGACGTCGCCGCAAACGAAAAGACCACGCGCCATTTCAAAATATTGTCGAATCTGCAAAGCGGATGGACACTTTGCATTTAACTGTCCAAGCCTACTAACTATGCAGCCAGCCGCCCGCAAATTAGCAGCAGAACAGGCGAGGTTGTGCGAAAACTGCCTAATTGAATACTACTTGACCAGGGACGGTTATAGGGAATCGCGATGTCGCTACTGCGGTTGGAAGTATCTACAGTAGGGATCATCAACTCTTGCTTGTTTCTTAGATCGTCGTCCATTTTTCTAGAGCGATCCTCACTCGTGTCGAATTCGTCGAATAGTGAAGACGTGCCTCGCAACGTGTCTTTAGGTAGACTCTATCTGACAGAGTGCCGTCAGTACCAGGTTCGCAAGAGTTCGCAGCCAAATCCTGGCTGGATATATACGTAAAAGTATGATGCGCAATTAGCAACAAGTTTCACCTTGGAGTTTTCTGACGTAAAAACATTATGTTAAGTTAAACTTTAATTCTACTATTGAAAATATCTCTTTCTCCAGTGTTTTAAGTAAATAAATGATGCTTACATTAACTATGTCTACGTTAAATAAATCACCTATCATAAACATAATCAAATTATAATCGTTCACTTGTTTTAATCGTTTAGATTCTTGTGGCTGCGTTTATACTATGCAGACGACGCATTTGTAAGCCAAAATCGCAGGTTTCCTGTTTCCTAACTTTCATGTCATAATAATCTTAGAAATAATTGATATTTAAAAAAAAATTTTTATTGATTTAACCCCTTACACTACGCTAATACTCGTAATAAGCCGTGCCAAACTCGTGCGCCCGAATGGTCGGAGAAGGATCCCAAGCGGAGCCCGAGTGTCGGAACTTCAAAAAAACGATATTATAATGAAGTTGCGTTTAAAGCTAAGCTTTGTTGTTTTGTAATGTTCGTGAAAATTTTCATAAAAACCATTTAATTCCTATATAATGCACATATGATTATTTAACGGTACTCTGGTTTATTTATTTCTCTTCTTATTGTTCAAAGCAATATGTAGTTAATCAATAAATACATATTAATATTTAGCTGTTTACAACATTTTGAATTTTGTAGTTAAACATATTCTTCATTGTACGTACAGTTTCATTAATTTATTATTTATACCCAACTTAAGGTTTAAATAATCCAGACTAATCATAATTGAAAGTAGTATTTGAAATCGTTGAGGCATTTTATATAACAATATTTTATATCTTCGCGGGACTGCAGTAGAGCTATTTTTAATTTTAATTCCTACCGCTAAGAACGCTGTCAGTGTATTTCAGTTCCAGTTGGTAATACGGGATGTGACACTAAAATGGTAATGGGGTTACGTGACCCCAAAAACGTGTGACAAAAAAATGCAATGGATGATAGGTCTATCCTTATACCTCGTCTGTGCTAATAGACCCGGCATAAGTATAGTATTTGTATAAGAAAACCGAGAATTCAGTGTCCGAAAGATGATGGGACACTGTGACGTCACAAGATAATTTCAAAATACTTTTTTACTATTTCATGATAAAATGCCAAATTCTTTGAAATTATCCTGTTCGTTCTTTCCATGTACTGTGTACATGGCGCATTAATTGACACTGTCGATGAGCATAGCTTGTACATCTTTTGAAAATGTGACGTCACAGTGTCTTTCAGCTGATCTCATCTTTCGGACAGGGAAAATTATCTACGCCGTGTCTATACAGGTATATATGGTCTAAGGTTAAGCATTGAAGAGACGAAAGAAGGTGATTGGTACATGAAAATCTGAGAGAAATAAACTATGATATTCTTTCTCACTCTTCAATATGTATCAGAGAGAGGTATCCTCTGGTATCCTCTTTCTGTATGTATAGACAGATTGCCTCTCTGCATATATATCTAAGTTGATCTAAGTATGTACATCTAATAAGTCACTCTTGGTCACTCTGTACACACAGTTGCTCGTTGCTCGTTGCAAGGTGGAGGAAAACGAAACGAAATATGAATACCTAAATATATGTTTTAATGAAAAGATCAAGTTCATTTGCAGTATAAAAATCAAAATGATTGATCATAACCAATGACTAAAATATATCTGTTTTATTTTAGCAAATCGATATCACGAGGATTTAATATTCTCTGTTTAAAAATATTTGCAAATTAAGGACATGTTTATACCGGTTAACAATGTGCGGTATATTTTGTCATGTTTCACAAAACTACAAAAATAATCCACAAGTTCCTAACGAGGTAATATTATTTTACTTATCCGCGATTTATTAAGAAATCCTTTATTGTGTCTAAATATATAATATATCTCATGAAACGTAATTTAATAACCTCTCCAGGGATTATTATTGGAAGACGAATGAAAACTGATTAAGCTTTTTTATTAGTAGCATTGTTGTTGAAAATTATATTAATGGGTTTCTAACTGCTAAACTAACTGTTAAAGTAAACTGCTAACTGCTAAAGTTATGATATTTTGCTAGTGGAACAGGTGCAAGGATTTAATAATTGCTCGTGGCCCTGATAATGTTGCTGAAAGGATCGAGCCTTTAAATGAAGATTGGTGCGGTCATTTTGCTGCCTCTGTATTATGGATGCAAGGCTCTAATTTAAATGTACAACCTGTTGTAGATTCATTTGGTAATATTCTTCTATGGAATGGAGATGTATTCTCTGGAATGTTGGTAAATATCTTATATAATTGTCGACAAACTATCTAATTGTTAATTCATATTTGGACTGTTATGAATAATTTTATTTCTAATTCAAGGCACAAGACAATATATGTGACACAGATACAATATTGAATTCTCTGCATTCTTCTTCAAATGTAATGTCTGTATTTCAAGAAATACATGGACCATATAGTTTTATATATTTTCGAAAATCTAGCAACTGCTTATACTTTGGTAGAGATATAATAGGACGGCACAGCTTGCTTTTGAAATCGAATACCGATGAAAATAGTTTAACTTTAATGTCTGTTGCAAATAAGCAGATTAAAGACATCGTGGAAGTTCCTGCGATCGGTCTATTTATGATGAACTTGTCCAGCTCAAGGATAAATCTGGCATGTTATCCATGGAGAGAGCCGGACTTAAGATTCACAGATGTTATTGAAGCATTAGAAACACATTTAAACGTAGACATTGATATAAAGGAGACTATAATTGACTCTGATACAACAACCAATATACACTTACATCCCAGCATCAAAGATTTGGAGTGCTTTGAGAATAGTTTTCACTTCGATCAATCTTACAAAACTTTAGACTATTTGCTACAAAACAAAGATATACATGAAAGAGTAACTCGTTTGTCGCAGCTTCTTCATAAAGCTGTAGAAGTTCGAATAAAAAAGCAGCCAAAACTTTGTAAAAATTGTATCAAATTAGTTTTACATGGAGAAACTGTTACGTGCGATCATGCGAAAATCGGTGTACTTTTCTCTGGAGGCTTAGACTCTGCTATTTTAGCACTAATCGCTAATACATATGTACCACAAAACGAGTGTATAGATCTGATTAATGTTGCATTCGAAAAATCAGTTAAAACGTCTACAAACTCTAGTGTATATAACGAGAAACAAATTGCACAAGACCAGTATGATGTTCCTGATAGGAAAACTGGTAAACAAACGTTTTTAGAGCTTTTAAACATTTGTCCGAATAGGAAGTGGAATTTCTTAGAAGTACAGTATTCACACATTTTTATATGGTTTTGAAGACTTTGCAAGCCTTATGGAAATTTACACTATTACATATAATTGTTTCAGGTGAATATTACGCAAGCAGAGTTACAAAAGTATCGTTCATCGAGAATTTGTCATTTACTGTATCCGCTTTGTACAATACTGGATGAAAGTTTAGGCTGTGCTGTATGGTTTGCGAGTCGTGCAACAGGTGTACTTTCTACGAGCAATCGTACTTATGAATCACCGAGTAGGGTGCTTCTGTTAGGCATGGGCGCGGATGAATTGTTCGGTGGATACATGAGACACAGAACAATATTGAAACACAAAGGTTGGAATGCTTTAGCAGAAGAATTAAGTATAGAGTTGGCTAGAATTTCTGAAAGAAATTTGGGTCGCGACGATCGTATTGTATCGGATCACGGAAAACAATCTAGGCTACCATATTTAGATGAGAATGTAGTCGACTACGTTCAACAACTAAAACCATGGGAAAGGTAAATTCAGATTAAAGAAGTTGGTCAAACGAGTTATTATACTCTATAGTTAGAATTATACTAATCGAATCAAATCTGTAAATTCTCTTAGGTGTTATCCAACGGATAAAATGCCCTCAGGGTTAGGAGACAAATTATTATTGCGTCTACTAGCATACAAACTGGGTTTCCAAAGTACGGCTACTTTTCCTAAAAGAGCTTTTCAATTTGGCTCTCGAATTGCTAATAGCAAAGAAAACGCAAAAGATGTATCTGACAGGTTGTGAGATGATGGTTTGTATTATCCTTTTGATTATTATCCTTCTTGATTAATCGAATTGGTATTAAAATGAAAAATTGTTTTATTTTAGACTAGTTTAATATACTGCACTTTCATCAAGCCTGTGATATTTTGTATGCTTGCCGTTTTTGTTACTATATTTTACGAAATGACATCGAAATATACGTTTTTATATGGTAAATATATTATTTTTACTGTAATTTTTATATACATTTTTCACAATACATGTAAATGAAACAAACTAAATATGTTATCAACATTTTAAATTTCTAATCCCTTACCATAATTAAAGTTTGTATCTATTGCTAAATAGCAATAATACAAACTTGATGAATATTGTAAAATTATAATTATATGTATACTGTCAAAAAAATGACACGATTGAGTATGCAATGGATGAATCAGAAAATCTGAATGAATCAGATGCTTTTAATTTATTTTATCTCCTAACAAAATTATAAATAAAATGTTATTTTGTGAAACATAACACTGAATACTTGGAAGCAACTGTAAACAATATTTATCTATGTAATATTGGAAATTATTAAAGAAAAATTTACGAAATAACAAAAAAGCAGGTTAGAAACGTTTTTCCTGATATGTAAATATATATTTTATATTTATTTCTTTATATTTTAGAAGTACGAATTATTGTCATAAGTAATTATTATATAAGACCATTAACTAATGTTATTATAAAAAACTATCAGCATATCAAAATTAATAAAATGACATATGTAAATAGGTTATGTGCCGAAACCTTGGCTGACAGAGTATTGTAAAGTTCAGGCAAAATATCATAATGTCACAAAGCACAGTTTTTTTGGATACAGAATTAAGGAAATTAAGACCTGCAGAATTGTATACACTCGGACAAATACTTAATATATCCGACTCATGGAAAAAGTTAATGGCTATTATACCAAAAACAGAACATTGTGATATTCCTAAATTTCATTCAGAACATTTTTGGTAATTCGCTAACTGTAACACTATAAAAAGGTATTAGATATTGTCTTTTTACTATGTAAATTTCTGTAGCATGATCGAACAAGCAGCAAAACAAGAAAGAAGAAACGCAGCGGAAATATTTTTATCAGAATGGGGAACAATGGGCAAAAAAAGGCCCACATTGCGTGTTCTATTAAACCTTTTAGTGAAAGCAGAATTATTTAGAGCTGCTGATTACCTAGCAGGCAACATATTAAAAGGTATTATGAACCAATAGTAGTATAATTTATATTTAATGCAATGTTTCAATTATTGTTACCAGAGGAACTTCCTAAAAGGCCAGAATGTGGACCTGCAGCATCTATAGATATATCGGATGAAGAAATAAAGAAATTGTTGGAAGAAAACGTGGAGTCAGAGAATACCTACTCTAGTGAATCTCTAATATTTAAATTACCTTCTGACATTAATGATAATAAAATGGCTAATCCTAACGCGATCGATAATTCATTGCAAAGAAACATGCAGTCAACGAAACTGATTTCTACGAAAGAGAAATATAACGAGAAGTGTTTGGAAAACGTTGGAAATCAACAGCAAAAAGGAATAAATACTTTGAACGTAAACAACAGTAACACGCAGAGACGTGATTTTAGGGATCAAGAACTACCATCTTGTGAATTACCTGTACCTTTAATGGAATTTGGACTAAATACAAAACAGACAACATTAAATGGTATTAAGGAAATGCAGTCGGACGAACTTCCACTTGTCTTAAACGATAGTATAATTGCATCCAACGACAGTTTACAAGTTAATTCTACAAACAATTCGTCGAGTCTTCCCAATCTTAATTTCGATCAAAACGAACTAGTAACTGCAGAATTGCCTCAGTGCATCGCTGAACTTGGTAGAGATTGTACAAATAATTCAGACAATATTAATTTTAATGGGAATATAGTACAAAATGTATTGAATTCGCAAGAATTACCTATCACAGTTTTAGAATTCAACGAATAATGTAATTGATAGTTCGTCATTTACATTACTGATAAAAAAATTGCCTTACTTTTTATACATTTCTTGAAGCAAGCTCAAGTTTTGACTAAAAGCAATTTTTTGTAAAGTAGTAAAATGCAATTATAAATATTTTATAAGCACTAATATATGTATATATATATATATAAATCTCCATATAAATTTCGTGTTCAAAATTATATACTTTCTTCAGTATATGTACATATAATATAGTAAATACACATACTATGAAATATCTGAATGTTGTGATAGAATTACATTTATCGATATAAAGAAACCCACAATGTATACATTGCATTGCACAGCAACGCATGAAATAGATGCATGAAACATTGGATATATTAGAAACATTTATTAAGTCTTATTAAATTTGATGTATAGTTGTATAGAGTTACCTATAAATGCAGCTGCAAGAGTGCGTCTATTCGTCGCTATTATTACTCTGATTCATAGTAAAGTAGAGACTTTGAAGTTCTCTGAGATTGTTTTCTAACGTGGCGACTTCATCATACCTGTAATCATCCCTAGCTTGTTTAATGTAAGCTCGGAGATTACTCATTTGTTCGATTATAGGATCCATCGACGAAGGCATCTTAGGTGCAACATTAGAAGGTCCCCAACCTTGTGCTTGGTTCCACTCCACTACTGGCTGTGCAAACAATATAATTCCTTAAAACAACTACAAAGATTTTGGTTTTCATATCGTTTTTCTTTTCATATATAAATAATACCTGATTTTCTTTTGGGGATGGTCGAATTTCATTATTCCACGTTTCTCTTTTACGTAACTCTTTCGACTTTTCTCGCTGTTCTTCTTCCAGTTGTCTTTCATAAGCTATCCTCGCTTCCAATTGTTTCTGACGTTCTTGTTGCAACTCTATGTATCTCTCTTCACTCGGCAAAGCTTGTACAGTCAATAATACCTCTTTCAAAAATATCATTGCAGATACTCTAACCATATGATGCAATCTGAGCTCTTGTTCTTGTGGAGGATTTTCAACGCATTTTGTGCCTAGTACGGAGATTCGTTTGCTGATTAAATCTATATTTTCACCTAGTCTTGCGATCTTAACTCTCAGAGCCTGTGCATCTTCTAGATTATACGTAGATTCTCCTTCACTAAAAAATCAGTTTTTTGATAGACATAAATTCTAATAAACAGTACCTTGCACTCATACAAATCTCATACGAAGGTCATGATATTTTAGGTCGTTAAATTTGTCTTAATGCATTACAATAAAATATAGTATTATAATATAAATACCTAAGAGATTCCCACATTTTAGTATACATTTTTATATTTTGAGACGCTTCTTCCATATAAGCCTTCATCTTTTCATAAAATTGACATAGAATCGGTTTATCAAAGTGTTTTGCTTTCTGTTTTTCTCTTGCATCGAGTAAATTTGCACAGTGCATGCAAATTCTGAAATGTTGTTCGCCAGCTGCCGAATCATTAACTAACGACAGAACACTATTCAAACTACCACTGGAAGGTGATCTAGCCAACTTTGTAAGACCAATACCTGTACGTACTAAACGTTCTGAAATTGGTCTTTCAGAAGTAGGAGACACTGCGGAGTCATCTTGGACAGACACAGGACTTGTCATTTTTCCTAGAAATAAATAATTATTGGAATTATTTAATCTTAAGACTGAATTGTATTATATGTCATTTACTGGTAGTAACATAAGACTTACTCGCATCATGCAAAGATAAAAACACTGTACAATTGTGGCACATGACAGCTCCGCAAAGTCTACAGTGATGTTTTCTTCTAGCAATGTGAAAACTCTTTGCACAATTGGGACACAGCTTTACATCTTTCTCATCTATCCATGGCACAATTGTGCGTTCATGAGCTACATTAACAGAATTATATTAGTCTATTATTTTAGGAAACAATGTGATTGATAGAGATATTATTTACGTTAAATATATACTTTTTCTGTCAACAGGATCAGCTGGTAAATTATTTAATAATTTATCTAGCCTTATTAGAAGCTTATTTGTTTCTGTAGAGTATCGTTCCAGTCTTGTATTTCTTATTTCTTTAAAATACATTGTATGTGATTTGATTTCACCTAAAGTTGTATATAATTGAACATCATATAAAATTGATTTATGGAATACATATAAGAAACAAAAATGTAATATTTTAATGTCCATTTATACCTATTTCTTGGGGTCCCCAATTCAGTTCTGGACTATGTTGTCTACTATGTGGTACGGTGGTTGTGAACGACTCTGGTATTTCATCTTGTTTTAAAATCTTCTTTTTAGCTTTACCAAAAAGATCTAAAAACAAATTTGTCAATTAATCTCAAATATTCGAGTTTAAAAATAAAAATATGAACTTAAATAATTTTTTGTTATATAGTTTCGTGTACTCAAGATATCTATAGGTTATAGCTGACAGTAAAAAGACTTTAAATACCTTTAAGCGATT
The DNA here is from genome assembly GCA_028454225.1 of Lasioglossum leucozonium. Lineage (NCBI taxonomy): Eukaryota > Metazoa > Arthropoda > Insecta > Hymenoptera > Halictidae > Lasioglossum > Lasioglossum leucozonium. Next base: position 4,972,044 of record CM052211.1, on the reverse strand, counting down.
TCAAGATTTCTGGGTCGTCATTATGAAAATCTTCGAAATGTTTAGTTAACTGTGTTGGTGCTTTAAACTCTGTCATACATATTGGACAAATAAATCCTTCTAACACTTTTTCGCTACAAGCCATTTTAATGGCTATTTTAATGTGATAACACACTATCGACGGGCCGGGTATTAATACCTTTTATGCAGTGATAGTACTCTTCGTCCTAAGAAAACAATCCAGCTAAATACGCATATGCATTTCCTGGTGCAATAACAATGAGTTTTAAAAGAGAAAAGAACCCAGATGTTTTATTTTTTTATTAGAAAATTGTTCGAGTGTTTTCTTTTTGTTTTAAAAGAGGCAGAATATATTTTTACATCTGTTTGTTGCAATTTTTTTAACGAATTGTAACGGTTTAATATTTCCTTAATTATTTTATTTCAAATGGATTTTGAAAACTACGAGAGTGATAATGACATATTAGTCGATAATTTATCCGCACATTCGGGTGAAGACAATTTGCCACAATTTGATAGTGAAAGTGACTTCAGTGACGATGAAATATTTGTACGCACAAGAAATCGGGTGCTTTCGTTACAGTTTAGCGACTCCGAAAGTGAAAATGAAGAGATAACAGAGTGGTCTGAAACTGATAATCCACCTAACGTCGAGCCGTTTACGGGGGATTCTGGTGTTCGTGTATTACCTAATAATGGCGAAAATATTAGCGATGTTATAAAGTTGTTTATAGGGGACGATCTGTTTCAATACATGACAGAAGAAACGAATCGTTACCACGCGCAAAATGAATCTCGTGTTAAAGACAGGATTAAGTCTCTAAAGTGGAAAGACGTGACAGTGAATGAGCTAAAAAAATTTTTAGGACTGCTTCTGCTTATGGGAAAAATTCGCAAAGATAATAAAGATGAATATTGGTCAACGGATCCGACAATACAAACACCGATATTTTCTCAAGTGATGAGTCGCGATCGTTTCAAACAAATTTGGGCATTCTGGCATTTTTCAAACAATTCCAATATTGTTGATAATAGCGATCGTCTCCAAAAAATTCGACCAATCCTTACATACCTTGCATCGAAGTTTACGTCCGTGTATACACCTCAGAGGGAACTCTCGCTTGATGAAAACATAATACCGTGGAGAGGCAGGTTAGCATTCAAAGTGTACAACGCGTCAAAAATTATAAAATATGGTGTTCTCGTACGAATGGTGTGTGAGGCCACTACGGGTTATATCTGTAATTTGGAAATATATTGCGGACAGGGAAAACCATTATTGCAAACAATCACAACCCTTCTAGAACCATATGTAAATTTATGGCACCACATGTACATGGATAATTATTATAATAGTGTACAAACATGTGAAATACTTCTCCAAAACAAAATAAGGTGTTGTGGAACGATTAGAATAAATAGAGGACTTCCTGAGAGCTTGAAGAATGTTAGCCTTACACGAGGTGACTCTACTTTCCGCCGTCATAAGGACATTTTACTGCAATGCTGGCAATCAAAAAGACAGGTGCGAATGATTTCTACAATACATTCAGCCGAGGTAATTGAAAGTCATAACATCGATTGGAACACTAAACAAAACATTTGGAAACCACAGTGTGTTATTGCTTACAAAAAATACACGAAGGGGGTTGATCGGGCAGATCAATATCTTGCTTATTACTCGATTATCCGAAGAACAAAAAAATGGACAAAGCGGGTTATCATGTATTTGCTAAACTGTGCACTTTTTAACGCGTTCCAAGTATTTAGAAAATTGAACCCTACAAAAACAATTACTTATAAACAATTTCTGCATGAAATCAGCAAAGAGTGGATAAATGATAGGCTTCCTGAAAACACTGGTTCCGAAGATCCTCAACCATCTACATATGGCATTAAAAGGACTACACTAAGTAGAGATCCTCCTGGACGATTGTCATTAGACTTGCGGAAACATGAAGCTATAAAAATTATAACTGGTGGCAAAAAGAAAATTCCACAAAGACAGTGTCGTGTTTGTGCAGTGAATAAAAAGAAAAGTTTGACTTCTTATATGTGTAAGTTTTGTCAGATTCCCCTTCATAGGGGTGAGTGTTTCCAAAAATATCATACATTAAAAAAATATTAGAATAAATAAAATTACTATATAAAAAACTGGATAATAAAATATTCCTAAACATTATTATGCTTTTCTCTTACTAGGTGAACTCTTAAAACTTTTAAAAATTAACAATCTCTGTATGGTCCATGTTGTACATTAAATGGAGTAATAGGAAATTAAATAAAAAATTTCATTTCTTCATAAACTTCATCTATACCTTTGAAATACTATATGTTACCTATTTTCCAAATTACTTGTTTTCACAAACATGTACTTTTTTCATACCTTACTAATTTTCGCCCGCTTAGGGTGGTAAAAAGAAAAAAGTTGCTATTTGCTATCTTAATTTTTTTCTACATTAATTGTCTACAGACGTCTTTCTGTTTATACACAGAAAACGTGTTATCGAAGCAGATATATCGAATCGTATCAGCTGATAGAAATGTCACATTTGTGTCAGATTAAAAGACACTGAACATTATACACGTTTATTTGATAAATATACAAATTATGTTTGTATTTAAAAACATGTAAATGCAATTGTTTTATTTTGAGTAAAAAGTAATAGTTTTTATTAGAATTACTTTGTTGCCATAGAATTACGTTGATATACAATATACATCAATACTATGACTGTGTTGTTGTAGAAAAGAAAGAATATTCCTATTCTGCTGTTGTCACATCGAATAATTGATCAGCCAACTTCCTAAATTTTTCGGCGTCTTCGCAATGTTGCAGAAGGTTCGAATTGATTTTTTCTTCTCCATAAAATGCCCCAGCAATTGCACCAGCCATGCTACCAATAGTATCTGTATCACCACCCAAAGTAATCTAAGCATAAAAACCAATTTTAATACGAATTACTATATTTTATATATTAAAATGTAGTGAGCAATCTATTTACAGCATATTGTACTGCTCGTCTAAAAGGATTTTCTGTCTGTATGCCGCCAATTGGTTTCTGTGCTCTTAAGAAACAAAATATAGCAGTTGGCACTGAATATAGAGCTGAAATACTAGTTCCTAACTTGAGAACTACTTTTTCATCATACGGCCCGTCACCCTCTTCTAAAATTAAATCTTTCAATACATTTAATTGTGTTGTGTAAGGTTCTGGCTCCGATAGACCCAAACTATGAAAAACAAAAATTCATTGACTATAATTGAAACTGTTGTTAGAACAGTGGAACAAGTTTCAATGTGTTTTTAGAACATACTCGTCTTCGTCTGCCTCTAATTCATCCACTTTCTCGATTAAGTTGTCGACAAAATTTTTGACGTTCAGTTGTTCCCTAGGATCTAACAGCAGACTTTGGTGAACCGCTGCTGCCTGTAAAACAATGATAAGATAAATAAGATAGAATAAAATGATGAAGATAATATAACAAAGAGTAATATAGATACTTGTAAAATAGCACCATTTATCGCTTCTGTATGAGTATGAGTTATTTGAGTAGCTTTTCTAACAGCGTCTACTATGTTATTGTAATCCTCGTAACAAAATAAGGCGATGGGTGCAACTCTCATAGCTCCGCCATTTCCATATGAACCTTCACCATTAAATTGGTCCTTTGCTGGCTTCACAATATCCGTAAACTTGTTACCACGTAGTTTGTGAAACACCTTGTAGCATTAAAAGTACATATAAGTAACAAAAATGTAAGTTTTGTGTATTCGAATGTGGATATTGTATTCGAATAGTATCATCGTATCATACTGTTACAACACCAGAACCGTAGCCTCGATTAGACTCTTGATAATAACTCTTGACAAATCTTTTAGCCAAGTCAACTGTGTTAAGTTCCTTTTTCTCCACTAAAGATTTGGCCATTGAATAAGTCATCGCAGAATCATCTGTATACTGCATGACAGGAGCTAGGCAATTAAAATGATACTCAGTATCTATTTACACTGTCAATAAAAACGTGAGGAAACTAGCGTACAAGTACGAAATTCACCTTTGAACGGTGGCCCCTCCAATTTATCAAGAGATCGTTGTAAAACTAATTTCATGCCATTCGTCAATAGTTTCTCACTTTCGTAGGGATTACCTAAGCAATCGCCGACTAGGGCACCCAGCATAGACCCACGAAATTTACTTCTCAGTATCGAGAGATCCATTTCTGTCATAATCTTCTGAATTCGCAAGTTATTACGATCTTTGACGCTTCAAGACAATGATGATTCGCAGCTTCTACATCGGCACCGACATCGATGCGAACATATTAAAAACGAGTTGTATTTCTCGAATAAAAAATGCTATAATCGAGACAAATCGTATGAACAATAATTAACATCAACTGAGCCATAAGTTACGTGTGGTTAGGTTATAATTGTTTAAAGAGTTGATACCTAGTCCCTCGTTTAGATGTCTCTGCTGTAAAATTTTAGTTTCAGATGGATCGTGTGTGTATGCATATATGCGTGTACTAAGTTCTGTATCCTCTCTACTTATGCATGCATAATAGATCTTGTAACATAAAGTCGTGTCCTTTCAATAAAATAAAATTAAAAAAAAAAAATAGTTGGAACATGACCTCAGAATTCGTCAAAATTGGGTTAATGATATTTTCTTTGAGAAAATTTAAACAGTGAGAATCGAAATATATAGTCTGCGTAAGTACATTCTTTCTCTATATTTTCATTGATATCGAGTAAAAGTCAGTTAAATTCACTACCTTCCATCAACATCGACCAACTCCAAGAATCCAATGATATTCAATTTCACGTTTGGCGGGATCGTTCCGTGGTGAGCAATCGTTTCTTTCCGGAGTATCGGAGTAACGTGATTCGATGATCAATTTATAAATTATTATCAAATCCTTACTAATATCGATGCAGATAAAATGCAAAAGGGACCGCGCGAACGCTAGAGATCGATCCGCTTGAACGTGAAGGAGATAAACGATAAGAAAACATCGAAGATATAAGCGTGTGCCGCGAGGACGACGACGTTAACGCTTCTGAATGTTTACAGGTGATGCGCGGCGCTTTTGAAGCGGTCGGCGTGGAGGGGGTTGCCGGCGTTCGGTTAAGGGCGGTTTTCGTCGGAAGGATCGCGGCCGGCGATTGGTCGGGGCAGAGGATGCGTGGTCCGCTCTCAACCCGGGCATATCCAGTCTGGCGGCGACCGCGTACACGCGCGGTCCGTTTTCTTGTTTCTCGGTTCCTCGGTTTTCTCGTTTTCTAGTTTCTTTAAACGGTTTTTCTTTCGGTTATCCGCGCGACTCTCTCGCCGCCGCGACACGTCGGCCGACCGATGAGAAACGAGCGGCGCGTATCGTCGGTCGTGTTCACGGTCCCGCCGCCGCCGCCGCCGCAGCCGCAGCCGCGGCCGGCTCTTTCCACGAACACGGGCACACGTCTCGACCGATCGCCGCTGGGATAAGTGTCGGCGAGGATGCCGTTGCGTTGCTGTGTGACTGTCCCGTGCAACGTCCTAGCAAGCGTGCGTACACTGGTTAGATACAGTGTACAGTAAACCGTGCTTTGTTCAGCCGTCGAGGAACCGTCGAGCAACCGCGTCCCATCGACGAAACCATCGGAACGCGGTCATCCACCCTGCGTTCGAGCAGCCAACAGCCAACAGTCAGCAGCCGCCTCGCGAGCCGAAACTACCCGACTTCGTTCCACCTCTGAACTCGATCCCCCACATATCTCTCTTCTCTCTTGTCCGTTCTGCTCCGCTCCGCTCCGTTCCGCTCCGCGTTTCGACCGCCGCTCTTCGTCCTTCGCTCCCACAGTGTTATTGAATTTTCGCCGAGCGGACCGCGCGTCAGCCCATCACCACCTCGAACCAACGTAAGTCCTCTTCTGCGATTCCCATCTTCTTTTCATTTTTTAAAAAATTTTATTAACAAACACGCTGCTCACTGCCGCGTGGCTCTTTAATATCTCTGGAGGATTCGATCTGTCGGTCTGTCGTGAGCTTGTTGTGTCACGTTCTACGATTTAGTGGCTTCCGATTTTCTAGTGCCGGGTTCGCTTGTAAAAATTAGAAGAAAATATTAATAATTTTCGAAATAAAAAGTCTGGAACCGGTCATCTTGACCGGCAGGTTTAGACATATCGACCAGCCTTTGTTATGCATGGAACGATCAGCGGAAACGAATGGGCACGCATGCTGACGGGCAGGATCGGATTTGTCAAATTACGCACGATACATTTTTGTATAATGCGCCGAAGCTATTTCCGAGCAGGCGCCAGAAATTACACGACCTGCGGGGCAACAGTAGCGAATCGCACCGGGTTTCACCGAGTAGCAGCAACGCGATACAGTGTAATTAACCCTTTCGATGTTTATCTGAACTGCGATTCGCCATGGAAATGTGGGCACCTTCTGTCGAAAAACGGGGGGTGTATTCGTCATGCAGAAGAGCGAATTCTCCGGAGCGGTCAAGCTGGCCGGAGGTAAACAAAAACTTGGTTTAAACGTGGGTGGTTGTTGATAGCGTCGAGTGGCACACTGGGGTCATCGTTCATAGAGAGTTAGATCGTTGAAATCGGTTCTGCAGCTACATTCCAGTAATCAATAGATTCAATTATATATTCAATCGCTATTAAAGTAATCGAGCATGATGGCGAGGTAACAATTGTAAACCCGCTCCACGGTCGAATAACCGGGTTTCATATTTTCCAATTATCGAAACAATGAAAATTTATTTATGCAGAATAACGGAATAAATTTCCTTAATTAATTCCCGAATTCATTTATGCTCGAAATTAAGGTGCGTTTAAATAAATTTAGCCTTGCCATTTTTACAAGGGAAACGTTTGCCGGATATTTTTAATGCTCGGCGTAGGTGTGAAAATAATCATTTTGTTTAGTGTCATTAGGGGGACAGTGCTCGTTCCCAGTGAAACGATCGATTGAAGATATTTTTGTCGTACAACGGCGGCTGTAAGACGAGTACAACGATCCACAGATCGGTCGTCTCGATGCGAGACTCGCGGGCTTGTTTCCGGAAGCGAATCGCCCCGAGAGTCGAACGACTAAGAGCGGCGAATAGAGAAAACACGAGAATTTGGAAAACACGAAATGAGGAAGATCGGAGGAGGGGGCTCCCTGGTGATTCGATTGTTTTCGCGATTGTATCAGCTGTGCTTGTTGTTCTTTCGTACGGCGGTACCAGCCGCGCGTGTTCTCTCCTCTCTCTGCTCCGAAAAATCGACCAACAACAACGAACACCCTTTATTTGTTGCAGTCCGTGGGAAACAATCGTTGCGGCTGTCCTTTCTCGGCAGTATATTTTGTCCGGTTGACAATTTTTGCCGGCTCTACCCGCGTAAACTCGTCGTAAACGCTGAATTCTTCATTATTCCCGGAGCTTTTCATTCGTTCGTACAAGTTTAGTCGCGGATTTTTCGGTATATTTTGCTCGCGATACAAAAATGTCAAACAAGAAACGGTTCTCGATCGATCGTCGATATTTATTGCCGGTCAATTCTTAATTTCTGGCACGGTAGAACGCGCGCGTTTCGTCGCGGGGAACGCAACCGAATTTTATCGTCGAAGTGAATCGCGCGGATTCGATGGAGGATTTAACGAGGTGCGCGCGTAATTCCTGCACGCATGGTATTCGGTTTACTTCACGGTCTATTTTCGATGGCACTAATGCGATCTCAAAATTTACTACTGACAATGAACGCGCATCTCCGCCGGGAATAGGACGGAATCGCTGAACACAGTCAAACAATCGTTTGTTTGTTTGTTTGTTAGCTTGCCATTTCTCTCTGGTTGTTGCGATTAGCCTGGTTGTTTATTATTCTGGCAATTGGAAAAAATCATTCGCTCTGGAAATATTTTGTCGAGCAACGTCTCAACATTAATTAGAAGATTGAAACGCGCGGTAATGTTTAAACGGACTTTCCCCTTTCTTTATGTGCTAAGTGCTGTTCGTTTATTTATGTGTTTCGGCGGAATCCGGGCAGAGCGTGCGAGGAGCAATCGATGCGAATCGGAACACGTATTTGCGAGAACAAACACCAGACCGATTTCTTCGATCCGGAAAATACATATTTGGTTAAACTCTTTTTTCGCCATTCGGCCGAGCAACTCCGCCTTTGTTTCCACGCACTCGATGTTACGAGGAAATTTTCCAAAAACGTTTCCGCGCTTCCCCTCATTTCTAATCTTTACGTGCTCCCCCTTCTCCAGTAAACATTCTATTACCTTCCAAAGTTCTCGAAGTTGTAACGATTGGACGAAGTCCGTGCGTCGGCGAGAAGGAACGGCTCCCCGGAAAACAGAACGACGAACACCGTTAATAAATCGTCGACTTATCGATGCGATTATTAACGAGAAGAAATGTTGCTCTTTTACATAGAAATACGCGGCCTAGTAATAATTCCAAAGACCTACATGGGACGCGAGGCGACACGACACGACGCGTCGTCCATACGGTACACACCTGTATCGATTGAGCGATAACCGCGTTGAATAGCGTAATCAAAGCCGTGAACTGCGGCCGGCGGCGGTCCGCGGATGTTGGCCTCTTAATTTTTCGGTGGTGACGTGGCTGGTCCAGAGACTTTCTGGTTTCTTTAATTAATAGGTTTTTACAGCGGGTATCGCATGTTGGGAGCGCCCTCGCTTCCGAGCCGAGTCACACGAAAGTAGGTAATGAGAACCGCAATTAGCGATTTGCGTTACTCGGATTTCGGTACGAGCGCCAGAAGGACTCGTAACGAGGCTGCCGTTCAACGAGATGCCGATTTACCTGGTGCCGGAACCGACAAGCACCGAAACAAACTGTATAGCCCGCGTTTACCTCGAGAAAACGATAAATTCCATTTTCTCGGCGAAACCGAAACTTTCCGTTTGCCGGACTCGCGTATTGGACCAGGAGTTTCCCCTCCGAGGCTTCGCTGAAAATTACTATAATACCGATTCAAATCAATCGCTACGTACAACGTTAATGGGCAAAATGAACAGGGCGATATCCGACAAAAATATTCCAGATCGGATGAAACAAAAGGGTCGCACGCTTGTTCACGGTCCGATTCGGGTCGTTATAAGAAGCGGCTCGATTGAAAGTGTCACGCTCTATAATGTTGGCGATCACCGTGGGGCATAACTTGTTACAAGCGTGTATGTGCAGGTGTTCGGGCGCGTGTTTGTGTGCACCTATGCGTGCGCGCGTTGTTATCGCGCGTCGGCCTATACAGTGGAACAGTAGGGGCACCGTGGGATCGATAAGCAATGTGAATTTTTATTTTTCATAGGCAGATACCGGCGTTGTGCAGCTATTACCCGCGACATCCGCACGTGTACACTGTATGCACATGCCTACAACGTGCATACTGTACTACACGTTCACGATACCACGCAGCGTACAGCCCCGCGGCGGCGTATGGGATGCTCGAGTTACGCGAGCTCTCGTTGCTCTGGCTGCCACGGGACCGGATTATGGTTACGATTTTCGTGGTCCTCTCGTGCTCTCGCTACTTGCTCGGTATAATATCTCGCGAGTTTTCCCACGAATAAATTTCCCACTGAAAATCGGGATTATTTTCCGGCAATCCTCGATTTTCGTCGACGAACACTGAAACAACGTCGAGCAGTTTTTTTTTCACCGAATACTTGAAATAATCGAATTTTACCGAGTGGAATACGTTTTTTTTTTATCTAGGAAATCTCTTATGAGATTTATTACAACATAACGCTTAGTATAGTAAGTAGTATTTAATATAAAAAGAAATGAAGACCCTTAGACACGGAGGTTACATGTATTTAAAAAGGCTATCACATATACGCACGCATTAATATTAGGATCAGCTGTTAATCAACTTATGTCCAATGGCAATTGATATCCTGCTCTGGAAAGATTTTGGATAAGTTTCTATCCTCTGATCATTATACAATAGGGTGCAATTGTGCATTTGAAAGCGCTTCCCACTTATCTCAGCAATGGCAACGATAGAAATGGAACTGGACTGCGAATTTTACCCTAGAGTCCGATTTCGATTAGTCTAGGGGAATCGAGGGACGAGTTTCCTTGGCCGACCAGAAATATCGTGTGCGTTTTTCTATGTTCATTTCGAGGACTTGCGCACGGGTTTCATAGAAAGATGCGGCTCGCACCGGGAGCCAGGAAGCAGCGATTCTTTTCCTGGCAGGTTCGTTTGTTGCAGCGGTGATCGACGGTTTCGAAAATACCCGGAGGGAGCCATTATAGTCGCTGAAAGAAGCCGGCGATGCTTGACGAACGTGTCCGGGTTTATTTATTCATTTTTTCTCTCTCCTACGGTCTCTCCTCCCTCTTTTCCTCTCTTCGTCCGTCTCTCCTCTCCCCGCCCGCCTCTTCTCTGTCGGTTTACACGGCAGCGCCTCGCGCGACATTGTATTTATCTCGATAGGCGTTAACCGTGTGACCTGAATATTCAGCGGGGGTGTCCTTATGTAATTTTTCTCGCGACGATTGTCGCGCGAACGCGCGGATCCGCCGCCTCGGGAATAACGTTTCCTTTGCTTCGCCGGGAGAAGAATCCGGATCGCATCCCCGTCGCATTTCTCTAATTTATCGTCTCGTCAGCCCCTCATAAACGGACCGCGGATTCTCGTACGAGTTTCTCGAAGAGAGGGAGAACCCAATTCATTTTTAATGTTTAAACACGGTGAAATCGAGCACCGAGATCTCGCGAAAATTTCGCCATTTTAGACGCCGGCAATTGCGAGTACGATATTTCGCGAAATTGTATTCGGGTGAAGTGTTTTTCTCTCTCTCTTTCGGAGAATTTTCCGCCCTTTGCTGTTCGAGAATAATTGGAAATCCGGCGATTTCGAAATCGGCGAATCGAACGTGTTTCGGAATTGTTGCTAACAGACGTGTGCGATAGTTAGAATACACGTCGCGCGTACTCGTTCGCGGGTACAGCGGACGTTAATCGGTTAATTAACCGATGACTCGGCTTCGACGTGTCTCGAGGTACGTAAATAGACCCGCAGAAGGGAAAGGGAAAGGCGGAGGAGGGGGTTAAAAGTTATCAGATAAACGCGCTCGGCACGGATACACCAGGCCGGGACGAGAGCTATGGCCGCGTGCAATTTTAATTGTTAACTGCTTGCGAACCGTTAGCCATTGTGTCTCTCCCGAGAGGCACGAGAAGAAAGGCTCATTAAAAATGTCAGCGTAACATTCCGCGGGAGAAGTCTCCTCGTTAAGATAATAGAGCCTCCCTGTTTAGGCGGCAAGGCTCGAGCCGGCACGAAAACGTTCGCACAGGTAACGTCTCCCAGCGAATCTCCGAAACGAATACCATTTCCAGCGAAACACCCTGATTATTTTATACGGTCGGTACGAGCAAAAAAGGGCCGACGCGTAATTTTTCCCAGAGTTCCCTCGTTCAGCGCAGCGTTTCTGGGCAATCTCTATGCAAAATAGAAATGTTTTGCATTGATTGTGGCAAGCAGGAGTGGAATCGATCTTATCCCTTAATGGCTTTGTTATATTGAACGCAACGATACAATGCTCTTAGATTTTTCTAATTTTTTGCTATTCTATATTTCGCCCAACCAATTTCTTCGTAAACGCATAAAGATATGCAATCTACCGATCAACCCATTGACATAAAATATTATATTTGTTTAAAGATAGAAACCGATCTGGCTTACACCGATCTGAACTCAAATCCTGTAAGATTTTAAAAGTCGAACAGACTTAATCTTTAAACTGCATTTAAAATTGATCTTAATTCAACATCGAGGTCACGAGCATCTTTATAAATAAGACCTTAATATAATAAAGACTGGGAGACGTGAAAATGTTTTGAAATGTTTCATCCTTCGCCAGAACTCCTAATTTATTATTTTATGATGTCACTTAATTATTGCCCACTAACATCAACCTGATTAAAAGCAATGCGAAATAAAATGTTCCGTTTTTAAGTTTGGACATAGCTGTTCAGGCGAGCCGAATTAATTTGGTATTTTATTTGCGTATGTCAAGTGGTGAACGAACATTTTTCAACGAATTCCACCTATTTCGTAGACCCAGCGTTGCGCGGTATTTGGATATCGAACGTGTCCGGCCGAAGCGCCAGTAGAGGATTCGCAAGTAGAATGAGACGGTGTTTGGTCAGACCGCGCAGAGTCCGCAACAACACGTGGTCCCGCGAGGACTCGATTCGACGATAGTCGAAAGTCGATTGTCAGAGCGGGGGGCGGTGGTGCATGGAGCGGCGGTTTGGCCGTTGGGGTTTTCCGTTGGCGGTGGATACACGTTGAAATACTATACTCTTGGGCAAATATTTGATTCGTCGTTCGGCTGTGCCCGCCGTCGGACGTATCTACACGTGCACCACGTATACACAGAGAGACACGCATGTATGTACGTGTACGTGGTATGTACGCAGACGCGCGCGACTTTAAATCCGTCATTTTAGAAACGGTTTGCGCACCGCGGTCGTTCGCTTATCACCGGCTACACGATGTTTAGACTCGGGGCCCGCTCGGATGTGCGGAGTTCCAGCCGGAAATACGCTTTACGATCGCGCGGCGAGCAGTTATGCCTGTTTCTTTCTTGCCGTATGTATGATTCACGGTGTACACGATTGTTTATAGGTACATACTATACATACGATACGGTGTATGTACTCGAGGTGGAGCCGCGATGTGTAATCGAGGCACGTCCGAAAACCGGACGTGAGATTCCTCGCGCGAAAGGGAGCGGGAGATATAGAATGAAATTTGTTTTTGTTCGCGAGAGAGGAGAAAAGAGAATCAACGTTCTCGAGAGAAGATCGACCTCGACATTCTGACCTGTTACGCGTTAGACGCTTGCAGCGAGCGGAGGCGACGAAAAAATAACTGAAAAATTTTGGAAATCCTGAAGCCGCGAAACACAATTCTATTGTTCCTTCGCGTGCAACGACACGCGAACCGGTCCGTTAGAAGGTTCGGCGCTTTTTCAACGCGAAGCGGTACTTCGAGCACCCCTCCCCCGACCGCGCATGTTCAATATTTATCGGCCCGATAAGAAAACAGCCATCGACCGATAAGTACACTTTTCCCCCGACTCATAAACACAGAACCCTACGGAGCCCGAAGATCGCTTTATACTCTTACCGGCGGTGGAGTAGATAGCGACGATCAGGGGCACGTTGCATCGGCGAGCGTCCTCTCGCAGCTCACAGTTTCAATCAATATTTTTATCTGATCCAGCTCTCCATGATGCACCGAATCGACCCGCCGCTAATCCATTAGAATACCAGATGCGTTATCGATTAAACATTATTTGATACAGGGACGAGTTCTCTTCGAACCTTTGAGATTCAAGCCGAACCTTCGGCTCGAGGTCTTCAACTCGAGTAGCTGCCGAGGTCTTCGAGAGAGCCTGGCGAGCGAGTGTACATTCTATTACATTAAACATGTCGATGCATAAATGTACATAGCGTGTATTATACGATACGAAGAAGCGCGAACGAACGAATTCGAGGACGTGGGTACGATCGGAGATTAACGGACGAATCGATCTTGTTCGCAGGGCCAACCAACCGGTAACGGAAAGGGCAACGGTAGCAGGGCCCTCTGTCAGCGTGGAGGAGGGCACGGATGGGCGTAGCGAGGATGAATGTAGCGGGCTGGCGCGAACCAGCCGTGGTGTGACCGTGAAAGTGTTCGGACGAGGAAGAAACCGGCTTCGGCTTCGGCTTCGGAATCGTCGGCTAGAACGAGCGGGACTGGTTGTTGCGGTCGCGACAGGCAGCGAAAGTATCTGAAGAAGGGATGGCCACGCCGCCGGACTCGCCGGGCCCGGAAGAGGCGTTGTTCGACTTCGAGAGCTCGAGGACCAGGCAGCAGGCCACTAGACCGGTCGCCCTCGAAGAACTCCTCCGGCAGACCAAGTTCTCCAGGCAGGAAATCCGGGTGATGTACCGGGGTTTCAAACAGGTCAGCCATCGTCCGTGGATTTAAATCGACTAATAATCGAGCGATCGATATTCGTCCAATCGATAGCATGAGATTTTCCGAATCAGGGGCTGCGCATAATTGGAGTTTGGACGGTTAGAAATCGGTATACCCGGGTGCTCCCTCTAATTTCTTCAACCGAACTTTCTGAAGCGGACGCGATATTTTTCTGAGCTAGCGCACGGGCCATATATCTTGGGCACCAGCCTAGTCCCTTGCTGTGCATGGCGGAAAGAAAGGTTTTCAGGGTCTCCACAGTTTTCATGGCAAATTATCGATACCTACGGGGCATGGGTCTCGCGAGGGACCAAGAAACTCGACAGTGTGAGACCAGGAAATCACTATCAATCCAATTACAAAACTTTTTTATTTTTAATTATATTTTTATGAAACTTTCGCCAACTTATTTCTGGCATTTTTCTGATTAGAATGATATTAAACACGATATAACTTCAACTGTATTCAGTGGTTAAACTAAATTTTTAAAGAATATCTCGTCCGACACAACTGGCAAGCAACGTAAAGTATAATTTTTAAAAAATTGACTATAAATTTCAGCGTCCGTCGTGATAATAAGTGGGGAATACGCCGGTAAAGAATTTTTGTAAACGTTATAACAAACGAAATAATAATTTATTACTACGTTAACAAAAAAAAAAGAATATTATCTGACAATTTGTACGGTGTAACAATTCGTGAAACAACTCGAGTTAACACGGCGGAGGGTCAGAACGTTTTGGTTCGTTGCAGTTCTGTAAAAAATGTTGTGGACTCTGTCCTCGGTTCATCTCGAGTTCGGGAAAAAGGTCCAAAGTTCGGAGAAAAGTTTGAGCGTCGAGTACGAATTAGACACCCCCGACAAGTATGCGCAGACCTTTACCATTTCCGCTGAGCTACGTTCCCCATTTCGCGTGAACGAAACGCCTGGGACGAGGTTCGCGTAAAGAACCTGGTGCAGGATCATGGAAGGTTCGCGGTGTTGTTGCGTCGGCGCTCGTCGAGCGTTGACGGCGATGCGAATAGGTGCTCGGCAAATAGAGGATAAAATACAGTTGGCGGAGACGAGAGGGACATACGAGGCGAGCTCGTATCGGTCGGCGATGAACCGTTTGCGTTCGAGTTTCAAGTTCGATCCACGGCAACCGAGTTTCCTTGGAATCTCGCGCTCCGTATACTCTTGTGTCCGCGTGAACGCACGCTCTTGACACGATTACCAGGACTTGGCATGCGAGCGACGAAAACGTCGGGCGACAGGCGACAAGCGACGGAACAGCAGAATTAAAGCACCTGAGAAACACACGCGAGCATAGAGGCTGTCCCGGACCACCCGGTCTATTCGCAGAGCGGTATGTACCATGCCTCGCCTCGCCTCGCCTCGCTCTGCCTTTTCTTCTACAAGTTCCTAGTTCCGCCTGGCTACTTACCAGACGCGAGGAAAAATAATACCGGAGGTGCGCATGTATACGTGTCGCTCGGAAAAATCCACGCATCTTCGATAGTTATTACGCGCGGAAATCGGTGTGCAATCTCGTCCACTGCGAGGAGTGCAATTTATTAACCCTCCCGGTGGCGAAACTACGGATTTCCGGTCCTCCCGCAAAATATAATTCCTCTTTCGCTTCCTTGGATTTCTCGATTTGATGACTCAGCAAACGCAGAAACTATGTTTTTCTTGTCAATGTACTTTCAGTTTAAATTAAGAATAATTTTAGTGAAATGACAAGAGAATAGATGCAAAAATTTTGGGGCCCTCCTCGTAGTTCTTCATCTTCGCGATCAACTTCTAATGAAAATCTTCTCTGTCTTTTCACACTGTTGCTAGAAACAGCATTTGAACTGGTCGAATATCCTCGTTCTCGAAGGGATAGACTTACGGGGATCCGTTCGGAAGTCTCCGAGCAGGCGTGACCTTGTGCCCCCGTTGTCAAAGAGCGAATTCGTGTTATCGGATAATTGCGAGAAGGTTGGGGCAGGGAGGATCGTAATTCAGCGATGATTCGTAAATTACTGGGCTAGGGTGTTTTCGCCGCAGAACACCGAATTGAACCATCGAACGGGAGAGAATTGTATCGACCGGCGCGGCGCAGTGTAAACCTCCGACATTTACGTTCGAGTTCGAAACGGTCTAGTCGCGTCCGTCGCGGTCGTCTACGTCAGTGTGTACGCAACCTTGAGTGGAATCTCGGCTCGAGCCGACAAACCGCCTCCTTCGAAAAGCCGCGTAAATATTTCACGAACGTGGAGGGACTGGCGCTCGCGATTACACGCGTCGTTTCGCGAGCTTCCGCGAGCTTCTGTTCGCAGGGAAACGAAGCCGCAGAGCGCGCAGTACAAAATTATTCCCCCGAAGGTGCCAAGATTTTTCTCGAATGTTGCGCGGCGGGAAACGAACGTAATTGGCGATTTCATTATTCGACGCTCCGACCCTCGTGCGTCTTCGACCCTTCGAGGCCTGTTCGAATTGAATGCGTTGAAAATAGAAAGAATCGTCTCCGCGAGTTGCCACTTCGAGAAAGTCGAGATAGGGTCAAAAGTTGAACCCATTCGCCGGTCGTTTCCGCGCTGTGGCGCTAGAAAAATGAATTCTAGCTGGCAAGGACATAGAATTTCGCTTGCGTGGAATCGATACGAAGAACGACGGTGGAGCGTTTGAAATCGTTCTCGAGAAACTTGTATGTACGTCTTCGTCGTTGCGATCTGTCCCCGCGAAACTCGATGAGATAATATTTTCCTAGAGAATTTTCGTTCGCGCTCGACGCACACAGCCTCGCGAAGCGAGAACGAAAAATTTCGCCGAGCCGCGCTCTGCCAACGGCGAACAAGGACACAAGTTCCCTCCTCCGACGCGACGGTAATCGCGGCCATTATTTTCGCGGATAATTTCCGCGTTAGCTGGTCACGGCTCAACCGCGACGCCACGCGACGCGACGATGCCTCTGAAAATGAAAAACAAATAAAAATTGTTTGCTCGTTCGACCGATCAATGTAATTCTCCGGTGGGTTGCCGTATCGATCCGGAACGGATTACAGGTTACAGGTTACGCTTCGTTAGCGAACCGCCACGCGATGCGCCGATATCCGTCAACTATTCCACAGGCTAGGAAGTTGGCAACGTTCGAAAAATTCTTTCGAGGACGCGTCGCGTGTCCGGCTCGTTGTCGGTGTGTTAGGGGTCGGTGGGAGGGGTGGATGAGAGTGGGAGAGAGACAAAAGAAGGAAATTCCGACTCGCTCGGATTCCGTCCGTTTCGCGCGGAGAGACCGTGGCCTGTAGAGAGCTAACGAGAACTATGAGCGTAGAGTGGCTCTCGAGTGAAGAATCCGTCGTTTCTAGGACCCGCTAGCCTCATCTCCGCTCGATCCGGCGCTCGTCCCGACGTTTTACAAAATAGTTTTATCTCGGCCGGCGTTTTTTCTCCATTGGCCGGTGCGATTCACGAGGTTCGCGAGGCTCGCGATCGATTCGTCCTGATCCCTATTTCCATCGCGCTTCCACCGTCCGTCACGTTCGATTTCGCTTCCCCGACTGCACAGCCGTCCTCCCTTGGAATCGCGCGTTGTTTACGGAGCTTTGCGACTAGACGAACGCGTTTCCCGTTGAGCGTGTAAATCAATTCGGAAGCGACGGGAGGAGAAGCGGGGAGAGGAGTGGAGGAGGGGAGGAAGAAGGGAGGAGGTCGTCGATGGTAGTATCCCGCAGCTAAATCGTTTGACCTTCTTCTTATCGCTGACAATGAGATGCAGACAGAATGTTTTATCGCGTAACGATCCGACCCCATCCCTCGCGGCTCCCGGCGGCAAACCGTCACATCGCACGTGGCCACGTGCCACGTGACGCGTGTCACACGTGACGCGTGAAAGTTCGAAGGTTCGTTTGGAACAGGATGGTTCAAGGCGTGGGGCGTGGAGGCGTGGGGGACGAGAGGGACGACCGAGTTTCGGAATTTATTTATCTCGATCGATAAGATCCCCACCGCGAGGGCGCCAACTAGCGTGGTTGCCGTAACCACGGGGCCAGGGATCTTCCTAAGCGGCAAGGTCCTTCGTCCCTCGATCGAAATGCCAACGAGAATGCTGCGCTCTGGATACGTACGATCGTCCGTGGACTTTATGCTTGAATTCCCTAAATCGCGTCGCACCGTCGTCGCGTTACGCGATTTTATGCTGCATTCGTCGCAGACGAGTGAAACGGTATGAAAGGTGGCCGTTCCATACGACGCGGTTCTCGCGTCGCTACCTTTAAATACAAAGCGAGAGAGAGAATAGAGGGTGTGAATCGCGGACGGCGGGTGGCGGACGGGTTCAATAGGACACTTGCGAGCAACCCCGGGCGACCTTGGCGTACCTACGCCGCGATCACCGAAAAGAAACGCGCGTCCATAGACTGGTAGACAAGGGGAACGATGAACGGAGACAGCGGAAGCTTTCGCGAGAGATGCAAAGGCGGGACAAAAGAGCCGAGGAGGACACTCTCGGCGTCGGAACGCCGCGTGTACGCTCTTCCGCGGCGCGGAAGGCCCGAAGGACAGCTGTTCAACGAATCACAAGGGAACACGGTCGAGTTAAGCGAGAGCCGATTTCGGCAAGGCTCGCGCCGCTCGGGAAAAATATTCGACGCCCCCGTGGCATTTCGTCGAGTCGTCGGCGGCGGCTCGAAAAACACGCTTCCTTCTTTCATGTTCGAGAAATTAGGGGATGCGAGGAGAACAATTTCTTTCTCAAAAGGTACGCGGTGTTGCGGAGCGTGGATCTCGGGAGGCACGGCGAAACCGTAATCGTAATTCCCGGCTGGATTGCGAGCGTTCGCGGCGCACGGGAACGCTTTGAAACACGCCGCGATAAAAAGGCTACAAAGCAGTCTCGAATCGGAACTCGAACGGCTAATTAATTCCTACGAGAAACGGTGCGGTCGTGAAATGCAACGAGCGGCGTACGGCCCCGTTGCAGCGGCTGCGCTCGCAAGGGATTAAGCCGTTACACGGGCGTTGCAGCTCGATCCGGTCAAACGACGATATCGGCAACGACGTGCACGCCCAGCTCTCACCCCCACGTTCTCTATCGGTTTCGATTGTTGATCGCCGATTGTTGCGACAATCGAAACCGAGGAGGTCCACCGTCGCATCGACTGCTCGTCGCCGACCGGCTGACAGGCCATCGTTTCATTGTCTCGTTTGCCCCGGATATCTTTTAACCGATAACTATCGAAACCTCGCCGCCGTCCTGCTCTCAGTCCCTCCAGGATGATCGCTGTTTGCCGTTAATTAAACCGACCTCCCGTCGAAACGTCGTCGTCGCAACTCCGCCGGTTAATTGTGTTCGTTTTAACACTTTACCGATCGCGTCCCGAATAAAACTGGATTTTCAGTCGTTGCACCGCGCGGAAAGGAAGTGTTAGACATTTTGTTGTTCACATTTTTTAACCTGTTCGTTCGTAATTGAAATTGACGTTGAAGGAGTTGCGAAGAATTCTCCCCGATCCCTCTAGTCTTGTCTCAAGGAAAATCTTAACGGTCAAACGCGGATGTCTTAGTCCTTTCAGAAAATGATCGACGAGACGGGTTCTTTGTCGAGTGATCGCCGAGCGAGAAACGACCGCACGATCTCGCAATAACATTCGAGTTACGCGAATTCGGATTCGCGTCGTCGCGGGTAGATCGTTAGGAGGTCGGAGGTGACGGGCACGAGGTCGGCTCGAACGCGTGCCGAACGATTTGTCCGCGGTCGATGTTCCGAATTACCGTTCGTTACCGGGAACAGGGACAAATGGCGTTCGACGGATGCCCGACGAAATTGCGGGATACGGTGTTTATTCGCCGGGAAACAGACGCGATTTTCCCTCGGAATCCGAATCGCCGACTTTCCGGGAATCGCGGAACCGTCTCGAAATCTGTTCCCGCGGAAGCAAAATGGTCCGAGAGGCTACCGGAACGAAGAGATCGTGCGAAGAACGCTCGTTGCGAAGTAACACGGTCGGACTGCAGTTCCTCGAGCTTTTCCTCCTATGCTTCGTGATTTTCGGAGATCGCCTGGAACGACGATAACTTCGGTGTGGGGGCAGCGAGCCAGAAAACGTTGGGAAGCCATGGTCTCTCCTTTGGACGAAATTGGAGCACGACGCATGGGATATCGTTTGTCGAGAAGTTCGCCCCGCGCGCCGGTTAATCACCGCGGCCGTGACCGCCTCGAATCTTGCTTTTCCTCGTTAGGATAATATTCATTCGGCCTGCGCGCGTCCAATTACCTTGTCCAGATATCGTATCCAGCTACCCCCGGTGTCAACGTTATCGACCGTTCCAGCTTACGTTTCCCTCGACAGAGGAATCTTCGATGCTTTCTCGGTTTCGCTCGACGTCCGACGCCCTGTTAATAATGGAAAAAGTCTTACCTGTGGCCTACTTCCGGCGCAATTCGCCGTGCCCACGGTTCTCGCATAAGATTCTCGGCTCGGCTGCACCCCCGTTCCGCTGTTCTTTTGTTGCCGAGCCTTTCATTAGCCTTTCGCCGTTGCGATGGTCATTTTCATTCCACTCGACGCGTTTCGGTCATTCCTTGCCCCCTTTTCTCTTTTCTGTGAAAAATGCCACGTTTTCCGAGCCGCTGTTTAATTCTGGACAACAGACTTTTTTTGGAATCCGCTTCCTCCCACAGCATTTCCTCGGAATCTGTTTCTGAGACATTACAACCAGGTCGTCGCTCACTGCTCCGACTGCACACGTTGAACGTGCCGCGTATCTGCGTTTCCTATTTCCTCGATTTCCTATCGTAATTCGACAACCTAATAAGAACGTTACTCGCAGGATCGCTTGTGTCGAAAACAACGAGATCTTGGATTCATCGTTTATTCCCACGAGAAATTGACACCGTTCGTTTCGTTGAAATCCGGCAAACTAGATCGGCCAATCGGTCGAACATCAGATCCTTCTCGTTTTCCCCTTGATCGCCTGTCTGTTCCTGAAAATCGTATTGATCATTTCGATCGTCTCGAGACATCGCCTCGCAACGGGTTCTCCTTACCATAGCGCGCTCTCGTAAATAGCGTATTCCGATTCCGCGGAGAAATTGCACATCCGAACGTCGAACCGAACAATGAATGGAATGTTGTTCAATGCCTCCTCGAATATCTCGCCCACTGAAATCGTTTTGAAGCCGTTTGTCATTTTCCATAGAACCGTACAGCCGTGCAGCCACCCGATCCATCGATCCGCGATCGCGTGCGCCCGTATACTTAGTCTTAGCAAGCTTATTTTATTAGAAATGTATTTTGAAGTATGTACTCTTCCATTGCGAGGTTCTCTTCTTGATGCAGGACCAGGTCATGTCGTAAAAACCATGGGGTCCGCTGACCGTTTTGGCACCCCCGTATGCTAAGGCGTTTTACCGTTTTTCCAGTCAGTCGTGCGAAAACCGTGAACAGAGCAACGTTCCTTGGCTAAGGTCGTACCTTGTTTTTTTTCGCCTCCGCGCCTTATTCTTTTAAATCATTAAACATTTTCTTTTTTTTCTGCGAGATCGATTGAGTCCAATCTTTTTCCACGTAAAAGATCCTCAATATATCTAAATTTAAATATCTCGAGAATTCGTTTGCATTACGACTGGCGTTCGATTACAAAAAAAAATCTTCTCAACGCGCACATGCTTAGTCTGCTCGTCCCGAGTCGCGAAGCTTATTTAAATTTAAATAGTTCGAGAATTCGGTTGCGTTACGACTGGCGTTCGATTGCTAGAGAAGTCTAGTTCGCGCGGACGTATACAAATCGACTGATTCGATCGATCTCCGCGTTTCGGAGAGCAAAGGTGGAACGCGTGGAACGTCTCTGTAACATTCCCAATGGAACGATTCACGAGCATCGTGGACAATGTCCCTCTCTCTTCGAATCTCTCGATCGAACGATCTATTCGAAACGAATGTTCTGGAAAACCGTGGCCAATGGAGGAAATTGGTTTTCGGATTCGCACGCTCGAGGTATCAAGCTCTATAGGCATTGGGCATCGGTTATCATACGGGTGTTGCATGGTGTAATCGATTGGCGTAATTAGCGGACCCGTCAGCGCCGAATCGAGGTTTTCTCTCCCTCTCTCTCTCTCTCTTACCTGATTGGCCGAGATTGTTGTTCGACAGGTCTAGGCTGAGCGTTTTCAAGTTGCATCCGGAGGTCAATACTTCGGCGATAGCCGCGCCTCCGGCGGCTTCTATCCCGCAGCCGCTGGCGTTCAGTATTTCTAGGCTGTCGGTTCGCAGCAGGTCTGAAACGGATTTAGGATCTCGCGCGGTGCCTCTCCCATTCAGAATTCACGCGTGTCCCATCAGGCGAATATAAATGATCGCGTGCGGCGGCGTGTTCGTCGCGCGAGTACCAGGTGAAATTCAGTGAAAGAGCGCCCAGGCGGAGCGGAGCGGCGCGACGGTATTCTATCCGAGTTCTAATTTCGACGCTCCAATCTCGATGATCGATTCGGGAGAAGCCTCTCTTTTCACGATTTTTTAATATCTCACGATCGGATCGTTTATTATTAGACGGGGAATTGAACTCATCTCCGGTTTCGGAGAATCGAACTCGCACGGGAGATTCGCGTCGACGTCGGCCCGAATGCCCGATCGAGGCATCGATCTTTTCGCTCGGCTCGTTGCACTCGCGAAACGCGTTCGTTGCCACGACCCTAAATAATCTTGCGCGAAGACCCCGATATCCGCGTTCTCGCCCTCTCCCCCTCCTCCACCCTCTCCGAACGCGGTTGAAAGAGTTCAAGTTTATCGGCAAGCTTATTATTAGCCGATATCCTGGCCGGAGGTGATATTTTTATACGGATCTTCGCATAAATCGTTGAAATTAAAGAAAACAATCTTCGTCGCCTTCCGGCGGGGATTTCGGCGAGACACGGTGGGCCGCGCTCGAGTCGTTGGCAAAAATGAATGTCGCAACAAGCGGACAGAGACGATACGCGGAGAGGACGCACTCACAAGCGCAGAGATGCATAGCACCCTCGTCGAGCAGAGGGTTCAGTCTCAGGTCCAGATGCTCGAGCACCGGCTGTAGCTTTCTCTTGAGTATTCCGTGCACCAGACCCGACACCCCTATCGGCCCTATGTCGTTGTTCGCCAGGCGGATCACCTTCGCGTTGTGCGTCGCCAGAAACTCGCCGACGGCGAACGTGCCCCTGTCCCCCAGTTTGCAGTGGGAAAAGTCGATCTCCGTTATCTGTGTTTACGCAGGAATCTCGTTAACCATATGGACAACACGATTGATTTCGCGGTTTCTTCGAAGAAGGAGAATATCGATATCAATTGCAAAATTGACGGTCATTCCGGCGCAAACGAAATTGATAATGACTGAATATCGCGAGGGGTTGACCGCCGAAAGAATCGAGAAGCAGCATCGGTTTCACGGGGTCGATCCGCGCTAACTGGAGGCCAGCGTTCTCGCGGAAGGATCCTGTTGAATCCGATCGATTCTTCCGGTCGGTCGGGCCCTGGCACGCCGTTACGAACCCGTACGGTCTAATTGTTGTCACACTGATCGTTCACCGACATTCTGGTTCTCCAGCAATCCTTGGAGCAGCGCAGCGACCCGCGGCTGATCCAAATTGCTCCTCGAAACGGTGAACTTGTTCAGCTTCGAGCAAGACTTCGCTCCTTGGCCCAGTCCCAGGCAATCCTCCACGGAGAACCTATTTTTTTCATAGGAATCGCAACGTCAGTGTACAACGACAGAGCGAGTCGAGACGCCGCAGACTCTAACACTGAACCTGCCGAGTATGAAAAGTGCATATTGCTGTCTGAAGGCGAGATTCAATTTATTCCAATTCTGCGCGATTTTTATACCTCCCCGCGAACGTCGTATCTCCGTGATTCGGGAGCCATCGATAAAATAAGACCGTTTGACCGTGGCGGGTTTAGTGTTAAAGGTAACTGCGGGTATATTCGATAATTGTAGCGGTCGCAGTCAAGTAGAAACGACCCTGCGCGATCGTAGCACCGAGGGCTAAAACGCCAGAAGACCGGCGCGGCTGTTTTGCGTCGAAAATATATCTGGCCGACCTTCCTCGCCAGTCAAGGATGGCGTAGGTTGTTGGAAACCGACCAGGAAAACGCTGCAATAATATTCAATAGCGCCGGGATCTTTGCTCGCCCCCTCCTCCGGAACGTACACGAGGCTCGTGCAGCGCGCGATTATTATTCCCGTTGATTCATGCGCCGAGCTAAGCGTCTCTCCGCCGTGGAGAACAAGCGATCCACCTGCCGGCGGCTGCATTTAAATTTAAAGGACTTGCCGGGATTAAGCGGGGCCCTGGTATTGTTGTAGCGCCGAATGCATATTTTACGAACTGTCGCGTCGCGTCCGGGGGGAACTACTCACTGGAAGTCGCGCCACTCGAATCCGTCGCTCATGTAAATCACGCCGAAGTTGATGCGCAGCTCGACCAGCTCGGGTAGCTGGGGCAAGATCACGGACATCGGGACGTGGTGGACGATGTCTTCCTCCGCGTGACAGGGATCCCCGTCGTCCGGTGGCTTCTCCTTCCTGCGAAACACCGTGAACTTTCAGTCCGGCTACACTTCTGGAAAAGGGTCCGTCGTTCGTCGCGCTACGAGAGCCGCGAGAACCGGAAACGCGCGATGCTGGAATGGAAGGAATGGATGAAACACGGAGAGCGGACCGTTGCGGAAAGTTTTCGCGCGGATTGCTCGCCTGGTCGGTCGGAGGGAGCGGATCCTTATCGTGTGCACGTAACTTCGCACGAGGCCGATCATTCTCTCGCACTCCTCCCTCTGCGTCTCGAAGAAACTCGGCTCGAGGCTCTCGAGGTACTCGCTGAACACGCCCTCGCAGTACCGCTGTCGCCAAGAATTCCCGTGCAAGGCCAGCTCGTTGGTCTCCCACCTGCAACCAGTGTCCCGCACCTGACAACCTCGTCGAAGGTCCCGCGAACCGTACCCTCCTCTGTATCGGTTCGATCCATCGAACCCGTCGATCGCTGGGACTACTTCTCGCGCAACGAAACGTTGACGTTCCGCGGATTTTTCGAGTCTCGTTATTAATTTTTTTCCACCGCGGATTCTCGAGAATCGGCCGAGAAGTGTCCCTTTGTCGGCAGGTTTCGTTGGTCTACAGACAGGGCCGGTGCGACCTTTTGCAGGGGTCGGTTCAAAAATTTTGTGGGGTCAGAATACACATTCGAATCCTATACTTATTTCACAATAAGAAATTGTTTGTAATAAGTACAAAGGATGTTACGTATATATTTTGTAAGATGAATATTACTTAATTTTTCTCGTTCTTTTCTTTACTTCGGATCCCACGAAATGTCTGATGAGTTTCCATAGACCACGAGGCCGTTCTAAACGCGCCGGCCCTGTCTACAGTGGACATGTCGAACACGCGGCCCGATCGAAACGGTAACCAATATGTGTTTTCATCGTTTGAAAACACCGGATTTCTCGAAATTAAAATTATAAATACTGTGTAAAAGAACGAAGCAGTACAATTATAAGATATAATGACAAACACTTTCTTTATGTAGAAATTGTATCGTACAATGCTTGATTTATTGCATTTAATTCAATTCAATTAAACAGCGAAACTGTGTCCTTATTTGATTTTTCACGCTTTTCTATTAAAGCCGGCTGCTTTTTTCTCTTGCACAGCAGTGTACACGTGTTAGATCGATATCTAATTACAGACTGATTTTCGAGAGTTGAGACCCGACGTGCATAGCGAAAATCAAAGTGTTTGTTTTTTATTGCAAATTTGCAATATTTAATGAGGCCATTGCTTGTAAGCGAGTTCGACATGGCTGGTCTATAGTTGAGACAATCGATTACTTGTTCGTCGAGCATCGTTCCCAGTAGCGCTCGTCCTCGATCCTCGTGATAGTGAGTTGGAGAGGTAGGCCAACCGGCAGGAGCTCGATCAGCTCGTTCCTGTCCTCGCAAGTTGGTAGCTCGTCCAGGATCGGATTATCCTCCCATGCGACAGCTATGGCGAGAAGAGCGAGCCTCCTCAGGCTTGGAATCCTGTTCTCGTCCCAGAGAGGATCCTCCGAGCAGAGCGTCCGTTGCAGCTCGGTCGATAGTCGCGTCGTATCGTGGGAGCATCTCGGGAACGGAAGGGAAAGACTAGTTTATTCGTTCGATCGACTGTCGTCGGTAGCTCGTGTCCAGAGGAATCACTTCTCGTATTACTCGAGAACGTTTCTCTCGCCTACCTGTAGACCTCGAACGCGTTCCTCGGGACGGTGTGCGGGATCTTCATCTTTCGAAATATCAATTTCCCGTTCGGCGGACGTCCGTTCGTCGTGAATTAAGCTACGGAAACGGTTTCTACCTTCAGAGAGGCAGCCCGCCGATATCGATAACGCGAAACTGCCGCGCCGTCAGAAATCGAGTTGACGCGTTTCATTAGTTTTATTGTACGCTGCAACAATTCACTCACAAGAACGATTTTATCGAGATTTTCGATCTCACGTCGTGGGACAGCTGATTGATGATGCTCGTCGATGTTGTCGGTTTCAGGAGTGTCCGGAGGGTGTCGTGCACGAAGACTCGTTCAAGGACATCTACGCGAAGTTCTTCCCTCATGGCAGTGAGTTCCAATTAAATAAAGACCAGCGTTTGTTGCGTAATTAGTTAACGGCGACCCCGTACGAATTCCAGACTCCAGCCTCTACGCCCATTACGTGTTCAAGGCGTTCGATGTAAACTGCAACGGTGCCATCAGCTTCAGGGTAATTCACTCTAAACAACCGATCGGTCGCGGTTCGTCGACGCGCTTGTAGCGAGTCTGTTCTATGCACGGTAGGGTGGTCTTTATTTCGATCGACTGTCGATCTTTTCCAAGAGAAAGCCGTGAAAATCTGACACAAAAATCGTTCACATTCGTAACATAAGGACTGCCCTAATCTGTAAGCTCGCCGACGAGAACCGAACCGAGTGCTCGTGGGAGAGGATAGAGCCGCGCGGGTGGGACCGAACGCTGTCGGTGGGCGGGACAAGGGGAAATTCGGAAAATCCCTTCAGCGGAAATTCAAAACCGATCGAAACCGTGACTAGACTTTCCGCGAATACATAATTTAGCAGAGAACGATCTAATTGCCGGAAAAAATCGTAAAGGCTATAAGATAGCTGGTTTTTCTCTCTCGTCGCCGCAGGATCTGCTCGTCACTCTGTCGACGTTGCTGCGAGGCAGCATCTACGAGAAGCTGCGATGGACGTTCAAGCTGTACGACATAAACGGGGACGGTTGCATCACGAGGGGCGAGCTAGGGGAAGTGGTGACGGCGGTGCACGAGCTGATGGGCAGGCGGCACCACGCCGAGGAAGAGAGGAAAGCTAGGGAACAGCTGGACAGGGTATTCAAGAAGCTGGACCTGAACCAGGACGGCGTAATAACGATCGAGGAATTTATCGAGAGTTGCTTGAAGGTACGGCGCCCAGCGCGCGCGAGACGCGACGTCTTACTTGGCCCCCGAGATTTTCTGGCTCCCACATTCAAAATGGAGGTCCCGATACGTGGACCGCTCGCCCTCCCTTAGGAACCCATTCCGATCCGACCTTATTGCCGGTCGTTTGTCAAACGGAGCCTATAATACCCGGTGTTCCACCCTGCGGAATACTGTTTTACGTACTGTCTTACGGGAGAACCGTGGAAACTTGAAATATCGTCTGCCTTACGGGCTCTCGTTTCTTTCCCAGCGGTAGCTAGCCGTCATGTTTATTCGATGGTTTAATTATTTAGATACAGTGTGTGCCAGAATTCCTTCAACTCCCCGAAATGGGAGGTTCCTCGGGTGATTTGAAGCGACATTTTCTGCCGGGGCTTCGTTTAGGAGTTATTAACGAGACACACGGACCAATCAGAGCGTAGCTATAGCGAACGGATCCCGGATCTGCGACAGGTCCCGCTAAGCGTTGCCATTGGACGAGCCAGACGTCCGATGTAGTCGCACTCGATTGGTCCGTGTTTCTCGTTAATAACCGCTAAACGAAGCCCCGGCGGGCATTTTGCAAAAGGAAAATGTCGAAGGAGCAATCTCGTTTATTCGAAAACGTTCGGCCGTACAAGCCCGAATATATGTGAATTTAGTATGAAATTGATAGGTATAAACGAGGTACTACTATTAAAAATGAGGACGTCGAAAACTTTCCGATCGATCATCTCATAAAATCTTCCGAGTCTTGGGAAATCTACAACGACTTAAAAATAGCGAGGCAGCCCGCACGATGAAACCATCGCGTTTGCAGGCTGCTTTAAAGTAGGTCTACCGTCCGTTGCGAACAACCCCAGCTCGGCCCGAGTCTTGCACAAGTACCCCGTGAGGATGCCTGATCCAAGGTATACCGTATAAGGGTAGCAAGTGTGTCGGGTCTAGGGCGTCTAGGGGTTGGCTCGCAAGTATGTCGGGTCTAGGGCGTCTAGGGGCTGGCTAACAAGTGTGCGCCGGGTCTAGATGGCGGGCTGTTGTTGCGAGGGTTTGTTAAATAAACAGAAGGGTGCCCCGGTCCGAAATGTTTTTTAACGGGAACGTTTGTCTCGCGGCATCGGAACGGCCGCTTGATCCCCGAGGATATTTGTGTTTCAGGATGACGTGATCACTCGGTCGCTGGCGATGTTCGATTGCGCGCTCTGATCTCCGGCGAAGGAAGAGCCTCCTCTGGCAGTGAGCACGACAACGCCGACCACACCGGCCACGCCGGCAACGCCGCTCTCCACCACGACAACATTCTCGCAGTCCCAGTCGCCTTCGCCACCACCGCCGTCCTACTCTCTGCTGCCACCGATCCCACCGCCTTTGCCTTCGCAGCCGCCACCGGGGTACACCGTTCAGGATCAGGAACTGTACATGCTTCTCGCGGCTCACTGGTGGAATCAGCCGGAGCCTCCGCTCTTTTGTTGAGGGTACTTTATCGTTAATCCTCGCGTCGGTTACACTTCTCGAGTGTCCCTTTCTAAAACACGGTTTCCCGTTGATCAACGACTTGCGTGCTCGTTTCCAGGGTTGCGACTCCGGGCGAGATCAAATCCACGAACGAGCTTCCACAGTTTCCACGGACGAGGAGGGGATTGTTGCGCGCGAGCGAGCTCGTCGAGCTCGTATCACCGATGAGTGGCGCGAGCCAACCACCGATCCGGAACTACTCCGCAGCCGAAGTATACTCTGCGATAACGAACCGTCGATTGCCGAAGAACGCGATCCACCACCGAGGCGAAACTACGGAAGCTACGGTGGCGATCGACGCCGGGTGGATCGAGAAGCGCAAATCGATTCGCGTGGAACGTCCACGAGGGACGCGTCCGATGTTCCGCTAAAGTCGCTGAAGTCAAATCTGCCGTGTAGCCGCGCGAGGACTCGATAGAGGAAATCGTCCGTCTGAGCGCCTGCGAATTGCGCGTCGACGCCCTGTGGACAGAGTACTATTTCGTTTCGTCGAGCCACGACAAAAATAATCCGCGGAAAACTGTAATCGACCGAGTGCGTCCGAAGGTAGCGCGATTCTATTCTCCGTGTAACGATAAATCTTTTACCCTCGCGGATCCAACGTGTTAAATCCAACACGATAG
Source organism: Lasioglossum leucozonium (assembly GCA_028454225.1). Classification (NCBI taxonomy): domain Eukaryota; kingdom Metazoa; phylum Arthropoda; class Insecta; order Hymenoptera; family Halictidae; genus Lasioglossum; species Lasioglossum leucozonium. Next base: position 4,942,479 of record CM052211.1, on the reverse strand, counting down.
ATCCCGCGATGCGGCCGAACCGCGTCGATTACACGCCCCGCCTGTTGATGGCATCCCAGCGTACGCGTTGCGTCGATAAGGTAGAATCCTACGGGGAACTTACGAATTTGCAGCTATCGCTGTGTGCTACAGTGTTTCATCGATAATCGTCTAAACCACCGGTCTGGCCAAAGACGATTATCCAGAAGGGATACTATTCTTTGACTTTTGCCGAACGTAGAAAAGGACAGCGAAGCTCGAGAGGCCTAGGCCGCCGAGCAGTGTAATCCGATACCGGTTCCAGTGTATCGGTATGAACCACTACTAATACAATGACATTTTTGTAGAACTTTCACCAACTTGTTCGTGGCATTTTTCTAATGAAAATGATACCAGAGTTAAAGTTCCATAAAAAAAATAAAGAAGTTTTGTCATTGGATTAGCACTGGTCTCCTAGTCTCATACCGATACACCCGATCCGGTATCGGGTTACACTGCTCGGCGGCCGAGGCCTACCGAGTTTCATGGTCCCTCACGGGGTATGCCCCTCAGTGGAAGGGGTAGGCAACGTGACGATTATCGTGTAGATATTTTAGACATTTATCGATGAGATACTGTATTTTCATTTTCACCGGCGAAGGATTTCCCGTTGCGACGTTAGAACCCGAAACCGGTGTGACGTACGGTGCACGGGGTAATCGACCAACACGAACAGGCAGCGCATAGAACCGACCCGGCGCCGCTGGATACGGGATAATCAACCTCCAGGGGCGCAGAATCGCTCCGGCACCGTTCTATACGGAGTAATCGACTTGCAGGGGCGCGGAAGCTCTCCCCCCAACACCGTTGTATACAGGGTGATCGAGTTACAGGGGCGTAGAACCGTTTTTCGTCGTGGCTGCACGAGGCACGGTGGGCACTCGCTCGTTGCACAAGAACTCTCCTCCCTCGTTATTGTATCGAAGCCGCGATTAATGTGTACATATAAAATCATAAAAAAACGATCGCAACGTCTCCCACAAAATTATCATTTCTGTTGCGCTAGCGTTCCCCCAGCGTGTACGAACGAAAATGCAAGGAACGAGGTTCGCGTAGAGAACACGGGCATTCGGAGTCGGAAGCGCAACGAGCGAGAACCCAGCCGTAACCGAAACGATTCGCTTTCCTCTCAACGACAATCGTTCCGCGTGTTTAGTCACGGGAAGTCGTCGTCGGTCGTCGTTTTCGTCGATCGACGATTCGAACGGTGGTACATATGTATGAGAACAGTGTGTTCCGTTATCGACGAAAGGCCTTGCACCAAAGGGGCCCCGACTTTCTAGGGAATATCCGTAGGCGTAAGCGTACCGAGAATCAACTTTTCTAAACGTCGTCGATCGTTAAACGAACGAACGAAACACCCGGACGTCGACGCATCGACGGCCACGGGACGAGACCGAGACGCACGCGCCGACAAAACGACGATCATCGGCCGTCGACGCGTTGACGGTGTGCCCGTCTATGTACACCTAAATAGAAACCGGGAGGTTAAGACTAGTCTCGTGAAATAGGAGTACCCGTTATCCCGCTCACCCGGCAATCAGAACACCAAATCGCAATAATTAACGTTATCACGAGCGCGCTCGACGCGTAACCGCGCCGGGATATAGTTTTCGTTCGACTTTGTTACTAGTTTCCTTAGTGATTAATCGGGTGTTATCGAATTCCTAGCGTTTAGGTAGTACTTTAGGATGACCGGATGATTTTTCGCTGCGACCCACCTGCCACTCCGAGTAGACAACCAGTTCGTAAGACCGCAGCATTAGTCGTTTAAAGAACGCGCGGACAACGAGCGGAGTCGAAATCGTCGCGAGACTCTCCGCGACTGCTCGTGGCAAGCGAATCCGAATCACGGCGGTCGTTTTTTTCTAGGATAGCCAGGTATTGTCGACTGTTGACGTAGCACTGTCGTTTGTTAACCGGCGGTGTCGTTCGGTAGCCCGGTTGCCAGGCGGCACGCGTCCCTATGGCAACCCCTTAGCCATAGCAAGTATGTTTCGGATCTCACTTTTCAACGCGCGATCTAGCCGAATCATTAGGGAAAATCGTACAAAACTTGATCGCGAAACGACGAATCTCCGGGCGTGTAACATGTTCATGGTTACACATACACGCGTACACAGACACACACACAAACAAACAAACCGGGACACATTGGTATTTTTTGACCAGCTTCTATTTCGTATTTTCAATGGCACTGGCCGACGAACGCTAATAGCTATCGGAAGAATTCCTACCGGTTTTTCTCTGTGTGCTCGATTTCTCGACATCGCGTTCGTCTCTAGCCGACGATGGGACAGATAATCGGACAGATCTCTGTCAATTACATTTACTATGTACGTATTACGATGTGACACGATTACCCGAACGATCGAACGTCAGGCGGGCGATTCACTTCTTAATAAGTAAGTAATCCTAAGCAATACGGCGAGCTCTGTTTCCCGAACGAAGTGCTTTAATTAATCTAATAACGATTCTACAGAAACAAAAGAGATCTATCGTTAAACGACAAATACGTGTATACAGGGTGTCCGAGAACGAAATTCGAGATTCAATTGATTGGACTATTTTTCCTCGCTGGACATTCCAAGATGCGAGATGTCGGTCGGACGAGTATCGTTCCCATCGCTGGCCGCGAATCGCGAAAACGATCGAATCCGTCAACCGGAAAACGTAGCGGGAGCAACGACCAGGCTGCGGGATGATATCGCGAATTCGCCAACAATTTACTTTTATTCGTTTCACTTCTCCGTCAGCCTCGAGTCGTCCTAGGTGCCGAGAGAGATAGAGAGAGAGAGAGAGATGGCCGAGATCGGTCGTCGTTAGTCAATTGAAACCGAGAACAAAAACCGGAGGTGGAGACGGTTTCGGTTCTCGAGAGATTGTATATTCCCCGACGGAGTCGAATTCTAAGTCGCGACGAAACCGGAAACCGTCCTCCTTCCGGAGCGCTCGTGTTCCGCGTTGCGTGTTCGATCGAGCGTTACACAATTTTTATATGTTTTCTATGGAAAAAAAAAAGAAAAATGAAACAAGAGGACCCTAGATGGCGAAACAACGAATATTACAAACTTTTTCTACCCGAGCGACACAGCGAAAGAAACCACGGAGAAGCGTTCGACGGACTCGACTCTGTCAGGATCGTTCGTCTTCTCGCTGCGGTCCGCTGCGCGGTTCGATAAAATAGAGATTACATAGTTTTAAATGAGCTTGTTCGCGGGCACTGGTCCGTTCTAATTGGTCGGGACGTTTCGTCGGGCCGTGGGCGGGCCGATAGCCTGTATATCGAGCGTAATCATGACAAAAAAAAGCATAGGCAAGGGTGAGGACGTTGGCAGAGTCGAGTCGAAGAGGCTTCGAAGAATTTGTTGTTCCATTGTTTAACGTTATTTCTGGCTTGCGGAGAAACGAAACGCGCCGAGACGGTCCCTGTTCAAAAAGAAGAAAAATGTGGCCACGGTTAGTACAATAAAGAAGATGGCCACCGAAAGAGAGAGAGAGAGAGAGAGAGGAAGAGCGAGTGGAAGAGAAAAACGGAGATGAAAAATTGATATTTTCATAGGCGAGCCATTCGACGAAGCTTGTTCCTCGGGTAATCACAGCAGGCCGTGGGAGGGATGTTCGCGTAGGATTCGCAGCTTCGAAACGTTCGCTCGCGGGAATCCGAGGATCCGAATCGGTCTAGGCGTTTGTGATTGATCGATCGATCGATCGGGATCTCGCGAATCCGTTGTAGGGAAAACCGAGGCGAGGCGTTCATTTCATTCGGGTTTGGTAGATAGGTTGTATTTTATACGTTCAGATTGTTTCTCGTAGGCGCATCCGCATCCGCATCCGCATGAAAAGATCGCGCTGATCCAGTAATCGGTAATTTAGAATACATATCGTATATCGTGCGTGCTTGTTGGTCGTTCGAGAGTTTTGAGCAGCAAAGCGCGGCGCGGCGCGGCTCTCGAGGTCTCTAGCGACAAGTCCTCAGCCTTGGACCTTCAAGTACCACAGAGTGTGCCCCTACCCCTCCACAGCGTGTCTAGAAATCAAATGCGCGAGTCAACCGGCCGCGCGTAGGCTAGAAAAATTCCTGCTCGGTTCGACGAAAAACCGTGGGGCGGGGGAGGGACGGAAGGAGGGGAGGATTATTCCTCTGGATCTTAAGTTTACGGGCCGAGCGTAGCGTAACGAGTATACTTTTTTCGTCGGTATACTTAGAAGCGAGCGCGTAAGTAGCTTGTAACGCGAGAAACGAGAAGAGGAACCTAGTCAATTGAGCGAAACGTTAGAGGTTCCCGTAGAACGTAATTAAATCGGACTCTAGAGCCAGCCCATGTAAAACGTAAACTTCCACATCGAATCCGTTTCGTTGTCGGATCCGAGTCCGAGTCCGTTTGTTGTCACGATCTCAATCGAGCGCGCGGGCCCGGAGAAACTCTCGATCTCGCTGAGATCCCGACGAACAGACAGGTGAACGCAACTACAACAACAACACACAGCATCTACAGAGTTGCTGCGTATCAGCGCAGCGTGCAGTTCCCATTCGAAACGCTTCAACGATCGGCGGAGGGGAGTGCGCGTCAGGAACGAATCAAAACTTTGTTACGATAAGTCGAGTAGCGTTCGCGGGATGTGTGTTTCTGTCGGGTAGCCATAGTACGACAGTAGCAGCCCAGGTGCGACACGAATTGTTAAGCTTAGAGGCAGTTTTTTATGACGAAACCATAGCGATTTAGGGAGCATTCGTCCCTGCGTGCCGTGCCGTGCAGTCCGTCGTCGAGGCATTCGGCCGCCAACGTTCGACAAATTCGATCCGGTAATATTTTTCCTTTTTAAGGCAATCTTCGAGCATCGTTTTCGTTGCTATTTCTTTTTCTGTGCAAAAATCGCGACGGGACGAAGATCGAGAAGGTTGTTGATGTATTTTTCGAAGATCGACAGCTGCTTCCGGTCGAACACCTCGGCGATCCGACGCGTCTACCGCTCTGCGCAGAGAGTGTACACGGTTAATCGAATCCCGTACTGCCAAATATAAGTATCTCGAGCCGCCGAAACGGAACGTTCTGCACGCAAAACTCATTGCCAGCCACGTCCACGTTGTAATCGTAATCGAGCTTGCACCGGAGAACAAGCGAACAAACCGTTCGAAGTTCCATATTGTTTTCCGCACGCGATTCGCCGACCAAATAGCTCACCGTAAGTTCACCTTACCCCGAAGCGATCGAAAGATCCGCCTTTCGTCGAACGAAATTCGCCGTGGGATCGCCGAGTCGCGGATACAACTGGCCCGTTTACAGTCCAATAACGGGTTCGATCCTCCATCTTTTACTCGGCGATCTTTTTTTCTCCCCTCTCGTTTGTAGGCTGTCGCTGAACAGCGCCGGACCAACGTCCACGTATTCGTTCCTATGAAAAGGAGGAAAAGGGAAAGCAAATTTCAACTGCATTATAATAATGCAAACGCGTTGATCTTGGTCCGGTGTTGTTCGTTAACACGTTACCTACCGGCGATTATGCCATAATTTTTTTGGATGTCCATGTCCGAGAATTTTTCAATGGACTCTTAGAGAGTAACAATTTTAAATGTAAACCAACAAGCCATCTCCGATATAATTTAATAATTAATTTGCACTCGGAGCTATTTTATCTTGAAAATTAAACATTCCTTTCAACCTAGAATAATTCCATTCTATATTATTTTTCTTCATTTTGTAGATATGAAATTGATATAATTGATTAGATACCAACATACTTAATAATATAAATAATATTTTGAATAATGGTACAGCTTATGATACAGCGCAATTATCGAAAATTCGCAGGCTTCCGGTAGGTAAAGTGTCAAGTGGGCAACAGCCTTTATTTTATCCGATCGATCTGGTCTTCGAACGAAGTCGATCGACACGCAAGACAGCAAAGCAGAGGCACTAGATTTTCCTCCGACCGGCTTGCACCGCGTTCGAATCGCAATCGCAGTCCCAGTCGTCATCGCAGTCACCACATCCACATTGTCGTGATCCCTGCTCGTTGGATCGTTGGATCGATGGATCGGTACCGACGAGAACGCGTATTCGCCCAGCGGAAATTGTATCTTTAGGCCAGATGCTCGCCTCGACTCGCGTCGACAACTTGTATCTCGCGGCAGCTGAATTGTAAATTCAGGCGAATAAAAGAGAAATATATCGTTACTGTTATCCGTCCGTGTGATTTCATCATCGTCGTCCTCCGCCGCTTGACACTCAACGCGCCGAGCAGCGCGAACAAAATAACGGGCACGAAACACAACATGTGCACCCACTCGACGACAATCGCACGCTTTGTTGTAGCGTCGCTTTATTTCCCAGCCTCTCGAAATAACGAGTCGACGATAGAACGGAAAGGGAAACGTTGGAAAATACTCTCTCGATCCTCGCGATCGAAATTCGAAAACTTCCTCTTCTATTCTATGTAATATTTTATGCATTTATGATCTTTATGCATTCATGACATCTGAAAATTATCAAAAAATGCTGGAATATAGAATTCGACAGAATTTGGTACGATTTTTATTATTATTACTATTATTTTATCATTAACGGACCGAAGCCCACTTACAGAAATGATAACGTAATAGAAAAAAGAATTTATATACAAAAGCTTATGGTAAGGCATTTACACGAGGTAATTATTTTTTAAAAGTGTAATTACCGCAGATCTACGAATGCTACTACCACTGAAAATAAGATTCTACGTGATTGCACATTCTTAAAATGTGCCTAAAAACATTGAAAATTGCATAAACATTCGCAGGCTGCTCACAATACTTCAGTGCGTATTTACGTATTTAGCGAGAGGAGTACGTGCGCAAGTATTCCCTGAATTCAAATTGTCAGCTTGCCAGAAACGAATTCGGATATGCGGTCTTACCTGAGATCCCGTGTACGTCGGACACAAGTTACTCTTCCTCGTTCGCTATTTCCCCGTTCTCGTTCTTGCGCGACGCGGCCGAACACGTGCGTCCGTCTCGAAAGCCGCAGAAAGAATGGCAAGAATCGTCGATAAACGAGATCGATCGACGCTCTCGAGCACGCTTGCGCCGCTTTCGCGCTCTTCTCCAACAAAATTCTCAAATGTAGTTTCGAGCGCGAATCTCCCCGATATTAAATTGATTTCGCAGGTTCGCGTTCCCACGAGAACAAAAAAAAAACAAACAGAATAGGCCATCTTCCTCAAGCGGTTCGCCGCAAATTGTTTTCCGATCTGAAAAGGTAGCCTGAAGTTTATTCGATGTCACCCGCCGAACACCTGAACGGACCTGGTAATCAAACAATCGAGGGAAAAATAACACCGTAGAGGGAAAACGTCGCGAGACACCGGAAACGCGGAGCGGCCGCCTCTTTTCTTCCCTTTTTCTTTTTTTCTTTTGATCGCGGAATCGAAATGAATTTCACCGAGAGCCAGTACTGCAAGTTCGCTCGCCTCGTGTGCATTTCGCTGGGCCTGTGGCCGTACACCTACAAACGCCATCGCTTGCGGTCCCTCTGCGTGTACGTTATACTGATGTCCGGCGCAGCCTGTCAGGTCTTGTCTGATTTTCTTCCGAATTTTCCGCGCCTTCAACTCTTCGCGGCCCGCGACCGCTTCGTTCGCATCATCCGGTTCGAACGTGCAAAGTCGTTCCGCTAGGATAAAATCGCTGTTCGATCACGCCGGGCGTGTAAGGCCGCGAGGGGTTGATCGTTCGAGATCGTAACTACACTGCGATTCAGTGTACGCTCGTAGCTGTACACAGGGTTGACTCGATCAACGGCCGTAGAACCAAGCCGAAAAATTCCGAAAAATTCCAGCTGCTACCGCTTGCGCGAAGCGACCACACGACCGGGACTATGGTGGCCCTCGGTATCCTCGTGTTAGCGCTTGTGCACGTGTCGAAGTTTCATGGATATTATTTCAACTTAGATAAGGTATCTGTGGCAGTTCGTTTTCATTTTGCAATTGTACACTCGAGAGGCCCTCGCGTCAACACCATCTCTATTCCACAGGTGAGACACGTGTTCGACTGCATCGAGGACGACTGGAAGTCGTTCACCAACGAAGGAGAGCTGAAAACGATAATGGTGTACGCGAATCGAGGAAAAGTCGTCAACATGTTTATAATCGGTAAGCGCTCAGACTTCTCGTAACGGTCCGCGAACGAATCGATATTGCGAATGTAGACGTAACGAGGGCAGGAAGTTGGAAAATTTGGAGAAATTACAGGAATCTTTTCCACAATCGTGGCACTATTTGTCACGTATCCGTTCGTTTCGTTGGCGTGGACGAACCAGACGCAAATACCAATCTTTATCGAGTATTTGGCCGATCGCGATCGGTACGTGCTCTGGATCCTTCTGTGCACCGACGTTCAAATGATCGTTGGCACTAGCACGCTGATGGCCATCGAGTCCGCGACCATCATTTTCATGTTTCACCTGTGCGGAATGTTTCACATTGTCAGGTAGTATTCGCGTCTGTACGTGCACGGTAGGGTGGATCTTATTCTTGGACCAAAAAATCTTCTTAGTCTCCCAGAATTGTGGGAACCCGACGCGCATCAAATTTGAAAACTTTCGAATTTTAAATTTTCAAATTTTTAAATTTTCAAATTTTCAAATTTTTAAATTTTCAAACTTATCAATTCTTAAATTTTCAAATTTTCGAAGTTTCAAATTTGAAAATTTAAAAGTTTTCAAATTTGATGCGCGTCGGATTCTCGACACTTGTCACAATTCTGGTGGGTTGAGACTAAAAGAACCTTGCAAAATAATTTTCGTCAAGTGTAGCTAAGGTCCACCCTAGTGCGCGTATAAAGTTGCGTGTTCTTCAGGGATCGGTTGGAGAAAACCGTAGCAAGTAGCGTTCTGAACGCGCGGAACGGCAACAAGCACTCGTCGTCCGTTCGGAAACAATTGACAGCAGCATTGGAACTGCATCAAAGGCTTCTCGAGTCGGTATCACGATTACATTCCAAATAACTCTGTGGAGCAAGCATAAGCAAGGATTGCCGTCTTTGTTCGAGTCGCGCGACGGTGGACAATCGTGCTTTGCGTATGCTTGCTTAGAAACAGCTACCACAACAGCATAACATTTTCAATTCAAGCGACGCGACGCGTGTACGTAGACTTTTGCGTGGCCGAGTCAATTTAACGGACGAACTTTTAAATGTTGAAGGCTCATCGAATATCTGAACAAATCGTTCTCGAAGCATTATTTCTATCTGATTTTTCTCGGCGTGGCCTCGGTGAGCATTAATCTGTACGTGGTAAGTGGTACATATTCTCGTGCTCCGAGTACGACTGGACGATCGCGATCATTATCGATGATCATTAGATCGCCGTATTCCTGTCGTTGAAGAAAATAACGCGAAACTTGTTCGTCTCTATCATACTGGTCTGCTGTAGCGTATTTTACATGTGCTGCGTTAATTACATGGGACAGAAAATAATAGACAAAGGCGACGAGCTGTTTATGAGCACGTGAGTACGATGAAACGTTCTCCGGTCGACATGTTGCCACGGCTATTGCGTTCGTGTTTCTGAAAGAATAGATGCGAAGAATGAGTAACAAGCGTGTTTAAAAAATCCTCCGATATACATGCTAAAAATATATTACGTAATTATTTCGATACTCTTTTTAGATACTCGATGCGATGGTACGAATCACCGCTTCCAATGCAAAAAACATTATTGTTCGTTAGGCTGAGATGCATGAAACGCTCCAGCTACGTGACTACCATCTACTTCGTGGCCTCGATGGAATGCTTATTCGTGGTAATTTTTCATTTATATTGCAAAACCGATGCGAATGTCCGACAACAAACGTGTTCCTTCTCTTCAGCTCACAAACGCGGCTATGTCCTATTTCATGGCGCTCTTTTCTTTGATGCAACAGTCATAGGGAAGAGGACTTTATCGCGTCTGGAACATAGTGAAAATAAATAAACTAGCGTGATCGCAATACATTCACGTTCCTTTTGAAATTTTCACGTTATAAATATTCTGCGTGGAGAGCTGGATCGATTGCTACTTTAAATCTTAAGTCCGTGTTTGGTGAGGTCACAAGGAAATAGTAGCCCTACACGATCTATGTCAAAACAAAAGGAATTGTTATAAGCGCTAAACAACCAGAGATAATAAATTTATCAATAATTAGTACACCATGAAATTCCGACCAGGAGGACCATGGAGTCCATGGCCAGTGTTGGGATATTGCGCGGGTTACACGCGCATGCGCGACAATTTTAGCGTCAGTAAAGTACTAAATTGAGCTAAAATGGGGTACCTTGGTCACCCCGTATAATTCCACAAAATCTGATTTTTTACATCTGATAGTCTTGTTGCATGCAATACAAAGCGCTTTATTTTCTACCGAAGAAGGAGCTAACCATAATTTAAAGATATCATCTTCCAACCAAGAATTTTGGAAGCGTTGTGCTCTACGCTTCCTTGTAGCTCCTTTTCCAATAGTTGCCATTATTAAACAATTGAATATATTAACATTTTCGAATGACGCTCGTCTCGTCGTGTCGTCTTGCACTTTTCCGATGGGTTCCCGCCAATAACAGTCCCCCTGTATTTTCCCCATAAACTTAGGACGTACATACGTTCCTGCATTTATTCGCGCATGCGCGTGTAACCCGCGCAATATCCCATGGACTGACCAGCGCTGATGCGACCAAAGGAACCACGGATTTCTTAGATCACATACGTATACGGTCTAAGGTTCTCGTGGATCTAGTTCTAACATTTATTGTTTGTCAGCGTAGATGGCGTAAGAAAACGAGTTGTTAACAATGTCGGTATTTCAGATCGTGAGACACTAAACTTCACATGGTAATTGGTCTACTCTTATATTACCTCGTCTGTGATTGTGTCTTATGACAGTATACATTCTCTGTGACGAGAGTGTCAAGCTCTCTTTTATTCGCGCTTGAATCAAAATGAATATTTCAAAGCTGAAGGAATCCGCTTTACGATAGGTGTATTACTTTCTGAAAATAATTCGGGTGGCACCCTAAAAATCGAAAAGTATCAACAGGAATACTCTCTACTATGGGTATCCTTTCTGGCATCAATTAATAGTTTTCCCGCCAAATCGTACGGTCGGAATGGAAGGGTTTCGAAAAAATGTGTCCTTGACCTTGTTGATTGTTATGGTAACAATACCATTCGAATAGAAGATCGTTTCGAAATCCGTGAAGAAATATTCTTCTCGAGAAGCCGTACTTTAATAACACGCAAATATGTCTCATACAGGAGAGTATGTATTTTATAAAGTAATCGTACAAGAACTTAACCTCTTTTGATGTTTTATCTTGTAACATAACCGCTAAAATTATTCTATTTATGTGTTTGTCGCTTTAATTTTTAGAAAGGAACGGAACCGAGCTAACATGCCGGAGCCTGTACATCACCAAATAAACGCTGCTCGAAAAACATTCCAAACACTCTACCAAATCTCGAAATTATTAAACACGAACTTGGACCCGACTACGTTAGGTATATGCATTAGATTATGCGAAAACGGAGTGAATCCGTATGCACTTGCAACTGTGGTGAAAGAACTGCAGAGAGAAGTGAATGCTATGAATAATCCACCCACTTAAATCTTTTGAATTAAATCGTTTTTTGTATTGAGGATATTGATAGAATAGATTTGTTGATGTACACTTCTTAAAATATATTGCATAGAAATTTCTGTTTTCTAATGAAACACTGTTGAATCGTTTTAATGAAGGTAGCATTGTTGATTGTTTCTTTCATTGTTGATATTTAAAACACACTCGAATACTGTAGGGTAACTGGAAATTAAAAGTAACATCAGATTGCCATGAATATTTAATGTATGTATGATATATTAAGTAGAATTTACAAAATATATAGATAAAAATAATTTAAATTGCAAATCTATTCTCAAAAATGGAGAAACAGTATTTAAAGTTGTTTTATACATAATTGGCTTATATGTAAGTATATACATTTATAAAAATATACAAACATAATATTTAAGATTCCTGAGGAATGAATATCAAAAAATTATAATTCCTCGTTCTTGGTCTTGTTTTTATTTTTCTTTTCCCCTGCGCTCTGCAAAGATGCATCAATTTCTTTAATTTTAATTCACATCTCTACACCATCATATAAACTGTATTACACAGTTACCTGCTTGTCTTGATCTCTGTAATAGATTTGTCCTTCTAATGTAACATGAGACAGTTCCGGCTGCTGCAATAAATAATTCTTTGCATCTACTGCCTGAGATCCTTCGCGAAACAGAAACACAGACCTTTTCAGATCTATAGAATATCTGTAAATAGAATAATTTAACATGAAACCGATGCAGCTAAATCAACATGTAGAAGAACTATAAAAACCCGGTCTACCTTTCGGCGATAATATGATTATTTTGTAGACTGGTTTGCCAAATCTTCATTATTACGTCAGCTTGCTCCTCTGAAACGTTCTCATTCACGTCAACAAACATCATTACACCTTTACCCCGTTTGGTTACTTTGAGAACATTGTCAGGATTTGCCATATCGAGCTGCATCGCATGATAATGATAAAACAAAACTATTAGTATAATAGAAATGAAAAGTCAACAGGAAATGATATTTTCTTTTCTTGCTGTACCTGTGATATATCGATCTTCGGACTTGGTCTAAGGTGCTCTGGTAATTCATCTGGTTCTAAAGGTTCTTCGTTTTCCTGAAATGCAAGTATAGTACAATAAATGAAATTGTTTAGGGCTACATGCCTAATTATTAAAGAAACTTAAAGTAAAACACACCTCCCACTGGTCTAACAAATGCTCCAAATCTTCGTCTGTCATATCCCGTATATCTTTTTCTTTCCATGATTTCTTTTTCCCTGACTTAGCGTCGTTAGCGGCATTCACATAAAATATGAGAAATATGCTAAAAATTACAATTTCTCGCTTCATATTTGAACCGTACAGTAATCTTGTCAAATATTGTGGCCGGCAACACACGATTTTCTCTGCTATCACGATCCTCCAGTATCAACGTACGTAGAAAACCATCGATCTTCTTGCTAAATCGTGCAGAATAATTTATTCGCTGGAAAATATATTCACAAATTATTCTACAAGTGGTCCACCGAAAATCCCGTTTGATAATCAAACCGAAAATAATCAAACTCCATACATGTTACGGTGAATGCATATACTTATTTACACATGGCAGTTTACATAGATAGCGCATGAGTAAACAAGATTTTACGTCGTGAACATGGCTTCGGAAATACTGACTTCTGTCAGAGAGGACATTTCTTTTATCGGCAATATTATCAAACATTCCCTTCACTATCTTGCCATCTGATAAGCCGATCTATTGTTGAAAACAACTATTACAACTCAACATAGGCCGCTAGGTGAATCACTATTATACAATATACACTGATATACACCAGTAAAAATGTTGATAAACCAGAGATCTTCGTTCGCCACACAATCCAAGCAGTGTCTCCATCTAGCGTGATCGAGAATATGCCAACGGAGCAACAATATTTACGTTCTAACTTGATGATGTAAATTGTAGAGACAATATGTCATATACACTATTGTTCAGCCGTTTTAAAGATTTCGAAATTGTGATTCATTGAAGATCCTACAGCAAGGTACGACTCATTCATAGCTTGCTTTAATAACAAAAATATTGGAATATCATTTGTAATGATCGTCTTACTGCGTTCAAAACGAATCAAAGATGTTTTCGCATTATTTCTATAACTAATCGAGTTGGTTCTCGATGATTTGTACTGCGTATATTCGAAATCACAAATCGCAATGGTTTCAGACGATACGATTAATTGATTTGACAATGACAGATATGTTTTAGGAGCCCCCAAAGGAGGAGAGAAGGACTAACAAATTCAGGTTATTGGATTGCATAACAATGGATGACACTTAAAGGGAATAACAGGTATCGATTCTCCCGGAAATATGTATTTTTCGTCTATTCACAATAACATGCATAAATAGAGTTGTATCGTTTACTTTACTTGTGACATAGATCTGTGTTCTTCCCTGATAACACGGATAGTTTAGGTAACATGTATCGATCTCACAAGTTCTTTTTGTTTTGTTTACAAATCGCTCTATTTATAGCTATCTCCTATTTTCTTTCAGAATAATATGAGATTACGTACGATTACATTTTGAAGAACCATTGGAATCACTTAGTACATATTGTAAAAGATGGACGTGAACGAGATAAGAAAACTTAGGAAATTGTTACATGAAAATGGAGACAAAGTGTTAAGCGCATCCAGCAAGCTCTCCTTGTCGAGCATGTTGCTCTATGATTTAAACGAAGGTTTTACTATTATCATGAATCAACTGGAAGACTTGGAGTCTTCTTTCCAAGTGTGCAGCAGTTCATTGAACCCTGTGTTCGAGGACCTGAAATTTTTACACGATTTTGTGCAAAAAACTGTAGGACTGAAAGTGACTTACTGGTCACCTAATCCCTGGATGCCTGTCGACATATCAAAATTCAGGCATTTAAAGCATTTGGAACTGAAGAAGATTGATATTTGTTGCGTGAAAGGATTGCAAGGTGTCAGAGGACAACTGGAAAGTATTATATGTGCTGGAAGGAAAGGTGTTCGTAAAGTGAGACATTTATTAGGTAATTATTAGGTATTATTTTATAATGGCAATTTATTAAAAATATTTCCAAGGTTATGCATATCATAATTTAATTTATACATATACAGCTAGTTGCGGCAAAGATGCTAGTTTTGGATTCGTCTGGAGTTCGTTAATATATTTAGCATTGCCTTATAACGCTCTGAAAGAATTGGACGCGTCTATGGAACTAGCGCTTTGGTTGCAAAGGCTAGACTTGAGTCATAATTTAATAACGTCCGCGGACGAATTGGCTTCTTTACCTTACTTGAAGTATGTCAATCTTGGGTACAACAAATTGCAGACAATACCTGCTTTCAATAAGGCTGTATCTCATTCTTTACAAGTATTAGTTTTGAAGAACAATTACATAGACAATTTAAATGGTATTGTTGCATCTTTTAGATCTTTATAGTTTAAAATCATATTACACGGTAGCTGAAATTAATGCATTATTCTTCTTGTTATAGGTTTACAAAATTTAGGATATTTAAAAGAATTAGATGTATCCTTCAACTGTTTGATGGATCACTCGACGTTGCGGTCCTTGGAAAAAATATCCACGTTGTTATCGATCTCGTTAGAAGGGAATCCTTTATCGTACCACCCGAAGCATCGGTTATTATGTATACAATATTTACATTCGTCTATGATGAGCGTCAGTAAGGTAAGATATCGAGAATAAACGTAACGTTATATTATAGAGTTGTATTATAGAGAAGTACTCGACCGTTATCGAACGTAGTATAAACGTAAATAAAATTTTACGATTTAGTTCGTTTTAGACCATTTTCCACTGTCCAGAACAGAAAAGCAAACCATTGCCTACAACAAAATGAAGTTTGAACAATCTTCGAGCTTCGAGCTCCCAGCATCAGTGCCAAATTCGATGAACTCCAATACTTTATCTACGTCTATAAACTCGTCTACGTTGAGCGAGGATGCAATGGGAAGGTCTACAGAAACTATCACAGAAAAGCCTGTCATTAGGATAGGAATCGTGAAAGAAGCTGTTATTTCGGAAGACGAACATAATCTGAAAGAGACTTCGAAACTCCATCTGGAGACGAAAAAGCAAATTCTGGACTTAAGGGAAAAGTTTGGTGAAAAGAATTGGTTAAGGAGTTATGGTGGTACATTTGTTCAAGATATGGGTTTAGAACCCTCTCCGTATTTGTCGCTGACGCCGGAATCTGTAATCAAAATCTTTGAAGAAACAGAAGTCGTGTTGAATGCTCAACAGTCTGAAACACCTTCAACAATTGAGTTAATCGAAAACTCAGAAACCGGTGCGATAGAAGGTCCTGTGCATTCTGTGACAGAGTATAATGAATGCAACAGCATAGAAGAAACTAATGAGACATCGAACAAGGTTGAGGAAACCGTTTTTGCAACAACCTCGAGCGAAACAATGGTTACTTGTGTAGAACCTGAGACTCCTTACAACTTAGAAGAAGGTAGGTTACGAATTGTCAAGATTAGAGGATTATATCTTAATTGTCATTTGTGTTTAGAAACAGGAGATTTGTATTTAGTTCAGAAGAACAAAAATGATCATGAATTAGAGAACTTATTTTTAATACTAACAGCAAAGTAAGTATCAGTAATAAATTAACGAAATCTTTTCTTCTTTTTACTTTAGTATTAATTGTATTATAATTATTACAGCGACATCAAAGAGAGAGATTCGATTACGGGAAAACTGTTGAACAGTTGGTCTATGAGTTCAGTGTTATCGTGTGCATTAGGTAGAGGCGAACCGGTTACAGTAGATATAGTATTCGATACGACTAGGGAAACTCGTCGGAACAAGAGATATATTGCGGAACCAGAGGATGCAAAGGTAATCAACTGAAGAAATGTATCTTGTTGAACATCTTGAAAATGTTACTTCTTCCCAAGTCTGTTTAAGGGCTAATAAAGGTGAGTAAAGTGTACACGATAATATGTTATATGCATATCTGTTTTCTAGAAAATAGTGGCAACACTCGATGAAAGATTAAAAAAGCGGCCAATGTTATTGAAAGTTTTCAAGTGCATGAAATGTTCGACCCATTTTTCTCAAGACACAGAATATGTTATTACATTAAGTATAGGTGAGTTTTGCGAGCAAACCAGTACACAGAATCTGATTGTTTTAAAATGTTTTCTTCTCTTCAGATGCAAAACAATTAAAGTGTCCCACATGTGGAAGTAGTTTGGTCATAGAAACGGACGAATTGTCGACAGTGGATGCAGAAAATGATGTTTCCGAAGATTTATCCGAGTCTTTGTCTAAAGATCAAAATTCGGAAAACGCTGTAAAGACTAAATTACGACATTCTGATTCTTACTCTAGCATCGGTAAGTATCGTTTTGACTGTTGCATGCGTTCTGCGCTTGCAAATAATCTAAGAATAGGCAAGATGTTTGTTAAAAGATTCGTACTCGCTGCAAGCGCATAACGTTAGTGTTTCTTTTTATTGGAATGTAATCCAATTTCTTTAACGTTTTTTTTTCTTTAAACTTGACGAGTTGAATAAAAAATGCGACGTGTATAATCATGATGTGTCTGTAAAGATTAACCATATACCATATACATATACATTTACATATACAATACAACTGAGTTCTCCATGAGATTAGTATCTTTCGAATTTTAATCAGAATAATATTTATGATTAATTAATTGATTGTGAATGCACTAATTATATTGCTGACATACTACATTTTACCACCGACTGGGACTTTAACATACTAATGCCGGTGCAGGTGGAACGGAGGGTGGAGCTATGTCCGTCACCACTCCTCTGGTGCACTCCAAATCTCACACTCAAGCTCAAGTCTGCTGTAAGCTTTAGTCACAATAATTTTATTACTGCACTTTCTGTTCTCTGAGCCTTTTCTTACATTTACATCTTGAAACAGACATAAGCTATCGTACTAGGCTGCTTAACTATTTACAGTTAGTTGATATCGATTCTTATTGTTAGTGTACGCTGCCTATACTTTTGTTATTTTAAATACAATGAATATATAAATAATTTTCCTACTCAATATTACTACAATAGCGCAAGAAACGAAAAGTGTAATTTCTTATCATGGTACACATATTAAACCAACGAACATTAATTAAGTTAAAGTTATGTTAGACTTTTATATATGCAAACCCTTGCAAACATCTGTAAACAGTTTGCACTGTTATTAATAGGTTCTGCTACAAGCTTAGAAGAATCAAGAGAATCTACACCATCTGCAAATGCACTGAATAAAAAGTATGAAAGCGATATTGAGATACTCAGCAATCCAAGTCAGAGTAGTATCGAAGTTTTGGATGATGCCTCCAGGTTGGCAATATTTTCTATATTTTCAATGACTATTATCCCTGCTATTATAATTGAAATTCTAAATTAATATTACTTATTTGCCTTTCTTGTGGTTGTAACAGAACTCATCTGACACCGTACAGAAAACGTTCTTCAGAAGAAAGACGCACTGCCGTTGCTCCGTCTCTCTTAACTATACCCGATGCAACATCGATTATGACTGGTTTAACCGAGAGTAGTTCTTCAGGTTCGATGCTGCCACTGTAGCCCCAGCTGAATGAATTTGAAAGTAATTGGTACTGAATCTATTGTTGTTGTAGGTTCTTTGACAGACAGTATTTGTACAGCGTATGAAAATAAAATAACTAGACAAGCTAACACGGACGAGAAGTCCCTTAACACTGGTAACGACAAAGAGACCAAATTCGCGTCTGTAACTAATTTAACGTCTCTACTAGGTGGTAAGTAAAATTCATGATACGTGCTTCCGGTACTTTAATCCGGGATGGCACTCTAATTTCGTCCGACGTTCGATCTACTTTCAGGTCTACTTCAAAGTATAAAAATCGATAGCAACAAGTCAACGATAAAAGCAGAAGAAACGTCGCATTTCGTGGGCAATAATATTCAGTATTCTTATACAGATTTCAGTAGTGTAGATCACAGAATAAAGTTACATATTATTTTGAATATATTCGAGCACGAGAACGAAGAACTTATTCTTCTGCTTAGGGTAACGCAAATGAAATCTACTCTTTGTATTATTGAGAATGGAATATTCAAACTAGAATTTTCTTAATTTATTTACTAAACTTTTAGGCGGACATTCTAATGCGGAATATGAAAGATCCATTTCCTGGTTGTTTTGTTCTATCCACATTGAAAGTCTACGTTCTTCAAATCGACGGATTGGAAGGGTAAAAATAATGTTTATTTTATAGTAGTTACATAATTCCTGTTTATGTAATTATCAACTTATGGTACAGAGAAGATCCACAACGTTGGTTGCACAAGGAAGTTAGTTGGACAATGAACAGACTAAGGTCAATTGCACCATTGCCGTTCAAGCAGGGTGTATTGGTTGAATTGGAACAGCCTAACAGATTAAGTGATCAGCTACAACCTACAACCATTCAATTTTTATGTATTCTACAAGACTTTCAAAGAACATCGAATTTTCTATTTTATATCACCGGTAAGACGAGAGCTGATGTTTGCTCAATGATTTACAAACAATTTCATTGCAATCCGGACCTTAAATAAATTGTTTATTTGTAGATATGTCTTTACCACCTAGTTGCGAGGTTGAATTTGCAGTACCAGAACATTGCACCGCGTTGATGCATCAGTTATTAAAAGATTGCAAAAATCATCAAGATGGCGATACCGTGAGATTGTTAGCGTTATTCCGTTCTGGCTCGCTGAAATGCCAAAATGCCGAAATGCAACAAAAACTGTCCTCTTTAATCTTAACTACAACCGCTTTAGTGATATGCAACATGCACTGGCTCTTGCCAGGCAACAAAGAAGTGCCATATGTTATAAAAGAGCAGCCTCTGAGCAATTTAATCGGATTAGTAAGTAAATAATCACTCGTTGATTGTGATTTTGCAATCTTAATCAATCACGCAATTTTAATTGCTGCCTTTTGTTTCAGGAACATAACAATTTATCGTTAACATTCAACTTTTTGGATGAGATAGAGGGACACGAAGAATCATGGATTCTAGATTTTGTATCTGAAAGTGCTGCCGAAACTGTTATCAATTCTATACGGTCACCATGGGAAGAATTGTTCTCGATCCCTTTGCAAATTACCAGTTGCAAAACACGTGACACCACCGACACGTGAAACAATCTTTAACGCGTATGATTCTAGTCAAATGAAACACGCCAAGCCACTATCAATCAAACACAAATGATTGTTTCATCAATTGTCAGTTGTCTCGTTTGATTCTTCATTTTACTTTTTAATATATGTATACTTCGAGCACTGATGCAAATGAAACCTCAACTGGTGCTACTAATGCTAATGTATAATACTAAGTCTCAACTATTTTATCGGAAAAAGAACTTTTTATATCACACTAATTAAAAGCTCAAATGTCACAATCAACGTTGTAATTTTGTTGTTATTCGGGGCACTTCTGGAAACCTACTATAACGTATGAATAGCCTAATTTTTATTAAAAGAATCATACAATGAACAATTGTTGTGTATTGTCAGTCTGTGATATATATTTTTTAATTTCTATTGGGTATATGTTTGTGGCCTTACATACATGTATGTTGTAAAATTGTACAATATTTCTATTTACAATAAAATATAGGGGACGCGAGACCCAATTTTAAGCAAATTCTAAAGTTGAAAGCAATGAAACTTTTCCTCTTATTAATCACTGTTATTATAATCTTTGGTAATTAAAACAGTTCCACATTATTGAAATAATAATATAATTTGCATGTTTGTTGGATATGCGAATACCGTTTTCATCATATCATATCAACAGAAAATAGATAAGACTGTTAGAAAATAAATGTGTAATGTATGAAATTAATTGGATCGTGCTGAATTATGTAAGCGTAATAGGTAACATCTGTATGATAAACGTTATGCATAATGCGAACACTTCAATTTCGTGTTACGGGAGTCCTAATTGAAAAGAAACACTCAAGAAACTGCGGGCGTTCGTGACTATAAAACAAGATGTACTATGTATGTGAATTAGTCTGGCATATGTTTCTCGGATCTGTACACGAATTGTACCATAAGCCAAATTGTGTTATTCGGTTAAAATACTATTCGAAAGAAGATGAATATCATTAAACTTATTAGTTTATTGATGGCCAGTAAGTTTAATAATATATTAGAAGTAGTTATTATACAAAAAATCGACTATATAGAATATTAATATTTCCACTAACTTTGTAGTACCACTTGTTACGGGAAATTTCCGGTACAGGAAAAGAGGTATGGAATAATGTATGAAAGAATTCTTTTCTTTAAAATTAAATATACCTTATAAATGTGGATATATTATAGATCAACATAAATGGTCTAACAAATTCAAGTTCTGCCAAGGGAAGCTACAGTCTCCAGTGTCAATATCATCATCAAAATCAAAAGCTGTTCCTTTACCTGCTCTAGAAATGATCGGTTATCATGATTATCTCCCAGGCACGCTGTATTTAAAGAACAATGGCTATTCAGGTAAACGAATTCGATCTTTAATTTCTTAGTATGTCTCGTCTGACGATAAATTTTCAATTTTCGGCTGTTTTTTTCAGTTGCAATGAGTTTACATAATGATGCAAGGAGCAAACGTTTGCCCTATATATTTGGTGCCACGCTTCCTGAAAATGAAGAGTACCAAATAGATCATTTACACTTTCATTGGGGTGCGAAGAACACGAGAGGATCCGAGCACGTATTGAATGGTATCAGGTACAGTAGAAATAAATACATGCAGTACCCTATACAGTTATTTATACAGAAGAATGAAGTTTATTCAATTCAGTTGACTTGGCTGAGAATTTTACTTTAACCAGATGTAACGATACTGGATACAAATTTTAATACTGTAGGGTCCTACTGCTTTCAACATTTATTTATGCTATTATTTTGTATTTCTTCTTTAGATACCCAATGGAGATGCATATAGTTCATAGAAACAAAGCGTATTCGAATATATCCGACGTATATAATCACGAAAATGGACTTGTTGTTTTGGGTATATTTTTTCAAGTAAGTAAAGAACCAATAATACGAAAATATTAATATTGACAACGTGATAAAACTCGTAATCAGTTGCAGGAAGAAGACAACAAGTTGTTAGATCCCATTCTGAACAATTTAAAAAAAGTGCAATGGTTGAATAAAACAACAAGATTAAACATCCCTGTAACATTAGCTTCTCTACTGCCTCGCAACACAGATGTATTTTATGTTTATAAGGGTTCATTAACAACACCTCCGTGCAACGAAGTGGTGACATGGATCATCTTTTCAACTCCTGTACCGATATCCTTTCGTCAGGTACCTTTCCAATGGTTCATAAATAATAGAAATTATCAGTGTTTCTGTAATACAGCCAATACAATAATGTACTTTCAGCTGAATCGGTTTAGATTACTTCATAACGATTACAATGTGTTGGCGGATAATTTCAGACTGCTACAAGACCTGGGAATGAGAAAAGTATATGTCAGAAGATTAAATTCAGATTCAATTAGAAATTACAATGGAACAATAGTTAATGTAACGAATTTAGATTGGTTTTGGCATTAAATGCTTTCTTCCCTAAGCAGGAGTACAACATATTATTGTAATAAATGGGATTTATTACGCGAAGACTTTGATGTTTTATTTTTTTAAATTGACTGCAGTCTCGATATAAATTTTTATTTATTCTACTCCGCAAACGCTTCGCAGATATATGATTATGATTACCTAAGAAATAGAAGTGTGAGTATTGTGCACGTTATCGCGTATCATATCAAATTTGTACAGTGTGTGCGATCTGGTGCGATCGCGGTGTACGCCCATGTGAGGTGGGAACCAGTGGGAACTATACCAACAAATATAGTTTGCGAAGTGTCCGCGAAGGTGAAAAGAGTTGTTGAAATCTAGTATGCACATCAGAGGAAGCCTGACATTATCATGCTTCTGTATGATGTCATTTAAATCGCAACCGGGACAATCATTGTCGGTTTATTGTCTGACATAATTGATCATCGTTGGAGAAGTTCGGCGATCAGATGAAGAGTGGCGCGCGGTAGTGTGTTAGCAAAAATTTGAATCGATAGTAGCAGAACAATGACAATAATTAAGAGCACACGGAGCCCATAAATCGTAATAATTAAATACTATGTTTTGTATTTACATGGTCGTAGTCTCATGAAACATATGTGTAAATAAATACGGAATTCGTGTCAGGTTATGCGGTAATTTTTCTTATCGATCGACTTCACGTTTATGCGCCAATCGTTCGACAACCCGTCGATTTCACGAACGCAAATGTTTTTAAACATTGGCTATTCGTTTTTATCGCGTTTGTAGATGCTACGGTATTAAAGTGCGCGTTGTCGGAATAAAAATCAACAATGGTTTTCGAATCGATCGTTACCGAACTTTTGAACAAGGTGTTGGGGGAGTATATACAAAATTTGGATTATACGCAGTTAAAACTCAGTCTATGGGGAGGTAAGATCATTTGCATAACATTTCTGTATTGTCCAAAGCGTTCGAAATATGTAAACAGATCGGTGTTCGGTGAAAAAATAGATACAGGCATACAGGTTGCGAGTTCCTCCATGCCCGGGAAAATTGAAAAGATTCGAAAGCAATGGCTGCTTGCTCAACGCGGTACAAATTTCGTAAATTCACAGAGATGTATCTTATTATTAGTACATCGATATGACATCACCTTCTATTTATATTGCCGAACTGTTCATCACGTATGACGCATTCCGCGGGGGCTGCAATTGTTTGTATTTAGAGGGCAGAACCTGTTCGATTTAAAAAAATGAATTCAAAAAATGAAACTGCCTCCTTTCTATTCCCGTACAATAAAATTCACTGCACTCTGCAACTATTTACGTATGCGCTTGCAATTTCCATAGCAAAATTTACATGTTGACTAGAATGCTTTGTACATATACACATGCACAATATAGCAATTTATTAAGATTGATCTGATAATGATCAATCCCAGGAACTACATTTTCTCACCTAAATAAACTCTGTAAAATTTTTCTTCTAGGGGATGTTGTGTTAAATAATTTATTGATAAAAGAGTCTGCATTTGATGTCTTGGATTTGCCCATAAGATTAGGATATGGAAAACTGGGTTTGTATGGTTTATTTATTAGTTTCAAATGTGAAAGTAAACCAACTAATATATTATTTCCCTTTCCATAGGCAAACTTATATTAAAAATACCGTTCAAAGACATGTGGAATGGTCAAATCGATGCGATAGTCGAAGAATTGTTTCTACTAATAGTACCAACGAGTCAGGTTGTGTACGATGCAGAAAAAGAGAGCAAAGTTCAGCTCGAAGCTAAGAGGGCAGAGCTTGCAAGAGTTGAGAAAACAAAGCAGTTGGCGGATACTAAATGTAAATATCCACAATAGTGTGACTTGTTCAACATGGAAGGATGCTTGTATATTTGTAGTCAATAAACGCACATTTTCTTTTTACTGTTACAGCACAAGAAAAATTAGATGATTCGATGATCGAAAAGCTCATTGCCCGTATGATAAAGAATATACATGTTGAAATTAAAAGGATACATGTACGATATGAAGATCATGTTTCTTTCAAAGATCATCCATTTTCAGTTGGTTTCACACTTGATAAATTCATTTTGGAGAGTTGTACAGACACTTGGAAAACGGATGGTAACATGAAGGACATGTATGCCATTCCTCAGATTTTTAAGGTGAGTGGTGCGATCAAAAATGTTATAGTATTATATATAATAGCAGTGTTCTGTTATTAGTGTTGCACACTGGATGGTCTAGCCGTGTACCTCAATACAAATGCAGTACAGTTTAGTAACAAACCGCACTCTGATTATTCGGATCTTTTCTGCAGTGGCATCGCAACCACAGATTATAATCCGCCTGGTTATCAATACTGTAAGCAGATAAGTCATAGAATACTGTAGCTATCCCTTGAAACTATAGAACAATTTTCGATTTGCTTAGTGCTGGGTCCGATAAACGTGAACGCGAAACTGAAATTAAACCCAAAACCTGAAGTGGATGGCAGTAATTACACTATTCCCAAAGTATGGTTGGACTTGGAAATGCAGAAATTGAGGATAGGACTAACGAAGAAGCAATATCATACTCTTGTTCAGTTAGGCGAAGGTTTGGATCATGCACAAAAAGCAGCACCATATAGGAAATATAGGCCTAATTTGACGTCGTACCGAGGACACTATAAAGAATGGTGATCATTATAAATTGTCGTTAGTTTTTGCGACAATTCAATTATAAATGCAATGGAATTTTGCATTTTCAGGTGGCGCTTCGCGTATACTTGCATTCTGGAAGAAACGGTACGCAGAAATCGTAGGAATTGGGACTGGAATCATATGAAACAACATAGGGATCTATGTCGCGAATACGCCGACGTATATCAGACAAAACTAACAGCGAAAAAAGTCGCACAAGAGATAGAAGATCGTATCACAGAGTGCGAGAAGAAATTGGACATTTTCAATTTGGTGATCATCAGGCAACAAATTGAAATGGAAGTACGTGTTACCATTAATAAGACACATGCTCGTGTAACTTCTAATTCACTTGAACATTTACATTTAGTTTGTATTTTACAGGTAGAAAGATTGGCAGAAAAAGAGAAGAATCTGAAAGCGAAGCGCGGATGGTTTGGATTCCTCTGGTCCACTGCGCAAACGGAGGAGACTGAAGATTTGAATTCAGCGGCAGCGATAAGTAATTGATCAAATATTTGCATAGCGATTAAGTAACTTTGTTGGTTTGCTTCACAAACAAGAAAATATTTGTTTCAGTGCGAAAGTTCGAGCAAGCGATGACGCCACAGGAAAAGGAGAAATTGTACAGAGCGATCGATTATCAAGAAAACAGTGCGCCAGCTCATTATCCTGAAACATACGTGATGATCGACACCCGATTTCTTCTCCATGAACTTCAGATAATATTTCTAGACACGGATAAAGAGTCTCCGTGCATATTGGATCTTCAACTTCACGTTGTTGAAGCTGTATTTAATTCAAGACCAGCCGCAAATGCTATATTGTATATATAATTTTTAATAATTATTCCGACTGCGATATACTTCAATTACGAAATCCAAATCTTCTCTCTCGTTACAGAGTCACGGCGTCGATCAATGAAATGAAACTCCTGGGAACGAAGCAGAACGATCACGTTCCTTCGCTGTTCAATTCTCATGAACATAGCGCAGAAAAGGTTTTAATATATGTATCGTACGAGAAGAATCCTCTGGATAAATTATGTGGCGATCGAGTTATAGTGAGATCTACATCGGTAGACATTATTTACGATGCACAAACTGTGATAGAATTGGTTGATCTATTCAAATTAAAAAATTCTTCAACTTTAAATCAGTAAGGCTAACTACTATCTGTTGTAGTGTCGTTGCGCGAGTTGTATCTAATTCGCGAAATTTATCGGTTTATTTGTGCAGGCTTCAAGCGGCTGCTGCAGAACAGCTTGAAGGTTTTAAGGAAATGTCTGCTCTTGGCTTAGAACACGCCATTCAAAAGCATTCAGCGCTAGATATACAGGTGAAATGATATACTACACACCATAGCGATTGTAATACTATTCAACGACAATTTCGTTGTGATCAGTATTAAAACAATACTCTGTATTGTTGAACAGGTCGACATGCAGGCGTCGCAATTGATCATTCCACACGGTGGATTTTATAACAGCACAAAGGCATTGTTAGTAGTCAATCTTGGTAGTTTAAAAATGCACTCGTTAGAGAAGCCAAAGGACGATAAGACGAATGTATCTGTTAAACAGTTGATCAGCATGGGTAAAAGCGAAGAGGACGTCTTGTTGCATCTCAGAGAGCACACCTATGATAAATTTGTTCTGAAAATAGTTAACGTTCAAGTACGTATTCCTGTATATTGTTAAAAATTCAACATGAAATGTAAGAATCACGCGTATGTGTTTTGCTTATAGGTACTAGTTTCTCTACCAGGGGAAGAGTGGCGCACAATTTTATCAACGGTTCACGATTCCATGACATTGCTGCATCCGACTACACTTGAAATACAGTTTCACAAATGTTTAGTTACCGATGATCCCCTGCTCCCGAAGTTGAGGCTAATTGGTCAATTGCCGTCGCTTGTAATCAATATTACCGGTACGTCTGATTTACATTTTCATACTAATCAGTCCTGACTTTAAAACATCTTTCTATTCCATAGACAATCGCTTGTTACAAGTCTTGTCTATCGCTCAGAGTATACCATTGCCAAAAGAAGACGAATCCACAGAATTTCAGAAGTCCACACTTGTACGTTCTGTATTATACTTGTGTTAATCGAAGGCTAATGGAACTAATCGACAAATGTTTTCCACAGACTAAATCTACATCGCAATTATCCCTGTTGAAAGATCTGACAACCATTTCCGAAAAGAAGAAGAAAGAAGTCACGGCCGTGAAACAAACCACCGATCTGGAAATGAAATTTGTCATGAAAGGTAGAGAAGCACGCGTGCACTAAATTACTACGGAATAGCCTAATTACTCCGCGATTAATTGCAGAATTTGCACTGTTGGTATCCTCCCAAAAGGATAATGTGGTAAAGCCGTTTATGAAATTCGAAATACTGCAAGTGGAAGCAGAATTGTTGCAGCGAACGTATGACCAAGAGATAATGTTAAGATTGGGCGGTGTCCAAGTGAAACAGCATTATAAAGAAACAGAAATATTTATGGTGAACACACCTATGACATCCGGCAAGAACGAGTACCTAATAACAATGCAATATATAAACGTAAGTTACAGAAAAACATTTTTTTTCTATCTAATCTCGGTGAGGTATTAATTATAATATCACCTGGGTAGGTGAATAAGCGATCTCCAGATTTTACGACGAGACACGGATCCGTTATTAAATTACTGAAGTTAGAATTCACAACGCTGGACGTGTTACTTCATCAGGAGGGGTTAATCAATCTTTTGCAGTTTGCAACATACATGCAGGTAATCATTGAAATAAATAGCATATACCGTTCTCGAAATTACGTATATGTTTGTTGTAGGATCAAATGAATGCAATAACAAAGACTGCGACGAACACTGAGCGTCCATTGCGTCCAAAAGTAAGTCATTTGGCTTCCATACAAGAAGAAACATCTACCTTCTTCAAGGAACACCTTCACAAGCAAAAGCTTCGGTCAACGTCATCGCGTAAGTGTTCGTTTATATCTATTCTATTGCAATTAAATTTATAATACATTGTCTTAACATATTTGTATTAAACACATTTAGGTCGAAAGAGAACAATGATCGAACATATAGATTTAAAGATTCAAACCAAAGTTGGAACCATTCGTATGAAGATAGTTAGCGAAAGCAAAGAAATTACTGTGTTCGACGTCGACGGTATTACAGTAGGATTTATAATGAAAGCTTCTTATTCTCAAGCAAACATTAATCTATCCTCAATCAGTATTTTAGACCTTAATGCTGCGTCAATTTACAGAGACGTAAGGCGTTTTGCTTTATTAACGCGTTCCTTTTTAATTTACATACTTCGCTCTGATTAACGATTAATGATTCCTGTCTACAGATTGTATCAGTCACAGAAAACACCGAGTCTTTACAAGTTCAAGTTATAATGTATAATATCGATCCGTCAGAGGTCGACAAAAATAATATGTCTATCACCGTTGTGATGGGTTGCTATCGTATCGTCTTCTTAAATATGTTTGTTACCAGCCTAATGGTAAGTGAAAAATTCAAAATTAAATTAGAAATTAGTTTGTAAATTGATTTATTGTTTCAGTGCTTCTTAAATAACTTCCAAACAGCTCAGCAAGCCATAAAGGATGCGTCTGCTGCAGCTGCAGAAGCTGCGAAAACAAATATTAAAGATGCGCAAGAAAGTGCAACACGTATTGGGCTCGCGGTGAAAATCAAGGTTTGCAACGCATAATGAATAAAACGTCCTCGTATTTGACGTGTTGTAGTTTACAAATATATTTTACTTAGGCTCCTGTTATATACGTACCGATGCATTCGAAGAGCAATCATTGTTTAACGCTGGACATGGGTAATCTGACGGTGTGCAACGTATTTAAAAAACTGGAAGTCACGAATGAGGCAGGAGATTGTCCGATTGTCTCTGAAATGAAGGTCGAACTGCAAAACTTAAAATTATCTAGGTAGTTCATTACGAAACTGAATGTACGCATGATCGTAGTGGATAGAACGCGTGTAATATGCTGCATTTTCATAGGGTGAAGCTGAATATGGACCAGTTTACAGTCGAGAATGAAATATTACTGTTAGAGCCAGTTAGTTTCACGTTACTTATTAAACGTAATTTATCAACCGCTTGGTTTACCTCTATTCCGGATATCGATATGTCCGGCAGACTAAACAAAATTAATCTGCGAATTAGTAAGGAGGATTATGTGACCACGCTCAAGGTATTAGAAGAGAATTTAGGTGAGAAGGTTGAAGAAACAAAGTCTATTCAATACGGTATGCAAGGTGATAAGAAGCTCGAAGTAGAAGTTCAACATCATCAAATTGGTAAATTCAAAAGATATTTTGTTGGATCGACAGTTGATCGTATAGTGAACCAATAGCATTTTTCTTTAAATAGATAAAGTTGAAAGGATTGCCACGGATGTTGAAAATTCAGATTTCCAGGAACAAACACAGGCGCACACGTCCATCAAATTCGAATTTGTCATGGACAGTCTTGTAATTAGTTTATTTACAGGCGGTTCCAAAATGGTAATTCAATGTCCATGTACAATGCCTCGCTGTCGGTATGAAATAATCTTAACTTTAAATATCAAAATAAATTACAGCTACGGTCTGAAAGTTCCCTGCTACATCTGCCAGAGAATGGATTAGCGACGTTTTGTTTGACTCATTTTGCATTGAAAGGTAGAATATTTGCTGATGGCCTAATGGCAACTTCTATACTCCTGATGAACTGTACTTTGGACGACACACGGCAGAGTAGACAAGGTTCTTTGATCAGAATCATGGAAAGAACGACAGCTGTACCGACCATAAGTGAAGGGGAAACAGAACCAAAGTCAGCACGCAGTATGTTAGACGTGACTTTTAGACAAAGCCTAAACGATACTTTTGGTAAGTTTTATTAGAAATCTTTCAAATTCGATTTAAGGCGAGTTAATTAGGAGGAAACTTGTTTGCTTACAGTCGACGTTCGAGTTTTCTCATTCAGTATAATCGTCTCCCTTGATTACTTAATGAAAGTGAAGGATTTCTTTACCATCGAAGAAGCATCCTCGAGTAAAACAACGTCCCAAGGAGTACCAAAAAATTATAATGAACCGGTGCCGAGAAAAAGACAGACTCCTGCCCCACCAAATAAGAAAATGTTCACTATTAATCTGCACGTTGAGAAACCAGATATTATACTACTCGAAGATATGGATGACATCAATTCAAATTGCGTCATATTGAATGTAATAAATGTTTATCTGAATATTTTACACGTTGTATATACTATTTATTATTATTATTTTTTAAGACCGAGCTGATCTTGAAAGTACGGCTGATGGGCGAACACCAAGTGATAACAGGTTCTATAAAAGATTTGTCGATTCTGGCTGGTGTATACAATCCAGCAAAAAGGAATGACTGGATATATCAGGTACAATTTTGAGCTTTCTTATTAAAATGCTACAATTGTCTGGCAGAAAATCTCTACTTCATTATTGTCTCAAGGTTCTACGACCATGCAGTATTAGTGTAGCTGGCTCTACGCCAGAAGGGAAAGGTCTTCATATAGATGTTTGTTGTACCGATATTCATGTATCAGTATCACCAGGTATGTTAATTGCATAACGAAAGAAGTTGAATTTCTGCAACATATATTATAATCTTTTAATTTTTGATTTGCAGGTGTGATAGAGATATTGAATAAAGTGGTTCACACTGTTACAAAAACGGAAGTAAAGGATGAAGAAGAAGATAATGTTGCTGAACCAAATTATCAAGGATTGTGGATTATAACACCGTTCGAAGAGAGTGATTTTTGGTTCCTAAAAACTGGTAAAATAAAAGCGTATACAATTTTATAATACGATATTGCATTGATTAGTATATTCGTATATCCTCCTCTCTTCTTTTAGAAGTTGCGATGGAAGCTCTAGAAGATTTCGTATATTCTGGCGACGAAGTTGCTCCCGATTATAAACCGGAATTGGCAATCATTTCTGCACCTACGATTTTATTCACATTAGAGGCAGGTGTTGGTAACAAAACCCTACCTATGCTGTTGCTTCATATTGGATTTCAAAGCAATGTCAATGATTGGAGCTCGAAATCGGTAAGTAACATTATAGTATTCCTGGTGATAACATTTTTATTGCGTTCATTTGAAAAAATGCGAATTCTTTCAGATGAGTGTGGAGGCTACGATGTCGTTGATTATGGCATATTATAACAGTCGTCTCGCGTTATGGGAACCCTTGATCGAGCCTGTAGAAGGGACCAAGAATGGCAAACGTGTTTCTACACCATGGGAATTGAAGACAAAGGTAATGCATATTTTATATGATTTACATTATTTACATTAAGTAATTCTGACAGTTTTTCCTATCGTTGTCTGCTAGGTTCAATTTAACGAAGTCGCGATAGACTCGAGAGGAGCAAGCGTGGCTAGTCCGACTTCGGAGAATGAACCGGAAGAATGGCACCAGACAGCGAAAATGTCCATTGATATAGAGTCTTCGGTAAGTCGCTCTCAAACGATTGTGCCTGTGCGTTCTAACGATATGTTTCTGAACAGGAAAATCTGGAAATAACTGTGACCAAGACTTGTCTGGACGTGCTCAAACAGCTTGGCAATGCATTCTCGTCTGCAATTACTGCCGGTGAAAAAGGAACTGCTAAAAGCGTGGCACCTTACGTACTTAAAAACGAAACCGGTTTAGCCATGGTTTTAGATTTGGAAAGTAGTCATTTTAAGGTACCTCTTACTTCTAGTGATATATCTATATAAGCTATGATATACACGTCGATGCTTAATACAAGATAACGTGTTGTTTTAGGTATTCAATGATAGGTCGAAGATAGCAGGAGAAAAAACGGACTCATACATGGAAGTAATCCTTGAATCCGGAGCGTCGGTGGAGCTCGCCTCAAAAACTACGAAGATTCAAACACCGTTGCTAGATCAGCTGAAGACTGATTCGATTAAAGAAAAAGAAGACGATAAATTCGTTATTTCGGTAGCATAGATTTCATTTTAATACTACTACTGTTTCTTGTGATATTAAGCGTGACAATCCTTAATTCGTGTACAATATTTCTTCAAGTTCAAAGAAATCAATTGCACGTTGGCTATACCCGTTCTAAGAGCCGACAAGAGGTTCTTCTCTTTGAGATATCGAAAGGAAAGTTCCGAAGAATGGGGGATCGTATCTGATGTTTTAGTGGATGAAGGAAGCACTATTGTCACTCTTCGAAGCATTCTTCAGGTAAAGCGCTACTCTCGTTTCTGGCAGTAAATAGAACTTATACAAATTTAATAACCTTCTTGAGGTAATATTAAATGCGTTTTAGGTGCACAATCATTTCAGTGAACCGATATCGGTGTATTACATGACTAAACGTGGAAATGAAGTTGAATGTGTGGGCACTGTTGCTCCAGACAACAAATTGAACCTTCCATTAGATGCAGTGTACACTCCGACAAATACTTACTGGCTATTTTTCAGCGTTGAGAAGTAATACAATTGGATATTTCTTATTTTACTAATCGTTTCTAATTCGTATTTAGATTTATATTTGGTTCGAATTATTCTTAGATACATGGTTTCGATAGAGCCATTCGTTTGGAAAGATTTGCAAAAGACAGTATCTATGAGAAAACTTTTGAAATGCGAAAGCCGCACGAAACAGGAAGTAATAGAACCGTTTTACATAAAGGTAATTGTACAAACTTTTCTTTACTGTGACAGTTTTAGCCGATTCTTTTATTACGTTCCGATTACTTTGATAATATTATTATTAAATTAAAAGTGCACTCTGTGCATCTGATTAAGCACTGATTATATGAATAGACATTTAATTTGACATTGTGTACATACAGACGGTTTCGTTGAAACACTGTTCACATACTTCTATGTTACATAAGCAGCAGTTTTTACTTTTAGATGTTTTGCGTGATGATTGTGGTTGGTAGTATTTTCTATAATAACAACACTATTGACTTATTATTTGATGCTATTAACTGGCGATCCATATTCTGTCGTTTCATTGATTATGTCAAGCGTTTTTGCTTGAAAAGTTTATCCTCTGAACACCCAAAACATGTGGAAGCACCTATTCAGGTACTACCATTTTCCTAATTAGCTTTGAGGAAGGTTTGTGATCTAGGTATTTGTTTGGGTATCGAACAGATATGTCTTTTTTTATCATTGTTAGATAGTTTAATACTACATAACTTAAATGTGAATGTGTATTTACAGCAGACAATACAATAGCACATACTGCAGTTGTTAGTTGTATATTCTATCATTAATGTAACACAACAAACAAAGGCGGAGAGGAGAATAAACATAAAGAATGAACAACGATTACTCTTGATTCTGACGTAATTCGTAGAAATTTGTTGTACAAGTTTTCCAAGCTGTTCTTCCATTCTGTTTTATTCTTCTTCTCAATTCAGAATTGAATTTTTTGTTCGAATAAAATTAAACGATTAGATTTCTTTTCTTAACAAGAAAATCTTTTGATTGTTTATCTTTTGTTTGGCTTCACATTACGATCTTACGAATACTAGCACCAACAAGCCAGTAAAGATGTTGATGATACACTCGGTATTGTTCATGTTTACTGTAATATGTTAACTGCATGTATTTTCCGTTTTATTCGTGTTACTTAGAATGTATATTTATGCTGCAACATTGAAAGTACTGTTACTGACGTAGATAGTTGTATAAAGAATGATAGAGTAACATAGTATTACCAGTATACAATGTAAACGATGTAATTTGCGTACAACAAGAACCCTACTAATAGTTTATCGATTCCACTTGCAGGTTGTAGGAGAAATAGAACAGGTTTACTTTGAGAATACAAGCCGACATACGATGGCTAGTACCATTTACAATGTGCATTTATATCCATCCGTGTACTTGAAGAACTTCCTACCCATTGACATTATCGTGTCCATTCCTGGGACTTTCCAAGACAAACTATTGGAAGCTGGCACGTCATATCAAATTCCTACAATAGATCCCGGGAAATCTCATATAGTTATCAAGGTAAGTTTATAGATTTGCATTTTATAACATCGATCAATGGTTAAACGTTTATTTTGCTTCTGGTTATAAATGAAGTTGTAACGTGTGTTGCAGCTACCAAATTATTTAGAGAAAGACTGGTCATGCAGAGGCGAAATACTCGCGAATCCGCCAGAATTCTCAGTATGGTCCTTCGAATCATTCGATAGCGCGCAAAAAGTTATAATGGACTTGGGAATGCATACATCCTATAAGCACGGATCTATCGTTATGGCATTGTACTGTCCATTTTGGATGTTGAATAAAACAGGTTTAATGCTGTCTTATCGGGTGAGTATCAATGAAACACGTACTTAAATAACATACCTTTTACAACGACGTAATTGGCCATAATCTCCAATTGCTGATTTATGTATATTTTGCTTATTATACTTAATCATGTTTCTTTTGAACAACCAGTTTTTCTGCAAGTTTCGTACATATTTTTGCTTACACTTAATTACAATTTCTTTTGAACTTCTAAATAAGAATTTTATTTAATCATTGCTCAACATCGCTGCAGAATATTTTACTTTACAATGATATTATGTGAAACATGACTGTGACGGTTACGACCAAGACGACAACAATCTTAGCAGTTTTAGCGTGTGTGTTAGGCATGTTACTCAACTCCCCATGCTTGAATTTGAGAATTGATGCTATTTGTAATCATTGTGCCATTTTGTGCATGCTGAAAGTAGTATAATGTTGCAAAACTGTTTCAATCTGGTCGTATCTTATACAATACATTATTTTACAGAAATCAAGTAAGGGTGGCAAAGAACACTCAAGTCCAGCCAAGGTAGTGATTTCATGTTACAGTACCTTTTCATGCTTTTGAGCTACGTATCTCCTAAGTGGACACTATTATACAGTGGCGGCAATATTTTTCCATGTTGTTTATTTTAACACGAAACTTTCATGTAGATATATATTATTTTGTAAAAGTAATAATCCCTTTGAAAGCGAGAAAACTTTATTATGTTTTTTGCTGAGCGCAATTTTGCAGCATGCGAGTCTTTATTATAGGTTTCTAAACCATTCGAATCAATTCAGTTTCATTTACGCCACATAGAATATAACTAGCTTGTGAACAGTAGAATCAAAAATTCTAGGAAGCTATATTTATTCAATCGAAACGATATCGATTACATCTTAACCGGTGTCATGAAAATACATAGAAAGGTATCTTTCAGAATTTGCTTTGTGTCAGGAAACCCCGTCAACAACGTACAGAGTACAGGAAGAAGAAAGCACGTTCGGTGATGATACATACAATAATTTTCATTTTCTATCGGTGACGTTGATTCCATGATCTTACACGCTATGCGACCATACGTTTTACGTAATTAGTAGGAGTGGGTTGACTGTGCATAGTCCCTTGTTAATGTATAGTTGTCCTTGTTCTGTCCTAATCAGTGCTTTCTTTTTAACTAAACTTACCGCTAGGACTAACAACTGTTGCATACAATGTAAAATTAACAGCACATGTACATACGACATTTAAAAATTGACAAAAGAACACAACATTGTAGTTCCATTTGTGATCGATTCATCTTGCAAGTCGCATTGTCACTTCAAGCTCTCTGAATAATTGCATTTACTCACACTCTCTTCATATAGACGTAATTAATAAGCATGTTCCGAGTCCGAATGCTTCCACGATTACCGCAGTTAATTTGCTGTACGAAATTTTTTATATATTTTATATATATATATGTTCATAAACGAAAGAAAAGTAATTAGGAGATCAGGAACAATTAGGTACATGAGGCACATAATAAAATGTTAACTGGTGTTTGCAAATTTTTATGTACATTGCAATTATGTGTGTAACAATATGTAATAACGTGTATAACACTGTTCAATGTAAAATAATACCGAACAATGTTATACAAAATAAAAAGAATAAAACCAATTGCGTTCTGTTTGCACGTCTCAAGTAATTTGCTAAAAAAAAGTGTGCCTGGCAACACTTACTGCAGACATTTCATTGTATAAATATTTCCAGAGCGGGGATGACTATTTAAATGTGTTGTATCACCCTGAGAATTTTAAAGGACCCATACTATTCTCGTTCCGCTCGAAAGTTTTCTTTGGTAAGAAAAAGGCAATGATCAGAGTGGAAGATGGAGAATGGTCCGATAAGTTTCCAATTGATACTGCGGGAAGCGAGGGAATGGTTGCTTGCAAATACAATGGGTTGACATACCAGGCTTGTATTTTCTTAAACAATAAACCAAATTTTATTTCCAATTATCGAAACACCAATGAAACTATTTATGTTTCACAGATTGGAGTCCACAACCAGCTGACCTATAATTCTCTGACAAAGCAGATTACATTCACGCCATACTATGTAATCATAAACAATTCGAGTTTCCTTATCGAATGCCAAGAAGGTGATCGACCAGCCGATCCCATGTTCAAGGTAATTGTTGAACAAATCAAAGCTGTTTTCTAATTAAAATTACCATATATTATCTACTATAGTATTGTATCGCATGATACAGGTTCCTCCCGGCGAATGTACACCTCTCTGGCCTCGTACGGAACACGAACAAAAGACTCTGAGGGCTAAGATTGTAGGTGAACCTGAAACAACTGCGCCATTCATTTACACCGAAAGCCATACGACTTTACTAAAGCTCCAGAATAAGGTTTGCTCTTAAACGGTAACTTTTTAATACGCGTTTTGTTGGCACATCAGGCGAAAGGTTTCTTTTAACAGTATGGAGGTATCAACGTGGATATTCAAGTAAGCGAAGGAGGAGTTTACATATCTTTATCCGTTTACACTTACGGAAATGCTCCGGCGTTGATCGTTAATCATACATCTCATACTATTCACTTCTGGGAAAAAGGCTCGTTGAATGTCAGGTATGTATCCGAGTTAAGAATACGTTATTTGTGAAAGGTAGCTATTCGTTTTGTTGAGAGAACAATTATTTTCCAGATCTGTACAATCGTACAATAAAATGTTCTACACTTGGGAGAAACCTGCAGGCCCGAAGAAGATAGTATGGGAGGACAATAACAAAAAGGAAATCGAAGACAATTTGAGGAAGGTAAACGATTCAATTCTAATTAACGTACGTGTGCTATTAGTACTTGTCTAAAATCTATGTTTTAGGATACGTTAGGTGCTTTTCAACTGGCAGATCTGCAAGAAGAAATATTTTACGTATCATTCTTGGACGGTACTCAACGGATACTTTTATTCACGTCGAACATGAAAATCGCAGAGGACTGTCAGCTGGCCGGTGACTTCGAAACAATAGAACAAGAAGTGACGATAAGTATTCACGGGGTCGGACTGTCGCTTGTAAACAACATAACGAGATCGGAGCTGTTGTACATGTGTATAGCTAGGTGAACAATCGCCGTATAAAATTCATATGCTATTAAGATATAATGATTTAATTATGAAATTTATTACAGTTCTGGAATCATTTGGGAAACAAGTAAAACCGCTTCTCATCGCTGGCGAGGTCTCAACGCGAACGACGTGAACACAGTAGAAGAGGGTTACCAGAAGTACATCCGAGAATTGCAAATAGGAAGAGATCCTTCGCAGAAAGTAATACTCGAGCCGAAACTGGAGGTAATCAAAATTTGCAGATGCTAAATTCAGTAGGATCAGGTACAACGAAGCATGATTTCAGGTCGACTACATGAACATGGAAATGTTGAGGCCCAACCGCAGATTTCTGCGACGAACCTTCCAAACCGGATTATGGTTGCAGTACCGAACATCGATGCATCAAGTGCAATTGCACGCGAAGATCAACAGACTCCAAATCGACAATCAGCTCTCGGATTGCGTTTTCCCAGTGATTTTAGCTCCAGTTCCACCACCGAAAAGTGTCACCCAAAGTACTGGTAAGCCGCTGTCAATTTTATCGAATATTTTCGCACATATTTTCTAGCCAGTTAGTAATCATTTGATACGTGCATCCAACAGTCACCAAACCGTTCGCTGAACTCAGTATGGTCAAACAGTTGTTAGAGCACAGCAGCGTTCAGCAGTTCCGGTACTTCAAGGTTCTCATACAGGAATTCCACGTGAAAGTAGATATCATATTTATCAATGCTATAATGGGACTGTTCGAGGCGAACGAAGTGAACGATACGGAAGAAGTGAGTTACAGTTGTATTATTTTGTATATCTTTTGTATTTCTATTAATGTTTATGTTACGTGTCTCAGATCGAGTTGTTTAAAGTGGACATGAAACTGGTCGACGAGCCGTTGATGTATCACATCAGCTTAATCACAACGGCGGAGCAAAAGAACTTCTTCGATTTACTTCATTTCTCACCGCTAAAGGTTTGTTCCAGGAAAATTTTAAGAAAACAGTCGTTCAACAGGAGACTTTAATTGGAATCTTTTTACGTGCCTCAGATACACATAAGTTTCTCAATGTCCGGAAGCAGCAATGGACCATCCGCAGTGCCTCAAGTGTTAAACGTGCTGTTACAAGGGATTGGTGTCACGTTAACCGACATCAACGACATCGTCTTCAAGTAATTAAATATCTGATTCGACCACCAGACAAGCGAGTAGACATCCAATTGCAATGACCAATTCTTTTTACTTTTACAGATTAGCATACTTTGAAAGAGATTACACTTTCATGACAAATAAACAATTAATTTCGGAAGCAACGATGCATTACGCGGGCCAAGCGATTAAACAAGCCTACGTTCTTGTTTTGGGACTCGACGTGATCGGCAATCCGTACGGACTTGTAGTTGGCACCGTGAAAGGAATCGAGGATCTATTTTATGAACCTTTCCAAGGTGCTATACAAGGACCTGGAGAATTTGCAGAAGGACTGCTTCTTGGCGTGAGAAGTATGCTGGGCCACACTGTTGGTGGAATGGCAGGAGCTGTGTCGAAAATTACCGGAGCCATGGGTACATCTTTTAGTTCGATTGTTTTTTAATAGTGCCTTTATCGTTCGTGACTGTGCATTTCACAACAAAATTATTTCTGTATATTAGGCAAGGGCCTAGCTGCTCTAACGTTCGACAAGGACTACCAAAAGAAACGACAGGAACAGCTTAACAAACAACCCTCTAATTTGCAAGAAGGTCTCGCCCGGAGCGGAAAAGGTTTGGTAATGGTACGTGTGAAAATTGGAAATTATTGAAATATTTTTTGAATACACGAGGAAAAAATGATCAAAACTGTAGGGAGTGGTCGACGGCGTCACCGGAGTCGTAATGAAGCCTATATCGGGTGCTAAGGAGGAAGGTGTGGAAGGCTTTTTCAAAGGATTTGGAAAGGGTGTCGTAGGTCTCGTTACCAGACCAACTGCTGGCGTTATAGATTTCGCTAGTGGATCGCTGGGTGCTGTGAAACGGTATCGGAAAAATCATATATTTTATCAATTGTTAAAGAGCGTGAATTAAATCGATCGAATTACACTTTAGAGCAACGGAGTTGAACGAGGAAGTAAAGAGAGTGAGACCACCTAGATTTTTCCAGCCGGATAATTTAGTCAGATCATACATAAGAGAAAAAGCCGAAGGACATAAAATTCTAAGTGTATGCATAGTATATGTCTTTTTAGTGTGATCGAGTGATTGGGAGGGGTATCACAGATTATTCGTTCTTGCAGGAATTAGAGAAAGGAAAATACGCGACCACCGATATTTATTTCTATCATGTGTATATTTCGAAAGACGTGATATTACTTACCGATAAGAGGATAGCATACTTGGAACACTGTGATTTGTTCGGCGGATGGAAGGTTAGTATACTTCAACAACGCGTAAAGCTTGTAAACGTGAACGCGATCGAATACAAGATTATCTTCTAGGTGGATTGGACTTACACGTGGCAAGAGGTTGGCGATTTACCACAGTTAATCGACAGGGGTATCCTGATACCTATTAAAGACGGCAGTAGAAGGAAAACGCTTGGGAAAATATTTGGTAGCGCAGATCAATCAAAAATACTTTTAATACAGGATCACACTACACGACAGGTCAGTCATTCAATTTACATTACATGAGAAAAAATACATTAAACATTAATACTCTTGTGTCGTTCACAGGTTTTATATAGTAAAATACAAGAACAAATTAATCAGTGCGGTCTGTAACGTTAACACCGAAAAGGATAAAAGTAGAAAACACGTACGACGCATAATTGAATACTTAAATACAATTAATTAAACCGATAATTCCTGGCATTCTAAACATATAGTAAGCTTAGCAAGCTTCGTGGGTCTATACGTTGTAAAAGATTTTTCTACAAACACCGTTTACAAGACTGATGTTTAATCGGCGTCGACCGAAGTTAGAGAAGAGTCAGTATGTAGTACCTTTATTCTTATTACAATCTGATGTTGATTGAGAATTTCTATATTTTTATTGTCTATCGTGACATATTGTTTTTTTATCGAATATTGTGCTGATTTTAAATTCGCATTTGTGTTATACAGCATGAAACCGTTGTTGTACTCTATTTTTTATTGTTGAATATACTACAGCACACATGACAGAGGCATACATATTATACTATACAATTCAGCAGCGATGTATATATGTTATACGATACATGCATAAGAATGCAATGTTGAACGCACACGCTAAATTCGATCACACTTCTGTAGGTACCTGTTCAACTGTGTTAGCGTTATACATAATGTGTACAAAATGAATTGAACTACTTTCGTATACAGTACTATATAGTATTTGATACAGTTTATTACTCGTTACTTGGTATTTCGACCAGTTGCGCACCAGTGATTTATGTCAGTCCATGTTTTCCACATTGTATACTACATACACGTCCTCGAAAATAGTCTGTATGACTAATTGTTAAAGATTAAACCCTAAAGTGACCCGTTCCATCTTCTTCCACGGCTTATCAAATTTAGAATACCTCGTCATTCAAAAAAGATATATATATATGTATACACACATAGATGTATTATTCCGTATTGTTTGTATAAATGAAATATGTACTAT
Organism: Lasioglossum leucozonium; assembly: GCA_028454225.1. Taxonomy (NCBI): domain Eukaryota; kingdom Metazoa; phylum Arthropoda; class Insecta; order Hymenoptera; family Halictidae; genus Lasioglossum; species Lasioglossum leucozonium. The sequence continues at coordinate 4,901,477 of CM052211.1, read as the reverse complement.
ACGATAATAATTAAAACGCCTTTCGCTTTCTATTAATTTTATTGTTTCCTTGCATTACTTTGACACTACACAAAACTATTTCCATTCTACAAAACCCTGCACATTTTATTCGATGTATTGGTAATGATTTATGTTCGTTCACTTGTTCATTAGCAAATGTTTCCAAAGTCTGTATTCAGTCAGCACTGATAGAGAAGGAAATTTGCAATTCAAGAAAAGAAGGTATCATTTCTTAAATTTCGTAAATTTGACTTATGCGTTTATTCAGTGCTTCAGATGCAGTGCAACATTGATATAAAAATTCGGTAGTGTCGGTAATCATTTATTCAATGCAAGAGAATCAAGCAGCTCAACAACTCGTACCGGGCCCTCCACAATTACCGCCATTGTACAAGGGGCAGAAAATTAAAACTGTAAGTAGCACAACAAGAAAGTGGCAGACGTTACTCTTTTAACACTAACATCAATTTGTTATTAGGGACCGTATGCCGTTACCGTTACCGATGAGATGGTAGCACAGAGAGAAAGAGAGAATCAGGAATTGTATAGAGCTTGGCGCGAGCAACAACAAAGAAGAGCAATGGGACCAGACGGGGATGGAACCGATTATACGGGTGATTTTAAACATGAAGAAGTGAGGAGAAGCTTCGTTAGGAAAGTCTTCTTAATATTGACGCTTCAGTTAATATTCACAGCAGCTGTTATATCAATTTTTCTGTTTGTGTCAGTATCACAAATTATTCATTTAACATTCCAGCATTGTTTTCATGACCTAACAAACTTTTCTACTTATACTTCAGGGATGCCGCGAGAAAGTTCATGATTCTGTATTGGTGGATATGGATTATAGCATTGTAGGTGGTGCCAATATTTCTTTACAATGAATTTTTCTAATTGGTCGATCGATTATCTGTTTCAGTCTGTGCTTCACTATTTCTTACTGTGCTGTGTCTTGTTCCACACGTGCTAGACGCACGCCACCTTTAAATTATATATTGCTATGCAAATTGGTGAGACAAATAATAATATTAAGAGGAATGACTGAGTGATAGGATAAGTTCGTAACACATCTAAAGAAAGAAGCAAAAGTTAAATGTTGTCATTTGCAGACAATAGCCCTTTCATATTTAGCTGCGTTCGCATCTGTCTCGTACGAGATTGAAATCATCTTAATGGCACTAGGTATGACATCGGCAATTACGTTTGGAATTGGTCTTTTGGCAACGTTTACGAAGGTACTTTCAACATCGTAAGGACAGGAAGGGAACTCGATCGTTTTACATAATTACTGACTGCAATTGCAGTTTGATTTGACTATGAGAACTGGACTGATGATGATCGTTGGACTCGCTTCTACAATTGGCATTGTTGTGATGATAATAGTGCTTATGTTTACATACATTAGAGTATTGCACATTCTGATTTCTATTATAGGAATGATCATATTATCAATGGTTAATATGAAACAAATATTTTCTGCGAACGATACGCAATATTTTATTTTAACAGATACGAAACAGTACTTTTTACTTTGTATATTTTAGTATTTATACTTCGATGTACAAACAATTATGGGTGGACGAAGAATAGAGATACAACCCGACGAAGTTGTATTTGCAACGGTCCAAATTTATGTCGACATTGTATTGTTGTACCAATATGTTCTAATGTTCATGGGTTTAGTGCATAATCAATGAATCTTACGAATAACGATAATACTCCTGCATTTGGAATGTACCTTGCCTTTATTATTATCAATGGAATTAATAAATGCGGTAATACAAAGTTAATACTAGTACAAGCAGCGAATGCAGAGAATTGTTCATTATTTTCGTCTCAAAATAATACAATTTGAATATGAATTTTTTAATTAATTTAAGTGTTCTACCGCTAGATGGCTATAGCGTTTCGGATGACCATTTTAGGAATATGGGGAGGCTATTTCTGAGAAATTATGTATTCCGGACTAAATTATGGAAAATTGAGGTGTAGGATCGATGCGTAGGATCACTACGAACAATTTGGGACCAAAAACGTTTATGATAAAATCATTATTATTATAATGTTTTACGTTTTGGCTGGATTCGTGTCGGTGACGTAGAAATCGAAATGACATTCTACGTCATGGTTGCCGAGCAACAGTTTGTAAACACAAACATAACCTGTAATGACATTGTAATGCTTATTCGATGAAATGGAGAAATGATTTTTATGGGATTTGTACGTATGTGGTTGATTAGATCCTGCAGAGCGTGGTTTATATCAACTTTATTTCATATGATTCGGATGGTATGAGTTACGCGACTAGGATATTATTTACATTAAATCGTTTCCAAAGAAATCAGTATGTAAGACTCATTTCACATTACACTGTACATCATAATGAAAAACGAGGCCTTTTCTATGTAAAATTGGATGACAATTGTAAGTTACATATAAATATTCGATAACATCCTGATTTTAAAAATTGTCTTTCTCATTTTATTAGCAAAAGCTGTGCTACAATATAAAGCGGAAGGAAAGGTCTTGGATATGCAAGCGATTAATGTGCCTTATAGATATACAGGACAAGGTTTAGCTCGACTGCTCGCAGAAGTAATCAATTTTTATCAGTTTTATCATTTTAGATCAGAACCACTACTATAAATGTACAATGTAAGAATATTTTGTAATGCAAATAGTAATACATAAATTATACTTTCAGACAGCATTTACATACGCGATAGTAAATTATTATTATATGTTCTTGACCTGTGACTACATGCAAAAGTACTATCTTGCTATTAAGAATCCTGATCTAGAAGAATTGATTGTTGGACCGACAAATATACTGGAAGGACCCGATTCTGAACCTTTGGATCACGACGATATTTACGATCTACCGGATCCCGAAGATTTTTTGATATATTCTACATAGCATTTTTGTTACAATGGCTGCTCGCATTTTTAAAAAACGCTAAATCGGGCACATATTTTAAATGTATTTATACGATCTGCATTCTAGCTAGAAATATACCGGTCGAAATTCAGCATTTTATACCGTTTGTACAATGGAGGAAATAGAATATACGACCATTATCGAGTGGTACTGTCGTCAATTTTATTACACGGGCATGTTAACGTATTGTAAAGAAGCGTGCGAGGCATATCCAACGAGCGACCGTCTTCGAATTCTGTTGAGTCTCGCGTATGCATTAACTGGGAGAGCTCACGAGGCGATTAAAGAATGTTCACCTGTATTGAGCAACGGAGATGCAACTTTGGCAGCGTTGGTTCTCCAGAACATTGCATACGCGAGCAGCGACAACGTTGAAAGGACTACGCTGATGCAAATTGATACCAGGATCAGAGAGGAGAGGAGGAAATCATCACCGAATGCATTGTCGCTGGCAGCGTTGGTGCTGCTTTTATCCCAGAAAGCCGAGAAAGCTAAAGATTACGTAGAGAAAGCGTACAAGCTTGATCCGTCCAATACAAATGTTCTTCTCGTTAAAGGCTGGGTAGATCTGTTCACGGTGAACAAGACCACCGCGGACAGGCCTAACACGTTCGAAATGGTTTTAGAAGAGCAGCCGAAAAACGTGTACGCACTCCTCGGCTCTGCAAAGTACAAGGAGCTGCACGGCGACAGTGCAGGAGCGATATTAACATTGAATTCAGTGATAGTACGTTACCCTAAGTTGCACCTGCCTTTAGTAGAGAAATTGCACAATCAGTTGGTAACAAAGGATTGGGACCAGGTTTTGGAGACGGCGAACAGGATATCGTCCATCGACTCGAACAATCTGGACTCTCTGAAAGCACGAGCGTTCATCACGTTCTGCAGAAATGGGAATCACGAGGACGGATTGAAAGATCTACAAACGTACTTCAGGCATTTGATCCTGACAGAAACGCGGAACGTTACCGTATTGATTAGTAACGTGCAGCTGTTCTCGCGATTGGTGTGCAAGGATCACGAGATCCTGTCCGAGCTAGCTAGAACGGTGGACCGAGCGATGCAGCAGAATCCCAAGAACGCGGACCTGATGGTCGAGCTGGGAAATTTGTTCGTGTCGCAGGGAAACGCGAAGGAGGCAGAGCATTACTACAAAAGCGCTGTCAAGATAAACGAGTCGTCCTTCTCGGCTCTGATAGGCCTGGCGCAATGTCAGCTCTCGGACAACTCCGTCGAAGGATTGGACCTGGTGCAACAGCAAATCGACTTTCTGATGGAGATGCAAACAAACTCCACGAACGCGGAGCTGCTCTTCATGTCCGCCAAAGTGAAATCCGCGGCTCCGAGTCAGGCTTTGACCGACTTGGACAACGCGGCTACCATTATCCTGAACAGCTGCGAGTATATACCTTACGGATACGATTACATGAGAAAGTTGAATCCCGACTTGTGCCTGGATATCTGCAAGCAACGTTTGGTCTACTCTATCTCGAACAACCTAACGAATCCAGAGGAGAAGATGTTGAACGATCAAGAGCCGTGTTTGTATCTGTTGGAGCAGCTGACGAACGCCTATCCTGGATTAACAACGGCGCAATTGTTGCTCAGCAAGGCTAAGATACAGAGCGGCGAGTTGGAGATCGCTAGCGTAATACTGAAGAACATTCTGAACAATGTTGACCCGTCGAACGCTGAAGCGCATCTGTTAATGGCTCAGATTTTTGCCTGTCAGGGGAACTATCAGCTGGCTTCGCAGAGCCTCGAAGTCGGTCTCAGCTACAATTTCAAAATCAGGGACAATCCCATTTACCATTTGATCGCTGGAATTGTTCAGAAGGAGAATAAGGATATCGAGGGCGCTATAAAAAGCTACCAGACCGCCATATCCTATGCAGGACTGCAGCCTCACGAGACCAATCTGGAAACTGTGCGCATCTCGGCCTCGGATGTCGCAACGTTGTATCTTGAGCTGATCTTTGCTTATGGAAAAATGAGACGATTCGACGAAGCTGTCGCCGTGATACAGGAGGCGAATTCGAGGCTCAGAAACACCATCGAGGAAGGTAGAATACTGATAGGAAACGCGGAGCTGCTTCTAGAGATGGGTGAGTTGGACGAGGCTATCGAATGCTTGTCCAAAGTCACTCCGGATCAGCCTTACTATCTGCAAGCGCACACTCGTTTAGCTGAGATCAATCTGAAGCACAAGAAGGACCGGCTCGCATTTGCCATGTGTTTCAGGTTTCTTTTAATCATACTACTTTTCTTCCGCGTCGAGGAGAATACGATATCAACGGTATTCGTCTGTTTACAGGGAATTGGTGGAGCACTGTCCGGGTCCAAAGACGTACAGCATGTTAGGCGACGCGTACGTCTCCATACAGGAACCGGAAAGAGCTATAGAGGCGTACGAGCAAGCCTTGAAGCAGAATCCTATAAATAAATTGCACATCGCCAGTAAGCTAGGGAAGGCTCTGGTAAAAACGCACCAGTACACGAAGGCTATCAATTATTACTGGGACGTGATCAAACAAGAGAACTTCAAGGGGCTGAAACTGGACCTGGCCAAGTTGTTCGTCACGATGAAACAGTACGACAAAGCGGAGGCTACATTGGTGCAGGAACTGCAAGGCAGGTTTCTCCGTTGATATTCGATATTCTACGATGGTACTTGTGCAGATGATTTTCAAAAATATATTTTTAGATGGACGCCGGGATTCCGATTTAACGAGCTTGGAGGTGCGCGGTCAGCTGTTACTACTGCTGGCAAAGACCAGAGAGAAAGCGGACAATATCCAGGGTGCTCTGTCCGCGTTGAAAGAGGCCAAAGAGAACCAGCACAGGTACATACAGCGTCTAGGAAGCTCCTCGTTGGACGACGAGAAGCAGATCTTGGCGAATATTTGTCTGACCATGGCCGACTATTCGTCGTCCCTGAGGGACTACGATCAAGCTATACTGTACTACAAGGAGGCCTTGAATTACAAACCCGCGGACGTGCAAGCTCTTCTATCCCTAGCAAAGATATACATGCAGGTGAACATGGTCGCGAAACTCTCTCGCTCTTTCTCTTGAGTCTAGCAGATCGATCGATAGTCATCGAAGATCTTTTAATCGGCAGACCAATAGCTTGGACAGATGCGCTCAGAGTTGTACGGCTCTGCTGAACGCCGATCCGAACAACGAAGCTGCTTCGATAATGATGGCCGATCTCGCGTTCCGCAAGGTAGACTTCGACACCGCGGCGTACCATTTCAGGCAACTGTTGATGAAACAACCGACGTATTGGACTGCCCTGGCTAGGCTCATCGAGGTCTCTCGCAGAACAGGTAGTTCCAAGTTACGGCTACTGCAAGCGTACAGGGTGATTCGGGATTGATTTAGACCGCGTGACTCGTCCGACTGATCCGATTCAGGGAACATGGACGACCTGGAGGAATGGCTCCACCGTGCAGAGCTAGAGTCGAGCGGGTCCAACCTCGCAGCTGGGTACTACTATTGCGCCGGCTTGCTGGATTGGCGCACGGGCAGATTGAACTCCGCGCTTCGTCAGTTTAATTTCGCGAGACGCGATCCCGAGTGGGGTCAACAGGCGATATACAACATGATCGAGATTTGTTTAGATCCGGACGACGATTCCTCGCTCCCCAACGAGGTGTTCAACGACGAGGACGCCGAGTACCAAGACTCGAGAACGATGGCTTTGAAAACGGCCTACCGGCTGCTACAGGTAAAATTGATCGAATTATAATACGTTCCAAAGCGCGTTGTTGTAGACAATCGTCTCTCTGATTCAGGAGTTGAATCCCAAAGGTAGCCCCCACGAAATGCTGACTCACAGGCTGCTGAGCAACTTCTTCCTGCTGACTACGAAGCAAAAGTCGAACATAGAGAAGGCTCTGCAGGACTGCACCGCGTTGGCCAGCCAAGAGGCATTGAGAGATCACGTGGGACCGGCACTTGGGATGGCGATGGCACACATTCTTCTGAAGCAAACGCCCAGGGCACGGAACCACCTGAAACGTGTCAGCAAGAACATATGGACCTTCGAGGACGCCGAATATCTCGAACGCTGTTGGCTGTTGCTCGCCGACATCTACGTGCAGTCGAACAAGTACGATCTGGCGAACGAGCTGCTGAAGAGGGTCCTGCAGCACAATGCCACCTGCGTCAGGGCACACGAGCTGTCTGGTCATATCGCCGAGAAGGAGCAGAATTATAGGGAAGCCGCGCTGCAGTACTGTCAGGCGTGGAAGTACGGCGGGAAGTCTAAGCTCTCGGTGGCTTACAAATTGGCCTACTGTTCGATGAAGGCGAAAGCATACGCGGAGGCAATCGACGCTTGCAACGAGATCCTCAAACAGAGTCCCGAGTATCCGCGCATTCGAAAGGACATTCTCGAGAAATGTATCAACAATTTACGCACCTAATAAAAATTTCTTAGGGTACTCTGTTGTGCATTTTTTCTCCGTACGCGTTCGGAGGGACGCGAAGTGTGTCCTTAACACGTTCGCTACCAACGAATTGCCGATATGAACGCTGGTAGCGAAGTGAGTCCTTAACACGTTCGCTACCAACGTTACGCATGCGTCGCAACTACGATTTACGAATTGCCGATATGAATGCTGGTAGCGAACATGTTCAAACGGTGAAGATAGAGCGTGGACGTGCATTTCGAAGTAAACTTCAGGCACCGTTTCGTTCGATCGCGAGAACGTACGCGTAGAGTATTTTCTCGAGCGAGCACGAGCCAATGTATTCCAGGGACGACGAGAGCAATGAGACCGTCGTGACCCATGCGTCGCGACGCAAGAACAATGCCCTAAAGGTCGTAGTCACCGATGGATGCAGCGACATCGCGCTCGCTCTCATCTATAGAATCTTCTCCGACGATATATTCGGACCCGACCAATCGGTCTTCCTCAGCATATACGAGTTCCAATCCCGAGCGGTGTTCCTCGAGAGCGTCGCTATCGAGCTCACTCTGGGCGGCCCTAATCTCCTGCACGGTAAAATTAACAGAAAAAAAAAGAAATCAACATCGATCATATATCGTTTTGCAGACGTTGCGTATAGTCACGACGCGTCGGTCGCGTTCAAGGACGCGGACGTAGTCTTCTGCATCGGTCCGGCGAGGGAGTACATGTTTCAAGAGAACGAGTATGAGGACCCGTTCTTCAAGCAGTTCGTGCATGTCTTCAAGTCCTACGTAATTTCCATCGTCGAACCAGCGTTCCCGACGCACAGTGGGACGAAAGGACTTTCACGGCGATCAAAAATCTGTAACTTCGGTTCTGCTTTGTGCACTTTATCGAATGTTTGAGAAGTTAATCGTTATAGCCTTAATGTTCCGTGAATTTTAGAGGTGTTAGTGGACTGAGCATCGAGATGCTCACTTTGATCGCCGTCCAGTCCTTTCGTTCCACTGTGCGACGACCCGTTCCATCGGTACAGTTTGCAATTATCCGCGAACCGTTGCCACAGGGCGAGTTCATCGAGAACTACGCTAAGAAGGACGTCAGGATCATAGCGCTCGGGACCACCTCTGCCACCATAATTTCCCGCTTCGCGACGATCACTCCCAGGGAGAACATCACTTCGGTGTCGTTGTTCAATTGGCGAATAGCTGCCGCACACGTACGTGTATCGCCTTATAAAAAAAACTTAGAATTAGCACAAATCAGGTCGAATTAAATTAAATTTCATAGAAATCAAATCGCAATTTGTGCTCCGCTTGTACGAAGAGGAGAACAGTTCTAAATGACGATGCACTCGTTTCAGATCTCTGCTCAGGCGCATTGTCACCCGACGCACATCAAGAACATCATAGTATGGGGCACAAACGACAAGTACTGCTTCACGGACTGCAGGTACATGTACCTGGCGAATGGTCATCCCGTCACGGACGAGCTGAAGACGTGGCTGAGGAGCGACCTTCCGCCGGTAAACACTTTCCTCGTCGTTCCCGAATACGATTCACTCCGAACCGGTCGTTCCTCGACAGATCATGCAACGTAATCTACGCAGACCTAGCTACGTCACGTCCATGGCGTACGCGCTGGCCGATCACTGCAAAATTCTATGGAACGGCACCCCGGAGAATCAGTGGACCTGCATGGGGGTGATGTCCGATCATTCGTACGGCATACCGGCCGGCATGTTCTTCTCTTATCCCGTCTACTGCAGAGACAGACGGTACGAGATCGTGCAGGTTCGTGCTACCCAATGAACCATCTCGGTCCCAGTGACGTTTAATGTTGTCGGATCGTTTCGAAATTCGACGCAGGGTCTAGACGACGACGAACACGTCGCGAGATATCTCTTGGACATCAGCAGGCTAATGATAGAGGACGTCACAGCCGCTCTGGAGGTGTGCGCAATCTCAACATCCAGACACTAGCTGTTCATCGAAAAGCATCCTCGTCTTTCTACGCGTTGTTGGATTTCTCGACAGTTACATATGTAGTTTCAACTCGAAGAGCTGCGCATCCTCTGCGCGCGCTTTATTACGATTTTACAAGATACAGGTTTATTTACAAGTGTCCCAGAGAATGCAGTTTCAAGTTAAAGGGAGCAGACTCGTTTTGCCAGGATTGCAAGGGTGCGGGATGCGCGTTCTCGTTTCTCGATAATACAAAAATTGGGATATTCAGTTTTTCGTTTACGAGGCGTTCGCATAATTCGGCAGTGTAATTTGCATTATTATGAAAGCATACAACTGCGCATGCAGCAATCTTCTTAGCTATGTGCTACCGAATATAATGCGAAACACGCCTCGTAAATGAAAAAATAGGACCCCTAAGGGCGATAGCGGGGCCCAGATTCATCTTTTATCTATCGTTTTTGACTACTGAAAAACCCGATCTTTCTATTATCAAGAAACGAGAGTGCGCGCATCCCGGAACCTTGCGATTCCGGAGAAACGAGTTTACCGCCTTAAGGGAGATAGCGTCGGGGCGGTGTCGCGAGTCAGTGGAGCCATTTGTTTTGTGCATAGTTAACATGGCACTGTTCTTAAGCGAACCGAGCGCTTGTGTACAGGCTGTTCCAAAGACGATACCTCGTTCCTTGCTTCTCGGTGACTTTATACAATCCTGCGACGCTTACTTCGCTCTTTCGGACGGTCTGTACACGGCGATGACGACCGACATGAATTCTACGAAACGTGCTTTTCAATTGTTCGTTAGTCTCGGATAAAAATCTCGCGAAAGCATGGAATTTACGGGAAAATTTCTTTACGCCGTCGTTCGGTAAATCAATTCTTCCGAGAAATCGTATTGTATTCTGTTTGGAGGGGCATATTCGATCGTTTAAGCGAGTCACTGTGTGTTACAGAAATGGCCCACTGCACGCCGCGCCGTTAGAGCGTTGTAAAATTAGTTGTAGAGCGACGTCCGAGCGGTTCCTTGCGAGCAGGTGCGGCCGGGTCTGCGAGATGATCGCCTTCAGAGGTCGAGGTACATGACCTGCGTGGCGGAGATGGCTCCGCAGGCCGCCAGGGTGCTCGCCACGCAGACCACGGCGGTGGTTGTTCCCGATTTGCTGACGATCGTGCCGAGACAGCACGAGAGAAGGAACTGCGCCAGGAACACCATCGACGAGACGATGGCAACGTCGGTGCCGAGGCCGCGCACACCCTCGCTTTGCACGGCTTCCCCGTCGGCTGTCACCTCGAACTGCAAAGTCGATCAATTCGATTAACGTCGTCTATACCAGCTGTGTATACATACTACGTGTCTCGGACGTCGCGGAACGTGCATGCGAGGAAACGGGATGCGGCGTTGCGTCACGTTCCCGAGGTCCTAATGGCATTATACCTCGCTGGGAATATGTACTTGTCGTGCTTCGCGCTCTGCCTTCGCAGACTTTTCTTGGATCGCTACTTATTCGCACCGATAGCATTAGAGTCGTAAGTAACTTCCGATATGCGGCTAGCTAGAATATATTGTATTTTCAATCTATTTTGAACAGTGGCTGCTCGAAACGAAAATTAGCGAGGGTGCTGCTCCAGAAAATGTTTAGTCTTTGTTTTGAAATTGTGTAAATGGGGGATGGCTACTGACATTAAGCTTGAGGATAATACTGGGTGCTCTACACGTGGGACACCCTGTATATTGTACAAGTATAACGAAAGAATTAAAGAAAAAATGACTCGTGGAAATAGGGGGTGCAGCAGTCCCATAGTGCCTATACTCGAGCCGACAAACTACCAGGAAGATGTGAAGGGATCATACATAATAGCGGCGAATACATAATAAATTAATATAATTTTGTTATTTAATGAGAGCAATATAAATGTCTGATGAAAAAAAAATGCGGAAGTTACTTATGACTCGACCTAACAATTTTAAACATTTTTAAACACCGTGTGCGCATTGCCCTCAAGCTAGTAAAACCAATTACTAATTGAGCCTCTCACTTGCCAAATCGATTAGTTCCATGAAACAAAACTTAGAGAAATGTGACGAAATAATATAGTTATGATTGAACCAAGTGCTTTGACACTTAAATTATAAAGTATTTGAAAAAGTGGAGTTAATCGATTTGGCCTGTGAACGTTCTGTAGGTCCAGTGTCAGGTCCAGTCTCACGCAGAAATTGAAACTTAAAGGACACCGGTATGCGTGTATATATGTATATGTCTGTAATAGACACCACTTAATTGTCTCCAGCTAATTTGCTGGAGTGGTCCGAGACACTCGATCGTCCCGAATCAGCCCGATATTACGCGTCCCTCCTTGTGTGTCTGTATCTCGTCTTAAGATATTTCCTCCAGGAGAACTTTAGTCTCATTGTTCCACCGGGAACAATGACAAACGACGCCCAGAGACGTTGATATAGTTCCGCGTAGCTATCCCGTTGGAACGTCCAAGGGATTCTCGATTACTCACCGTCGACGAAGCGTGGTAATGCGCAACCAACAAGTACGGCATGGTGAACAAAGTGGAGTACATCACTCCGGCTGTCCAGGAGAATACGATCACTCCCACGGGGTGCTTGGTCAGCGCCATCATCATCATCCCTGTGCTGTAGAACAGCAGCCCGCAGACGTACACTCTTCTAGCCCTGTTCCCCAGAGAACAGACTCGCATTATTGTTTCCTTCACGTTCACGGACCGCGGATTTTCGTGCATGTAATTGGCGCCGGATTAAACCAGCGCGGGACCCGTGGCAAATGTTACCAGGAGGCCCTAGATTTTTTCAAAATATTTAATATAATTTTGTATAAATAATATTTAAACCGAAACTTTATAAGCTAAACATTCTCTGCTCTAGACGCGGGCCCGTAGCGTTTGCTGCTTCTGCTATATGGCTATTCTGGCACTACGTATAATATCATGGACCTGAAGGACGGTGTCTAGTTCTGCGGGGTTGAAGCGAAAGGCGGAAGGGGAATCGACCTATAAAATATTAGAGCAGACATTATAACGTGAACTGCAGAAAGTACAAATTAATTTAATCTTGTTATTTTTATAAGACAACAGTACTTGTAAAGCTCAGTAGGTTCAGTGTTAAAACGTCCTTCAGCGGTTAAAGTTCAGCCGGCTTAGTAGGCGCTAGTAGGTTTGTCTACTAAGCCGGCTGAACTTTAACCGCTGAAGGACGTTTTAACACTGAACCTACTGAGCTTTACAAGTACTGTTGTCTTATAAAAATAACAAGATTAAATTAATTTGTACTTTCTGCAGTTTACGTTATAATGTCTGCTCTAATATTTAATCGTTTACCACAAAATCGTCTTTATAATTCCAATAATTGTGAAATAAAAAGTCTGGAAGTGGTGGTAGGCTTAGTGTTAAAGGTCAACTCCTGTGAGTCTACTGTATGCACCGTCATCTAGGTCTGGTTATGATATACTGCGTGCAAACGAATCGCGAAGTACAGTACATCGCAGTGTCCCAGGACTATTAATGTTAGCTTCGACTATTCTTCGTAGTTTCGCTGGAGAGATTTGCGCGAACATCCGCGGATCGTTAGACCCGAAACGAAAACGTTACTTGTAGCGTTCGATCAGCCTCTCGATGACCAGCGAGTAGCAGGAGCAGGACAAGGAGTACATGGACATCCCCCAGCAGCCGAACCTCACTCCGCTCTCGTAGAGCTCCCGCTCCTTGCTGCCGTCCGGCGCCTGCGAAGCAGAATTTATAAATCTCGGCGAGGCGTTTACGCGTTTTTCGAGAACGAATTACACGGCTGTAATAATATCGTCGGCCGCTCACTTGCGGATTGCCACCGTAGACAGCCTCCCCGACGAAATCGGTGAAGTACAGGGAGTAGCAGACGTGCGCCATCCAGCAGAACAGGTTCGTCAGGCACACCATGCGGAGACTGTGCGGCATGTAGACGATGGACATCAGGTACTCTCTGAGCGTGGCCTTGGGGTTCGCCGCGGGATCCTCGGCGCCTGCTGTCCCGTAATTGATCTCGTTCGGTATCGCGTCCGGCACCATCGGCACCTGTCCCGCCCTTTTCTCCGGCTCCTGCACCGGCAGCGGCTTCAGCATGAACTCCTGTTTGTCGTTGATTCGTCGATCATTACTCGAGACGGTGCACGACTCTGCCGGATCGTGATCTAGAGGACGACGTCGTTTCTTACATCTTTCCTCGCGGCGTCCTGCTCGGTGTCCAAGGTCCCGTACGACACGGACTCGTCCGCGGTGATCTTGTCGCGCTCCTCCTGCTCGTTCTGTCTCTCCTCGCCGGACACCATCTGGTCCCGAAGCTGCTGGTACTCCTCCCGCTCGAGCAGCTCCAGAGGTATCTCCTTGAAGCTGGTGATGGTGCAGAACACGCACACCACGAAGATGATGGTGATCAGCGTGAAGGTCGCGTGCAGATGACCGCCCAGCATCACTCCGATCGCCGTTGCGTCCCAGTTGATACCGCCCAATCCGTAGCCCATGAACCCGCCCAGGCCAGCCATTATCGTGAACGTGCTCAGGCCTTTCGCGTGGTCCTCTGCGCAAAGCGATTCACAATTTTCCACACCGCCCATCGAATTGTTCGCTTCGCGACGCATCTAACAATTAATTCATCACCGGGAACCTCTGACAAATGTTATCGTATTTACTTGCCAGGTGTAGTGACGTCGAGCAGATACGCCCTGGCGGGGCTCTGGCAAGCGTCCGCGTCGAAGTCCAGGAGCACCGTGCCCAGGATCGTGAAGAAGATCCCCCAGGAGTGCGAGGGCGGCTTCGGCGCGTCCTCCTTAGCCCCCTGTTTCGCCGTGGTGCGGTGCCCGAGGGGCGCGGTATAATTCGAGTGTACCGCGGGGACGTCGCCGAAGGCGTATCCCATACCCTCGCCGTTGGGGACCAGGATCAATCCTGGGGAAAAAGAACGAGCGTAATCGTCGCCCTGTCCGACGAAACAAGGGGGACGCGCATTGTTTCACCTATCAGCACTCCGATCGCGAGGAGGAAGATGAACGGCCGACGTCTGCCGTACTTCGAACGGCACCGGTCGCTCAAGCTGCCCAACAGCGGGGTGACGAAGAAGCCGATCAGAGGGCTCAACGCCCACACCAAGGTCATGTGCTGATGGTCCACACCGATCTTCAACAGGGTCGGCGAAACGAACGCGGTCTCCGCCGCGTACGAGAACTCGATGCCCATCACGGCCGCGGACACCCGTACCAACTCGCCCCGCGACTTTTTCCTGGAGAACAAAGCGTTCTTTCGATCACCGTCATCGGACTCGGCCGACGAATTTGTACGTCGCCGACGGTGCAGCTGAAAATCGAGAGAGATTCGACGCGGAAGTCCAGGTATACCTGTAGACGTGCGCGTAGTCGTCCAAGGTCCTCTCGAGCTTCGGCGGGCCCCGGAGATGGTTCAGGACCCCCTCGACCCCCTGATCGAGGGGCACGCTGTTCTTCCACTCTTTCCAAACCTCCCACTTCTCCTTGATCTTGTCCCGGACATCGTGCACCCTCCCGGCGAACCCCTCGTACTCGTGCAGTTTGTCCACCATGATTTACCGCGAGGTTCACGGATCAATTACGTTACGAACGTCGATCAGGGATCCCCGGATCTCATCGCTCGATCGGCTCGATCCCTGTCTGCTGCCTCATCCCGAACTACTTCTCCGTTGTTGACGCGAGGTCCCCCTTTTTTCGAACTGTCGTTTCGCAGGGACAGAGAAAGAGAGAGAGAATTCAATCGAGGGACATGATCGGGATCGTTCGCAAGCTCATCCCGATAGCGAGTCCGCGAGCGATCGAGAGAAGAAAGGGGCGGTGCGTGCTTCGCCGACGAGACGCGAGACCCGACTGACGGTCCCGCAACCTCGCCGCCAAGACGAAAGCTCGAGCGACGTCGACTTTCGCCGAGGGCCAACAGGGGATCGGTCGGCTCCTCCTCCTCGCTCGCTCGCCCCTCGTTCCCGGAGGATGTAAAATGAGCTTTTCGTGTACCGAGGGAAACCTACTTACCCCGGCCAGGACAGCCAGGATGCTCGTTAGAGTTGATTGAAGTCGCTTCTGTCGGTCGGAAAAGCTCGATGGAATTTGTTGCCCGACCGCCATCCGATCCTACTCGGACTTTCCGCTTTGACGAGCACGCTGCTCCCGCTGAGCATCGCGCTCTCCGCTTGGACGCTCTGCCCTTATTCCGCAGCTTCCTGGGACAATTCCCGGCGAGGTCCATCGGGACGGAGGACGGCTCCAGGGACTGAACGCATCGGCTGATCCGGGACTCGATCGAACTCTCAGTTTCGCAATTACATTGTCCTCTCTCTCTCTCTTTTGTTCGCCAGCCCCTTAGCCGAACGTATTACGTTTGGTTTCACGCTTTGCTGAGGGAAGTGGACCGCCTACTCAACGCAGACGATTAAACCCTTGACGTGCCATTTTATTTACGGTTACAGTGATTAAAACGTCTTCATCCCCGAAAATGTCGTAGAAGAGAAAAGAATACATATATTTTTTGTGTTGCTAATATTGATTACAAACAAATCAAATTTTATTTCATCTAAAAAGAAAGGCGTAACATTCGTATTTGGTAGACTTTGTTTGAAATCTTCATCACGAGTCTGACTCGTTAACATACGGCAAGGGGGTAAACCCTTGTGCCGATAACCGGGTACCCACTTACGATTTCTCGTCGATACTTCTTTAACGTTTTTGTCGATTAATGTCGAAATTATAGATTTTGTGAAAAATATACATTGAAACTTATAAAAGGTAGAACAGCGATCTTCAAACTTTGTCAATTCAAGGAACCCTTGTGAGTAGACTGCGGATGTTTATGCAATTTTCAGTTTTTCTACACAAATTTTAAGGAGGTGGCATGAAAAAAAATCTTATTTTAACGTGGATGTGTTTTAGGGGTCGGGGTCATTCCAAAACTGTGCATGTGAGAGAGAGAGAGAGAGTTAGATTTGTTCTACATAAGACAATATGTAAAATAGCCAATAGTGTATAGGGTCTTTCTTTATTTTTTTTTCCAAATTTCTATCCAAGTACCGCACTGTGCGACGTGGAAAACATCTTGCCGGAAATGAGGGTCCCAAGTGGACGTGCCCAAAGTGCGTTCTTGCGTTTCGCGAGAAAATACATATGTAACTGTCCCAAAACTATAAAGGGTCTCCGCGAACAGTGTAAGTGTGGTAACCTCTCGAAAATTGCTTACAAACAAAAGTTAAAAAAAAATAGTATTATTTTAAATACTTTTACGGAAGTCTCCAAGGCATTTTGTGGCACACAGTTTGAATAATACTGAGGTAGAACACCATTGAATATCGTCGAAATTTCGGTTATTCGCGCAAGGATCGATGGATCTCTTTCGGTGCATGCTTCGGAACTCGTTCGAGCATCCTCTGATATTTTTCTCTGGTTTCAGGCGAATGCAGGCCGATGGACTTTAAACGTTCGCGAGAGCTTATAACCGTCGTCGGAGCGGTTTGCGTCGCGACGGGGAGGTGGCGGAGGTGGCGCGTTGTATAAATTAATTCAGGTAGCCGTGAAAAAGAGTTCGATCAATGTGCGATGAAGTTGTCGATGCGTATTGCTGTCGTAAGCTCTGACAACGGCGAAGCTCGGGCCAAGGCCACATACGCAACAAGACCTAGTTTGTAGGACTTCCCTAGGCGGAGGCAGTTTAGGCCCGCTACACACATCCGTTGTTTTAACGTGCGGCGATCGTGCGGTACCGGAATTGCGATCTGAAGTACTATGAAATCTATTGGACGCTGCACATTTGTTTGAGCCGTAATTGCGGCGACGTACGTCGCACTTGCGTGCAATATTTTCCGCATTTACAGCCTGCGTATTACGTTCATACCCTACCGCCTACAGAGGTGTCTTGTGCATTGTTGCTATGGTTTAGGTAGATATGTCAACTTTAAATCAACATATCTAAGAAACGAAGGCCCATTCTGAAGAAATCCGAAAAGGTTTTCTTATACTAAATGAGCAGTTTGCCTTTCCCTTGGAAAATGTAAAAATTAAAGAAATAAATAAATTCCAAGGCTGCACACAATAAAACTTTGGCGGATCAACCATCGCGTAAAATAACAAATTATGAGTATATTCAGCAATAGGAAAAAAAGTCTTTGGATTGTAACATATTTTTGGTTGCAACAATATTTCTGGCGTCTGTTAAAATATATATGTAAATGTTGGCAGATTTTCGTTGGGCCAATGTAATATTATCGTTGTGAATTTTGTTGGAATGCCAATACAAAACTGAATATGGTTATATGTAAGTGAGAATCACTGAACAACTGTGAGTTTTCTCTCCATACCTAACTGCCAGGGTTAGGGATGGGACATAGGCGTGGTCCTTTGTCCTTAAGTGGCTAACGGACTTTTCCATATTGCCTTCTTCACTTCCAGTCTAGCTTTCGTTGCGACACGACGTCTTTCCTTGCTCTTAATAAACTTAGAGTTTATATCAGTGAAACGGTTTTGATTCATTTCCATACTCTATCTCCAATAAATTTCACGTTAATTAAGCAACTATAATAACTGTAGGTCCAACGTTGAATATTTGTTGGCAAATTGACATAATTTTCCATCGTAGGCCCTCCATGTTGGGGATTTGTAGGCCACTAACCATGTCCCAACCGTTGGCCACCGTTGGCCAACCATAAACGCTACTAGGGAAGAGTTCCGCGAACGGTTTGCCCGGGGTTTTATCGTCTCCGAGGCGGATTGTCAACAACAACAACGAAGCGAACAAGCTCCTTTTGTTTCGCCGTTTCAGGACGAGAGCAGATTGTCTGCGAGCGAGTGTTTACGCGTGTGCGCACCCGTCCGTCCATCCGCCACGGTGTCCCTCCTCCGCGAACGGAACGTCCTCGACGAGGCTTTTTCCGTTTGCCAACTCGCGCCCCACCGCGCCGATGTAATTTCCGGCCGGGAAATTGCACTTTGCCGATTCGCCCGTGTTCCTTTCGAAGCGGATTTTCAATTCGATTTAACGCGCGCCCGGGGGTGGAGATTCCGCGCGGTTCCGCGCAGACCGCAACCGTGTCTGCCTGCCCGCCTTGTCCTCGTCGTTTTCATTATCCGGCTCGATATTAACGAGTCCGCGATAATTGAACGCAAGGCGAGACTACGCCTTCGAAATCCTACGCGAGCAAGGCCGATTGTTCCCGTGAAAATGCGATGGGAAATCAAAGGGGTCCTCGAACCTTCCGGAAGGTCCTGAAGAGTGTCGTATATCTTGCGAGGACATCTTTGCAGTAGTCGCGGATGCTTGCCGTTTTGTCCACCGTAATAATGTTTAATAAACAATCAGTGTTTAATATATATCATCCTCTTTTTGTTGAAAAAAGAAAAGAAGAAAGATTCAAAAGAACAGGTCCAATAAACTGGAAAAACAGTTTTTATTCCATACATGGAGAATATTTCTAACGACATTAAAAGAATTTTTAGAAAGACTGGAATTCACACGATATATAAAATACCATTATATTTAAAAAACTGGTTCCCACCGGTAAAAGACGAATTGCCACTATTAAAAAGTTGTAACGTAGTACAGTCAATACCATGTAAGGTTTGTAACCAGACTTGGCAGATTTTCGTTGGGCCAACGTAATATTAGTGTCGTACATTTCGCGTTAATTAACCGACTATAGCAACTGTAGCGAACTAACGTTGGATATTCAAACTCCCAACCGTTGGACAACCATAAATGCTGCGCTAGGGACGCTGGTTCTCTGAAAAAATCGTTTCGGAGGAACAAGTATCGGGGAAACGGCGAATTACATCGAACGAAGAATGGTGTCACGTTGGACCGATGAAATGGAGATTGAAACCCTGAATAAAGCGCGACTCATCGAGCCGCCGTTACTATCGCCTTTCCGTCGCGGAAATTGAAACGAACGGACGCGTGTGCGGATCGAACGCGAAAAATCGCCGCAATATAGGGATCACCGTTGATCCAGCTGATCGTCCCCGGCAGTCCCTCCTATTAGGGAAACTCTTTCCAACGTCCAATAATAAACAAGTCTACGAGGGAGAGCCAGTCGGTGCTCTAATTTCTCCATTGTTGTACGATAAACCCCTGCTGTCTTGGGAAACGGTGCATACATAATGAATAGTGCGATAAGAATGAACACTGGACACGAGACAAAGTCTGCCAGTCTACATTCTTGTTGTGAATGTTTCTACTTGTTCTAATGAATCTGCAATGAATAAATAAAGGCAATGTAATAAGAAAAAAAAACGTATTCGTTTTATAATATTTACCTAATGCAAAAGCCAATTTTCGGATTTCTCAAAAAATTTCGGAAATTTTCGGATTTTTACCGGGAGAATCAGGGTGGAATGTATCAAAAGAAAATGCATGCCTAGGAAACAGATCGAATTGTTCAGAAGAATTTTCTGAAACAATCTATTATACGATCATGTCAATATTTAATATTTATTACAGCCGCAGATGATTCTTGCAAACAAGTACCGGTATTACGCCAACAAGGCTGTAGTGAGTAGTGAAACCGAAATAAATACCGGTATTAATTCGGTTTTTCCAGTGCAAAGGGTGCCTTAAATAGAAAGGAATCGCGTGGCACTTACCCCCCGAATCGTCAAGGAGCATAGTCACCTAAATTAGCTAAGTATCCGCAATATGGAAACCCTAAGTGATCCTCCGTGCGAAGGGATAAGCGCGAGTCGAAATTCAGGTGAAGTACCCACCGACGACGTATCTACCGTGGTCGTTATAAAACATAAAGCCAAAGACCTTCCAGATGTACCTCCCAATTAAGTGTTTATGTGTAGTATTCCAGTGTCAGTCATAATTCTTAATTGTGTCGTAACTGTAAGCGAAAAGTCTCGTTAATATTAACTAAGATTTTAACAAATTGATATAAAAACATATTTAATAATTATATTTGATAAATATACATTATTATTGTTAATAATAGTGTAAGTCGTAGAATATCTCGTTTATGATGGTGAAACATTTAATCTATCCAATACATTTGAAAACTAAAAAATTAGATGGCAAGATTCAGGCGTAAATGTGCCCCTGTTAGCTCACACTCCATCCATATATTCCTATATCCATAATCTCAACTGACTGGTGTTAAGCTGGAAGTGTCAGGAGACTAGGCTAGATTTTGCTAGCCATTAAATGCAAACAGGCGACAGGCGACAGATTCACGATATAGCTTTCTATAGACCGAGTAACTGAATACGGTCCTGC
Organism: Lasioglossum leucozonium; assembly: GCA_028454225.1. NCBI lineage: Eukaryota > Metazoa > Arthropoda > Insecta > Hymenoptera > Halictidae > Lasioglossum > Lasioglossum leucozonium. The sequence continues at coordinate 4,880,886 of CM052211.1, read as the reverse complement.
GCGCTAGCCAATCATAGTAGCAACTCCAACGACAAACGCAGAGCTAGGAATCTTTTCTGGGGACCCTAAGCAAATTGTAGCTGTTCCTCCTTTGATCTCATCACATTTGTACTTAAACTCTGGCCTAACATGCGTGACTTGGCAAACCTATCCTCTCACCAGGCACTTCCACTTGCAGTCAATGTCCTCACTTGTTTTGATAAAATTAGCCTCAAGCCAAATGGGAACAGGATCTAAATTCACCAGACCCGCATTATTCGCGACTTCACCAGTGGGGACCTTAGTAAGACAACTTTCAGGCATCCTGGTACCAAATCGTGAGGCCAAATATCATCTGAGTTAGCCAACAAAGGCCCTCCTTCCTCTTCAATCCACCTTGCCCCGGGGATGGTACATAATTTCTTAAACCCCGCTCTAAAAGCTAGAGGTGTATCGGTGTTACTCAACTTAGTTAACGCATCTCGAATAGTGAAAGAGTTCAGGTAGAGAGTACCTGTCGCAGAATAAGAAAGAGCGATACCATGACTTAATAATTAAGGATGGAACCCAAAATTACTGGAACCCACATGACCTGTGACAAAGTGTGACAGATATCTGCATCCATCCATAGGAGCGGCTGTGGTATGGTCGATATTTTGCTTGGTCGTGTCATACATATGCGATTTGTCACAAGAAAGAGAGACACCCGATAATATTGATGTATAGTGCATATCTCGCTAACTGATTCAGACTATTTGGTTACCATTTTATTGTATTCAATAACAGTGGCTAGTCCCACGTCGCGGGTCGAAACTGTCAAACCAATACTCCGATGCTTGACATGAGTCAGCTGTAAAAACGCTTGAAAACTAGCACTAGTGAACATGTTTGTTATTGCCTCCATGGTAGAGATAGCTTCTTTCTTCCTTATCAGTTTTTGAATTCACTCTAAAACACAAAGAAGTATGATTTTCGTACAACTCGGTACAAAATACCTGCTGTAGCTTCTTTGTTATTGCTCCGGACTAACGAGAAAAATGGTCAATCACGTCTCGTCGGTAGTCGAAACTTGATTGCCAATCAGTACTAGTGCGATTCGGTAGATGGCGTGGTCGGTATCAAAATTTGTGGATTGCCAAGGTCGGTAAATTTGCCGAGAAGTTTGAATGTATTGCCGATACATGGCGCTGTGCGGATGTTTATCAGGAGGAAGTAATTTATGCCGGAATTTTTGAGGTTATGGTCAATGTATTTTTAAATTAACAGCCGCTTGTGTCGTTGTTTAAAACATTTTCAGCACAACAATCGAATATAAACGATTCATTGAGTGTTAGATATTTAAAGTTTTCTATTTTAGCAACTTCAAAATGTCCACTCGATGGTATGTCCAATTTTCTTAATATAATATAAAGATTAACTTTTCCAAAATGTTGATACAACAGTTCTATTAAACATTACTATTTTATTAACTGACAAATTATTTCCTTCTTTTAGGTATCCTTTGTATCAAATGGGTAACCCACAGCTGAGGGTTTTCCTTCCAAACTTTTGGATGAAGCTCGTTCAATGTAAAGGCCAACCAGAAAATGTTGTTCAGTTTCATTGTTCAATGGAAATGACAAAATTTGACATTCAGAATTATTTAGAAAAGATTTACAATATATACCCGGCTCATGTTAGGACCTTAATTAAATCTGGAGAAATGAAACTAAGCAGACAGAACGGCTGTGTAATTAAAGAAGATGATGTCAAAGTGGCTTTCGTTTCTTTGGTAGGTAGAACGTTTGTTTTTATCTATTTTTAACAAGAATAAAGCAAACTGAATTATAGATGCATACGTATCCTTTATATTTGCAGAAAAAGAATGAGAAATTCGCTTTCCCAGATCTTTTTTCCCTAACAGTTGAGAAATCTGACGAAGAATATAGGAAACAGACTGAAGAGGAATATAAAAAATACGTAGAAGCAAATAAAATGCCAGGTTTACCCACTTGGTTTAGGATGTAATAAGTTCGCTTGTACATTACAAAAAGAAATAAAGTTTATTTAATCTATATATCAGCTGACTGAAACTATATATTCGTATAAAAAATAAAGTACATATCGGATAGATTTGTAACAAAATTAAAGAATATTCTATACACGTAACAAGTGATATGCTTGTACTGGATACTTTTAAAGCTTAAGTATTTGGTATACATTAATCTCCCGAATAACTTCCTTTAAAACTCGGTCAACATAAAACCATAGGATTTGCACTGTGGACACTGCGCAATATCGAACAAAAATATTGTCTGAAAAAAGGGAAAGCAAACGGAGAAATAAATAACTCAAAGAAAATAATATAACTGCTAAAAATGAATTGAATGAAAAGAAAAGAAACAAACCTGTGGATGAATGGGGCAAAAGTAACGTACCCTGCCCTTCGTCCAGTATCCGCAAACATTGCATAGTACGAAACAATGGGGCCTGTAACAAAGACATTTCTCAGGTGACAGAGTGCTTATAGCTATTCCTCTGCCTCTGGCTACCCTCGCACAGCTTGATTTACCGGACAGTAGATTGGAATACATTCTGCAAGGAACCGTATCTAATTAGTTCATGAAATTATCAACGCAATGATTATCAAAATGATGCAAAGTACAAAGGATCCCCAGGAAAAATGGGTATATTTTCTATGTAGTATTAGTGCACAACGAAAAAAATTGGCAATAAACAATTACAGACAGTCAGCATCTCCCTAAACAGAGTATATAAAAATGTGTAGGATAAATCCTACACTTTCTATATTATACATTCGGCCCGTTTTTAAACGGTTCGTTAACGAACGACTGCATGTCGAATCGTAAATTCATGACACAAATTCCTACGTGCGAACGTGATTCATTCTGTTCTATTCGTGACGCCTTTGGTACTCTTTGAGTCTTGAGCCGCGTATAATTTCCGGTTGGTCCGAGCACCACTTGCGGATCTGTTGTCTGATTTCTGACCGTTCGTTTGTACACACGGTTTAATAAATAAGACACGAGTGCGCCGGATTTTAATTCATTTGTCTACGGTAACGTATTTGCAAACAGATGGACTTTCACGTCGCATTCGTGTTTTCACCGTACGTAATTAGCAATCGAACTTTTAAGTAGAAATTAAATCGAACCACGTCCCGTTTACATTGAATTAAATGAAGTTCGCAGCAAAATAAATGTTAAAATTTGTCGCACGATCGGTATACACATAACGTATTTGCAGTATGCAAACAACGCATTCTACTTACTTATTGTAATATTCGAATTTACGTGCTCTCAGAACGTAAATATGCGTTAACGTATTTACGCCGTTGCTCGCATACACCGATCACTATACCCCCGTCCCGGACAAGTGTCAACACAATGCGAATATGTAGAGACGGGAACGACGGTAGAAAACAGAATTTGTCAAGGTGAAAAGTACTCGGAGTAAATATCTCTCTTGACAGAAGAACCGCGAGCACGAAAACGTCTTCTCGGTCGACACGCTGCCGCGGTTCTGGCGCGTGAATCGTGCATCGTGCCCCGATCCCCGATAAATAAAGGAAACGAAGATAATGTAAACACACTTGAAATCGGCCGGCTATCGTGTAAAAAACAAGGATAGATAAATGAGACTACCAACCTATACGCTACGGCCGAAGACTATTTAATTTTTACACGAATTTCGGTCAATTTTTCTATGCACCTTGTTTGTAACAAATTCGACGAAAGCATGTTCGAGTTTCTTCCGTTGAAAAGTCTTGATTGTTATGGCAAGAAGGTAAAATTAGTATTTTTATACTGCTACTGTGAAAATATTGTTACGGTAATACCTGGCAATACGTAATTTTACGAATAAACTGGGAATTCGACGACAAAAATTGATAAATGCAATTTGAAACAGCAAAAAGATCAAAAGAATTATACAAGGTGTTTACTACTTTTCCGGCAAGATTGTAGGAGCATGATCTACAAGTGCAAGTAAGAAAAAAATGTTATATGAAAGTTTATAAACGCTTCGTTACAATATTACAGGCAAATATTGAATGTAGCCTGAATAGATGCGAGATAATACGGAACGCTCGATTGTGTTTACTTTGCCTGTACTTAAAAATTGTTTAAAAATTCTTAACGATTCTCGTAGGTTAAGAAATATCTCGTAAGTACAGACAAAGTAAACACAATCGATCTTCCGTATTATTCAGCTTTAAATCTGCTGTTCCGCACCTGTTCAGGCAACATTGTAACATTTGCCTATAATATTCTATCAAAGCGTTTATAAACAAATTTCATATAACATTTTTTTTTTATTTTCAATTGTAGATCGTGTTCCTACAATCTTGCAGGAAAAGTAGGAAACACCCTGTAGATTCATCCAGTCGGAAGAATTAATGAAAGAATGACAATTTCATTCGGCTAATGTTTCTGTTAAAGTCGATGCGGAGTATTTTTATTTCACATAAAGATCCGCAGTATATTTATGTATAATTGATATATCTTGAAAGGATAATATTCCTGAATTCATTTATCGAATAGAAATACAAGTACTATTGCGAGATACGAACAAACGGAACAGGAAAGAATAAAATATAAAACGGCAATGATTCTTATTCGTTTTGTTTATACATTTACCGGAAATTACCGCTTTTTATTGAATCAAAGATGAGAATTAAAATCATTTATTCCTCGAAAGTATAAAGCGATTCCACATTTTAACCGTAATATTATGCGGCCAACGAAATATTAAAAAATCCTTGTATCCACGGCGAATCGATCCAACTTGTGCCAACACATGGCGTCCGGTACTATCGCCGAAGGCAAACGTGCTGCAAATTTAAGTTTATCCACGAATTATGGCAGGTAAAACGAGGAATAGCTGGTCGAAAATTCATATTTTCAAACGCTTAATTAAGAAAACCAAATAGTTTCAGTTAAATGCTGTTAATTATCGACTTTTTAACCCCTTGCCGTATTTTAACGACTCGCAATGAGACTCGCAAGATTTTAAACAAAGTCTAACAAATACGAATGTTACGCCTTTCTTTTTAGATGAAATAAAATTTGATTTGTTTGTAATCAATATTTCAGCATTAAAATCAATGTAGCAATACAAAAAATATATGTATTCTTTTCTGTTCTACGACATTTTTGGGGATGAAGACGTTTTAATCACTGTAACCGTAAATAAAATGGCACGCCAAGGGGTTAAAGTACATCGGCTAATTGTTTTGCGCAGGGTATCAGCTAGCGCGGCGGACAGAAAAGTCGCGTTCTGCACGGATGTGGACAAGTCCATAATCGTGCACAATTTCGAGAAAAGAGGATGGGTGCAGGTCGGGCCGGAGGATGACTGGAATTTTTATTGGTGATGATAAAGAATGACTAGTCGCAATCTCATCGATGGAACCGGACGAATAAATATTGACTAGCTGTTGTTGTTACAGGGCGGCCACTCAGTCCTGTAGAACCATATTCAGCGTGGAAACCGGATACAGGATGGACGACAAACAGTAGGTTATTTCCCTTCGGATATAGCAATAAACATTGATACAACCATTAACCGAGTGCCACGGATGGATGTATAATGTATAATCCTTCATTCTAGGATGATCAATCATTTTCCGAATCATTACGAGCTCACGCGGAAGGACCTGCTCGTGAAGAATATTAAACGGTACCGGAAGGAGCTGGAACGGGAGGGAAATCCTCTGGCAGAAAGAGGGGACGGTCCAGTAAAATATCTTTACCTAGACTTCATTCCCGTCACGTTCGTTCTACCAGCAGGCAAAGTATAATTATCGACTGTGTTTCGTTGCTCGTTGTTTAGCGTTAACGCGCGGACCCTGAAAGAGATCTATAAGTCTACTTTACGTTAGTATTTTATAATGTAGGATTATTATTTTTATGCATAACAATGGATACAAGGTTTTCTTTCATATTTTGTAACATTCAATTTATTATCCGAATGAGCGGGGAAACAGACGATGACTTGGTACGGGTCTAGCCACGAATGTCTCTTTAAATTTCGTTTGCCTCGAGGCACGCACACGATCATGTTCTGTCTCATCGACACGGTCGGGTGAACTGTAGTAGTAGGCTTTTGTCTATACGTATGACGCTACACAATCAAATTTTGCAAAAACTTTAACAGCTTATATCTCAATAATTATTTGTTCGCGGTATATTTTTCAGACTTTCTCTCTTCTCGATGAGTAGAAGGTATTCCCGTAAAAAAACTTTAACAACAATTTTGCGGCAAGTTTCTCTTACAAATTTCCACCGATCCAGAGGTGTACATTCACCCCTAGGACGGATGACCATTACTTTTCTTACACCCTGTACAACAGATGCCTGTACAGGTTGAGTTATGTAACTTTATCACCTTGAATATCTTCGTTATTTGTAATAAGATGAAAGTAAATGTTATGCACGAAACTTACACGGTACAAAGGGGGACATGTTACAATACAAACATTTTTTGTGTGGTTCAAGGCATAGAGGAGATTTCTAGGTCAGCTTGATTTTTTTTTAATAGAATACTGTATTTTTGTGTTTATTGAGATGTGATAGCGGGCGTTGAGACGATTTCATCCGCTATCACATCGCAATAAAAAAAATATAGTATTCCATTAAAAAAAATCAGAGAGTTCTTAAAATCTCCTCTATGCCACACGAAAAATGTTTGCATCACAACATGTCCCCCTCTGTACCGTGCAAGTTTTGTACATAACATTTTGTTCATATTATCACAAATAACGGAGATATTCAAGGTGATAAAGTTACGCGACTCACTCTATATGCAATACATAATATAATAGAAGAATAAAAATAATAGTCAGTTTCCTAAAAATCAATATTAATTAGATTAATGTAATCTACTTCATAGACTACAACATGTTCGTAGAAGAGTACCGGAAATCGCCCCAAAGCACGTGGATCATGAAACCTTGCGGAAAGTCGCAAGGAGCTGGAATATTTCTGATCAATAAGCTGAGTAAATTGAAAAAATGGTCCCGAGAAGCGAAGAATCCGTTCAATCCGAACTTGACGAAGGAATCGTATGTTATATCTAGGTGTGCAGCCAATTTCTTGCTGTATCAATTGACTCTTAAATATTTATTGAATATATATATATATTGTTAATTTATAGATATATCGACAATCCTCTTTTAATCGGAGGCAAAAAGTTCGATCTCCGATTGTACGTTCTCATCGCGTCGTTTCGTCCATTGAAAGCCTATTTGTTCAAGCTGGGCTTCTGTCGGTTTTGCACAGTCAAATACGACACCAGCATACAAGAATTGGACAACATGTACATACACCTAACGAACGTGTCTGTGCAAAAGCACGGCGTAAGCATATTTTTATACACATAAACACAGACGATTAATGCATATTTCTCGTATTTTCCATTATTCGAGACTGTGACGCGTAAGCTGGTTCCCCGAGGAAAATGTTCTCTTCAGAAAAATCCTCGTCCGCGAATGGTGAATCTGTTTCGGTTTCAGGAGGAATATAATTCGAAGCACGGTGGCAAACTGAGCGTGCATAATCTGAGATTGTACCTGGAGAGCACCCGAGGAAAAACAGTCACGGAAAAGCTGTTCGCAAACATCACCTGGTGCATCGTGCACTCGTTGAAAGCTGTCGCGCCGGTTATGGCGAACGATCGACACTGTTTCGAGTGCTACGGTTACGATATCATCATCGACAACGAGCTGAAACCCTGGCTCATAGAGGTCCTTAATTATTTACTAACAATCCGTAGATTAAGTAACAACTATTCGTATAGTACGCGCAATCGAGGATCCAGCGTGTTTATAAGTTTAATTAACGTACACCATGTATGAAGAGAAATATTTTTAGTGGATGCACCCTATAAAAGAACGCTGCACCGTAAAGAACGGTCGCGCACAATATCGGAGAATGCACTGCATACTTATCCCAAATTTGTGAGTCAAACGACAGTCGTCACGTTATGGGCAAGCTCTGTTCCCTATCGGGGGAGGTCCTGTTTCCCCCAACGCCGAGTGTCATTAGTAAAGGACCTCTCCACTCGTGTCGGTCTCAAATTACGTCAGAACACGCGTATTTGCGTGAAAACGAGAGCGTGGTGAAATGTCAGCCGTTTAAGTGTAAACAGAGACAGCGAAAATCCACTCGAATGGGATAACAGATTTCTAATAACAAAGAATTTTTTCTTGTATGCCTCTTTCTTGCGTGGTCAGCATTCTTTTCGACATTCAACAAATTTTAGGTGAACGCGTCTCCATCGTTGACTTCAACCACAGTGAACGATCGGATCTTGAAGTACAAACTGATCGACAACATAATATCGATCATTGTGCCGCCGGATGGCGTTCCAGAGTAAGCGCCAACTAAAACATGAAAAATTATCGCTCGTTATCCGGTTGATTGATTTGTTGTTTGCAGCGTGAAATGGAACAAGTGTCCACTTCCGGAAGCCTTGGGCAACTTCGAGCTGCTTCTCGACGAAGAAATCTGCGCCCAAGAGGAGAAAGAATATAACAGCAAGAGTCGGGGATCTTCTAGCAAATGGAAATAGTCTTCTACAAAAATATTTCTGATCACAAGCAGGGACACGAGACGATCGGCAACTGTTAAAAGATGCTTCGAACTTTGAACTGGCTGTAATAATTAGTCTGCGGATTTTATGCAGTCTACGATTTTGCGGTAATCGAGTCGAATCGAATAGATTGCTCGTGCTTAAAACGAGATGATGTCTGGACCGCGTATCAAGAGGGGGTTCGAATTGCGAAGCATGCGTAGATGCATCGGGGGTTGGTCCGCGCTCCGCGATGATCAAAGCGCATGTACCAAAACTTCCAAATGTATGCCTCTCGGAGTATTTTGCTTGTACCACGTCAAATCTGTTGTCAAACCAAGATTCCCCGGAAGTACGCGTCCTAAGCGTCACGTTGTCAAACACGAGTTATACCGAGCTGCCTAATCAATTACGTTGAATCCTCGCGGATGCGTTATGTCGACCCGCATATAAGGGCGAACCTCTTGCCGGGGGTGGTTTAGATGTGTTCGAACCGGCGCTCTGTCACATGATCCAATAAAACGAAATCGCAACAAAAAAGACAAAAGAAACAGCTAAAGTTTCCCCGGAATCTTCGTCGAACTATTTTTGCGATCTTCCCGATCGAATCATGCTTTTTCATTTTCGAATCGTGCGGATCGAACGTACAGCTTCAGGATGCTAAACGAATTCATAGTGACCATGAAGGATCTTCCGCGCCATCGCGCTTTGTCAGTGATTGTGAAGTTTCTGCTTATGGTTGGGATTACCCGGACACTCGGATACGTAAACGTCTCTTCGGGTAAGGTTGTATTTTATCAATTTTTTGTTTGGAGATTGACTAAACAGAGCTGATCGTCAAAATATAATTTTACTATAACATAAATATGGAATTTTTACGACATGCTTTAGCGAACAAATAAGCGGTGTACATAACGTCTTATTCGTGTAACATGTGGTAATGATATTGTATCAAGTTCGTTCAAATTATAAAAACGATATTATTATAAAAAAACGCTATTTCAAATTTTAACTCCGATTAGTTTCCAAATGTTAAAACATCTCGCTGTTTGTGCTCAACAGAGTGGACAAGACTTCTTCTCTCCTATCTCGATTTTTATGAGCGCAAAAATAAAAGAAAAAAATGTATAAAAATGTACACGAAGAAAATACGGAGAATTCATTGATCATCGAGTCCTCGAAGCGTCCAGAATTCGTGTTCTTGTCGGAATTACACGGCTCGTCGTCCCTTCTCCTGTCTTTTTTTTCTTTTTTTCGTTGTCACGAGCAGTTGCGCGTATGAAACAGTACGAATGAAATAAACATCGTTTCTGTGCGATTTGTTTCGACGAGCCGGCAAAGCGGAGAGAATTGTCCATTTGCGTTTCTCCCGATTGGGGCTACCCCGGGGACCCCTCGACGTTTCAATTTCGCTTCACCCCTTTTCCTTTTTCCACCCCTTTCTGCAATCGATCTCGCGCGAACTTTTTTCCCCGTTTAATGTTACGCGTGCCTCGGCGGCTTCTGGGCTTACGCAGCGGACCACGGGGACTCCCCGAGGATCTACAACGTCGGTGTTCTGATGGCCTCGCATCTGAACAGCCCGTTCGATCTCGAGAGGTGCGGTCCAGCCGTCGACTTGGCCTTGGCCGAAGTGAACGACTTTCTGAACCTCCATAACGTACAGCTGAGGAAAGTTCAAGGAAGGTATGGGAAAAACTTCCGTCCTGCAACTAACGGCAATCGGTTTACCGTTTAACGCTGACTGCGATTAGGCGTGCTCTCTGCCTCCACCCCCCCCCCCCCCCTGAAGGAGAGATTTATTTATTTTACAACGAATCTCTGTGAATTTCAATAATTGCATGATAACAAAAAAATTGTGAAACCGGTGATTTACAGCGACCGGTATGCACGTCCGAGTGTTAAACCTCGGATTTTACATTCTGTTTTAAGGACCCTCGTTTTCCTTTAACCCGGCGATCTCTCCACTCGGAAAAATGAAACGGGGGAGAAAGGAGGGCCGCGTTTTTGTCCTAGATACCGACGACCCTGCGTAAGTTGATCACGCTTCTGACCACGCGTTGTACCATCGCTTCCACGTCATTACATTAATTCAATTGAACAAACGTTTGCATGAAAAAATCCGTGATCCGCCAGATGGGATTCTCTGTTACGCACAAGTGAAATCGTCCAAATTCTGCGTGGGCTGCCCTTCGAATCTCCCGGTGAACAATCGCGCCAGTGGACCGGCGATTTTACCAGGATATTTCGCAATTTCCGTGCGATTTTTCCTTTTCGTTTCTATCTTTGTACGCGTCACTAAATAGAATAAACTCTGTTTTAATCGATCCAATATTGCACCGTGAATTTTATGTGTATCTAGTGTTTCGTATTTCGAGAAAGAGAAATACAATTTTGATTTCTCGATAATTCTCGAGAAAAATCTGCTTTGAAATGTATGTACATATATAAATTTGATACTTTTAGTAGTTAGGAAATAAAATACATACAATATCAACATTCAAACCATTTTTATTAAATAATTGAAATATATAACTTTTTTACAACTTTCTAAAAAAAAACCTTTGCAAAGAACATTGAAGAAATTGTAAGACAAAAATATTAATGTTCTCTTGTAAACTGTGAACAATTAAAATTATTTATCTCCTTTTTTTTAAATTATATCTCTGATTTAAAATAGATTTTTTTTTAAACAGCGGGATGCTTCAATTAATTGAACGGGGAGTAATTTAGATTCTTATAAATTTTTTAGATTCTTACTCTAACTCAAACTGAATTAAACTTACCCTAACTGTGGCATCCCTACGTTTCGAGTGCAAGTGTAATTCAGAATGCACGTTTTATTTGAATACTCAAGAAATAAGTAAATTTCTCGAGAAGTGCAAAATTTAAATATTTGGATTTTCTCCAGAATTTCTCGAAAAGAAACACTATGCGTATCCGTGCGATTTATTCGGTTCACTGCGTGCGACGTGTACACACATCAATCCAAATCTCTATTGCTGTTCTTTTCGGTTACTTTTTCATCAACGAATTGTTAATCTTTTATCAAAGAAAAACGTAATCTTCCGTCGTTCGTCGTACAATTAATAACAGGCCCATTTTCACCGCGTTCGACGTATACACTCGTCATTGTTCGACTTTAATTCCGCACTCTGCGGGGATTTTTAAAATTAAATTCCACAGTTAAGAGGTTGAAACAGTAGAGATAACTCGAGGAGATCAATAACGTCAATTTATCAAGATCGTTAAAGTAGAGAAGAAAGGTATTAATTTGTTATAAACACGTTAGCTTAATGGCGCGGTAATTGGTATGAATACCCAAGCGCGGAATTACGATCCCGGAGGACGAGCACGGTATAATAGTCGTCGAAGTAATATAGAGTATGGTCGGCTTTAAACGCGACCCTCGCCAATATTTGCGACGAACGTCTGCTTCCTTATCCACGGTGGCGATCTTCGCCGGCCGAGCGCGGCCATTTTCGGCGATACTACGACGACAGAAAGGTGGCCCGGGGACGACGATGGTTATCAGAACCAAGCAATATCGCCGAGGAACAAGAGCAAACGAATTGATTCGCTTGATGGATGATCACGTTCCCAGACGCAAACATTGCACGATCGAATTACCAGGACAGGACGGAGAAGGGCAGGCCATCGAAAACGTAGGGCAGGGAAGGGCGCGCGAGAATCTGCGGATGACCGGCGATGATCGATAATTGGGGGTCACGGAATGCTGTGTCATTCCAGGTGTAACTAACAATTTCGCGTAATGATAGATGAATTGTGTCGGTGAATGGGCAATGATTGCACCCAACACCGATACCCACGGAAGGAATTATCGTCCTCGACGCGAGGCGACGCGACGCTCCCCTCGTTAACGAATCGTAATGCGACACCCGCTGGGAAATTAAACATTTCGCTTTTAAAGAACATCCTAGACGCGATATCTACGGATTAGCTTGCTGATCCGCTTTTTATTGGGTTCGGTTAGCACCGAGGTAGCTGCAGGCTACTGAATTCAAATTGAATGATTCGCTATCGGTGGCGACTCGCGTACAGGCACTGTGTCTCCGCAGCACCGCCCCCTATTTCCACTCGATATTATCGATAACGTTTCATATAATTAGTGCTTTTCTCTTTAATTCTTTCTTCATACGCGTACAATATACATATTATTAAGCTTAATGTGAGTAGTCATTCTGCACAATTTTAAAACAAACGCTAAACATTTTCTGCAGCACAGCAACCCCTTTTGGCCAAGAGCCGCCGTTGGCAATTATCTTTCTACAGCGCCGTGTAATTTTCACCGTTAGGATTGGTAAATCGGTATCTTACGGTATCTCGGACGGTTTTTTATCGGAGAATTTCGTATTCGAAGATTCGCAAGTACAGAATCTTTACAAAAATGATCTTTAACTACCGTTAAAGTGCTTATTTTCTAACGTTTGGTCAGAAGCGCGTCGGTCCTGAACGCTATAATAAAGATAGCAGCGGCCATCTTGTCGCGGCGGCGGCGCGTCGAAGTGGACGTCGCTGCGGAAAAAGCGTGTGTTCGCCATTGTATCGTGCTAACGAGTAACAATTGTAATTTTCGGGGGTGGCGGGATGTTAGCTATCCGTCCTGCAGCGGGGCGATGGCGCCGGGATTGGCAGCGGACATGCACTTCCGGGACAACGTGATAGCGTTCATAGGTCCGGCTTGCGCGTTCGCCTTGGAACCGGTCGCGAGGCTCGCGGCCTATTGGAACACCCCGATTATCACAGGAATGGGCGATCAAGTATGTTTCACACGATCGATGCGATGAATAAAAGATCCGCCGTTCCCGATTCTCTCAGATTATGTAATAGCGATATTTTTCCAACGGACAAGCCACCGTCGGAAGGCGAGCTGTCCGTAACCTCCGGCATCCTCGGCAGAATCAATAAGTGGAAAAACGAAAGCTCGGTAAGGAGATGCTGGTCTTTCAATCTTCCGGTCTGTTTGGATTACTCTCTCTCTCTCTCTCTCTCTCTCTCTCTGTCTTTCTGCTTGTTAACGTTAATCGATGGCGTTTCCCGTAATCATCGCGTGCCCACGCTCAGACGAAGAACACGAGACGCTTCGCTTTTCTATTTTCTCTCCGTCTTTATCTCTCTCTCTCTCGCTTCCCGTGTATTTATGGCCCTATTAGTATTCTTAATTAACCGTGGCCTTGTTAAGATAACAAGGATGATGGCTACGCAGTAGGATCCTCAAGCTTCCTGTTCGTTTGCTTTTCTCGTTTGCAGGGCATTTTCAAGGACAAGAGCAAGTACCCAACCCTGACCAGGATGTCCTACTGCCAGTGTAGACTGCGGCTGGTCTTCTCCAGTATTTTCAACGAGTTCGGCTGGTCTCACGTCGCGTTGATACTGGACAGGTCCGATCTGTTCTCGTGGACCGTGGGAAAGAATTTGGAGTACGGCCTCAGGAAAAAGGGTCTGCTGAAGTTCGTCCGGGAGCTCGACGGCAACTCCGCGGACGAGCCGTATCACTTTTACTTGAGGGACGCCAGCATGTACGCCAGAGGTAAATTGAACGGCTCGAGAACGTGGCGATAGTATTCGCGCGATTTTAAATGTGATAAATGTTATCTTTTTCTTTTTTTTTTTATTAAATCGTGCGCTTGTTCATAGTGTTGATTCTCAGTGTTCGCGGGACACTGGTCCGGAAATTCATGCTAGCGGCCCACGATCTGGGAATGACGAGAGGCGATTGGGCGTTCCTCGACGTCGAGATATTTCAGGTAAACGGACTGGTCCATGCGTGTCAGATTTGAATTTTTTTTTTCTATGATTCTCTATCAACGATTAGGGTTCCTATTGGGGCGACCATGATTGGGAAGTCGGCGACGAGGACGACGCGGTGGCGAGGAAAGCTTACGAGGCTTTGCTCAGAGTGTCTCTGCTGCAACCGACTAGCCCGAGGTTTCAGGATTTCGCGGAGACGGTCCGACAAAGGGCGCAGACCGATTACAACTACACCTTCTCCGAAGGAGAGGAAGTACGTGCCCGTATATTCCGTAGAAAGAAATATTTGACGAGTATTTAATTGTCGGTCATCGGATCTTTTATGGGAAATAAACATTTTCCACGCGAATTACAATAAGTGAGTGGCTAAAAGAGAGGATCGCGACGTGTTGTTCAGGTGAACTTCTTCATCGGAGCGTTCTACGACGGGGTCTATCTCCTCGGTATAGCTCTAAACGAGACGCTGGCGGAGGGTGGCGATATCCTGGACGGAATCTCGATCACCAGGAGGATGTGGGACCGGGACTTCATTGGTATTACGGGACACGTGAGGATCGACGACAATGGCGACCGCGACGCCGACTACAGTATCCTGGATTTAGACCCTATCACCGGAAGGTCAGCGGCAATTAAGCCGGCAATTCCTTCGACTGTTTGCCATGCTAATCAAGCTCCATTCTCCGTCCGTCTGGCGGCGGAGATTCGGTTAGGCGTTCCGTTTAACATACCCTGAATGATGTTTGATTCGTTTCAAGCGGGCGCGATTAATATTCCCATCGGGGCCGCAGCACCGGGGGGGAGGGATTAATAAATAAGAAAGTTGTTTGCCCAGGTTCGAGGTGGTCGCTCATTACTTGGGATTGAACCGGGAGTACAGTCCGGTTCCGGGGAAGAAGATTCACTGGCCAGGGGGCAGAGAAGGCCCTCCGGCCGATGTACCGGAATGCGGATTCCTGGGGAACGATCCTGCTTGCACGTCCAGAACGGAAGCTTACACTTTCGTTGCTTACACGAGTCTAGCGCTCGCAGCTTTTCTGCTAGCCGCCGTGGCTGCCACGTGCGTTTTGTACAGGCAGGCAATGTTTTCTTCTTCTTCTTCGAGTACACGTACATGTATTATACAGATTGTTTCCGAATTGTCGCCGGTGTCTCTCACGCTGCTTTGTCTTAGATTAATAGTAAATTCTGAAAAGATTAATCCACGTTTCAGACACTTGAGACTGTCAGCAGATCTGAACAACATGTCCTGGAGGATCAGGCCCGAAGAGCTGTTGCTGGAGATAGGGAAGCCGTTCTCGTCGAAGATCAATCTGCATCAAGCCATATTCGAGGTACGCGATTGTTTGTTTGTTGTGACTCCTAGTTGTACAAACGAGCGAATCGTTGAAAAAAAAAATATTGTTCCCGCTGGAAGAATTTCGGACTGGAGCAACGGATTCGAAGAGGATCGCAGCTCAGTTGCGAATCCCTGCCGCTGAACACAGTGTTCACCACGGTGGGTATTTACAAAGGCGAGAGGGTCGCTATCAAGAAGATCACCAAGAAGAAGGTGGTCGACATCACGAAGAAGTTATTGTGGGAGATTAAACAGGTCCGCGATGTCACGTCGGAAAACACCGTCAGGTACGGCAGAATAATTAATCTAATAATTACGGACCGCGGATTTTTATGCGAAATAAATATTGTTTTTACCGTTCAACTGCGGGCGTGGTTTATAAGCCACATACGAAAATTATAGCCAGAGGAATAAACAACATGTTAATTTTTATTGCTTATTGTATACCGTTAAAATAAAAATAAAATAAATACCGTAAAAAGAATCTTTTAAAAAGGAATATCACTTCAGTAATGCAATTTCAAATTAGAATGTATACACTTATTTTTAATGTTAGGTTTTTTTTTTTTTTTTAATCGATCGTAATTTAATATTATATTGTATATGTGTGAAGAATTATCGGCGCAAAGTTCGATCATTTAAAACAATTACAGATTCACATCCGAATCGTAACGTTTTAAAGAACATAACATAGCTAATTGTTTTAAATGATCGAACCTTGCGCCGATAATTCTTCACACATATATAACACTTATTTTTATTTTATTTTTCTTATCGTTATTTTTCTTCGCGTTTGGAGCGATCGGCTGTGCTAAAAGTACCCGCAGTTAAAGGGTTAAACAAACAGATGCAGCCACTAAATTTTCTGCACTTATTTAGATTTATAGGCGCCTGCCTCTGTTCCCCGTCGCCGACGGTCCTGATCCTGACGGAGTATTGTCCTCGCGGGTCCTTGAAGGACGTCCTGGAGAACGAGGCCATCAAGCTCGACTGGAACTTCCGGATGTCCTTAATTCACGACATAGTGAAGGTGCAACAACGAGCGTAAAAGAATCGACACGTCAAAAAAGATTCTTACAACGAAGATTAAGCGGCGAACGTATTAATTATTGAAATCTGTATTAATGTTTTCGGCGCTCGGGCTCGATCAATTGTTTGTCAAAAAAAAAAAGAACAATTGATCGAACCCGAGCGCCGAAAACATTAATACAGATTTCAACATTTTACGATCGATAAAAATTGAATATGTATTAATTATTATTCCGTTAATTAGACTCGAGTGAAGCTCCTTCGTTTTCAGGGGATGTCCTATCTTCACACTAGCGAAGTATCGGCACACGGCAAGCTTAGATCCTGCAATTGTCTGATAGATGGACGGTTCGTTTTGAAAATTTCGGACTTCGGATTGAAGACCCTGACTACGCCTTCCGATCTAATCATGGACGACGTTTATTACACCAGTAAGTGGGAAGATACGAGGTGAAATGGAATTAAATCGCGAGGGAATCCCCTTTCGATAAGAATTCTCTTTTAAGAATCAGAGATACGATTGATAATTATCATTTATCAGAATTGCTCTGGATCGCGCCGGAACTATTGCCGTTGACCGTGACTCCCGGAAGCGCGGCGACCCAGAAAGGCGATGTCTACAGTTTCGCGATTATTTTGGAGGAAATCGTGGCGCGCGGCGGTCCCTACGAGACTGTCAAAGGGTTCATGACTCCGCAAGAGGTATAACTTCGCGAAAGTCCGTCGAAATTAGACTGTGATCGTCGATTATTCGCATACACGATTCCATTGAAGATCGTCAGCCGCGTAGCAGCGTCCGAAACGCCGCCGTTCCGACCGGAAGTGACGCCGAAGGACTGTCCTTCGGACATACTGTTCCTGATGGAGAAGTGTTGGAACGAAATGGCAGAGGAGCGACCCACTTTCCACGCTATTCGCGGAACCATACGCGGAATCATGAAGTAGGCCATGTATTTTCTCAAGAGAAATTACCATTACATTAAAATTGCAAATAGGAAAGCGGCGCGGAGCGAAAATTTATAATTAGAGCACCGTGATTCAATGTTAAGTGACACGGTGGAGAGGTGATACGTAACTAGACCGCGGATCTTTATGTAAAATACAAATTTTCTCAGTCTATCGCGAGAGACAAAGATGAAATAAAAACGTAACTTTTCTGTTGATCGTCTTGACAAATTGAAAGTAAGTTACTGGAACAAGGGAAACAACTTTATGATTTCGCAGAGGCTATTGCGAGAACCTGATGGACGACTTGCTGAGACGAATGGAGCAATATGCGAACAATTTAGAGGCTCTAGTCGAGGAGAAGACGGAGCAGTTAAGTCTGGAAAAGCGTCGCAGCGAGGAACTCCTCTATCAAGTCCTTCCCAGGTGATTTTACGCATTACAATGAACGAGAACAACTGCTACAAGCATTTCTAATTTTTATGAGAGAATGACTAAATCGTTAAAACATAAATTCCAGGCAAGTAGCGTGCCAGTTGATGGCAGGGGAGCTTGTACAGCCCGAGCAATTCGAATGTGTAACGATTTACTTCAGCGACATAGTCGGATTCACCGCGCTTTGTGCTCAAAGCACGCCGATGGAGGTTGTAGACTTTCTGAACGATCTCTACAGCACTTTCGATAGAATTATCGAGTTCTACGACGTCTACAAGGTACATCATAATACTAGACACGTGTTTGAATTCTCAATTCCGATACGAGATGATTAATTGAGGATTCAACAATCACAGGTGGAGACAATAGGGGACGCGTACATGGTGGTTTCCGGTCTACCGGAAAGGAACGGCGACGGTCATGCTAAGGAGATCGCTTTAATGGCGCTAACTATTCTAGACTCAGTCAAATCGTTCACTATAATGCACAAACAGAACGCTCAGTTGAGCGTGAGGATCGGGGTGCATAGCGGGCCCGTTTGCGCTGGCGTGGTGGGTCAAAAAATGCCTCATTACTGTTTATTCGGGGACACCGTGAACACTGCGTCGAGGATGGAGTCCTCGGGACTGCGTGAGTGCAATTTGCAAATCAATATTTACAAGTAAAACAAGTACGTTGATTTTTTAACTATTTGACCACTTTCTTTACGGCAGCGCTGTGCATACACGTGTCTGAGGCAACGAAATGTATACTAGATAAATTTGGTACGTTCGACCTTGAGTTGAGAGGAGAAGTTGAGTTGAAGGGTAAGGGAAGAGTCACGTCCTATTGGTTGAAAGGCTGTTCGGAAACGGATCCGAGGCCACCAACGCCGAAATACCGAAGACACAGTGCCAGTTCACCGGAGAACAACTTGAACCCATTGATCTTCCCGCCGAACAACACTAACGGGCCGAAAACCAACAACAACACCTTCATTAATTTGTCCGAGCTACAATAGAGCGCGTGTTTGTTTGTTTGTTTCTTTAGACTCGAAGTAATTGTTAATCATAATTATAATAAATTTATTTAAATTTCGTCTATTACAATGTGTCCAGAATTAAGATATTACATATATGACATGGTAATTTTTAAATATTAACAAAAAGACCAGTAATGGACTTCGGCCGACAGACACGCGGATTGAATGATTGTCCGACTGATTGCACGGCTAAATGAAAAATGTAATCTTCTTCTTTTTTTTTGTCGGCGCAAACTACTATCAAAGGGGACACCATTCATCCCACCTGTCTGACTGGACGGTAATCTACGCAAAGCTTGCTTTGTCTTAGCTCAATGAAACGGCAAAGTGCGTGAACGAAGTTTTGAGAATCGAACTGAATGACCGTTTTTTATTTTTCCACTTTCGTTTCGAAATGAATCTTGCGTACTAGGTTTGCTACAACTTTGTGCCGCGCTATTTCTCGTATTAACACAGTGTACATTGTCAGTGTATATGCGTGTATAGACTACAGCAGAATTAGCATCTTTAGTTTCTTTATCGTTACGATTATCGCTACTATAATAATTGATTATAAATCTCTGTGATCTATGCTCTTATCGCTGTTAAATCTAAAATGTTGTGTCAATAAATCATTTGCCATAAAATCTTGACAACAATAATCGCTGTGTGAAACTACTTGGACGCCAGGAACATTATTAGTCTGGAAAAAGAAAGTTTATTTATGCAGTTATTCGTTTAGCAATGCGGTAGAATTGGTTATGTGTTTCTATAACGAGCTTAGATTATTGAAACGCAAAATTAGCGTTGAACAGTGTTATATTGAAAGAAATTTTACCTGAAACTAATTGCCCTGGCAGCAAGGAGTCTATTGCACTCTGCCGTGTCAGGTAAAGGTAAAGGTAAGTAAGGGCTTTCGTTCTCCTGGTCGGTGAACTCGAATCTGTGGATTCTTGGTTGTACTTTCATGTCCCCGAAAGGTCCTTTCAGGATCAAATAGTGAAGCGGCAACGGGTACGTTGTCTTTGTCTTCAAGATCAGCTGAAAAGCGCAACAATTATTTCCATCGCACGAACTCCCGAAGGATATGTTCAATCATAGTCCTCCAATGTGAGTGCTAAGGGAATCTAGGAGGTATTGAAATTTTGATTTTCAATAATAGGATTTACATGAAAGTTTAAAAATTGCATGCGTTTGTTAAGTCTTTATGTACCTGATAAGTCATGTCCCTTTCAGAGCTCTGAGTGGGATCACGCTGACTATTGTTGATCCTCGCTTTGACAACCCATTGGTTGTTAAACGCCGTAAAACGAGAGGTTTCGTAAAAGAGTTTGTGAACAAACTCGTCTGTACGATACGGCTTCATTTGTAAATCTATAAACGACGAAATTCTACAAATAGATTACCCCTTAGGTCTCTGTTGCGGGATGAGAATGGAAAGCTTGTAGGGGATAATAAATGTCTGAATGTTTTTTTTTTATGGCAGTTAAAGCTAACGCGCTTGATGAAAGGGAGCAACTGTTCCTGCTGCTGCTGGACAAGGCAGAAAAGAAAGAAGGTGTAACAAACATGTTCTGTGTCTCGGTTAAAGATAAATGGATGATACGTTTTTAGTCAAATGAGAGATTCGAAGGCCTTAATACATGAGAAACAGATACAGACCGTTGAACGTGATTTTCTCGTAGGACAAAAGATCAAAGACATTGTCATACAGCCTACGTTCCTCGAGGGTGCGGGCATCGATGTCGCGCAGGGCCTCCATAACGTCCAACCCCGTACGATGAGGATGAACGCACTGCGCTTCGTGCTCCGGACGTTCGTGGTTGGGCCCACGCCATGGACAGCCGATTCTACTGTACTTGCAACTGGATATTCTGTGAACAGATAACGAGCATTGACATTAGCATTGTTGTTCGTTCAAGTTTATCAGGTTTGATTACCTTTCTTCGCACATTGTCTCCTCATGACGCTCCAAGGAGTTTCTTGGAAACTCCTTAGCGCAATACTGACATTCAGCTGGTAACTCAGACACAGCTTTCTCAACTGCCAGATTTCGAGATGGAGACGTTCTGCTGATCTCGATTCTGCAGTTGGGACACGTTGCCATTTCATCTCTCAGCCTGGCATCTGCGAGGACATGAGTGAAGCAACCGGCACACATCAAGTGTCCATTTGTACACTGTGAACATTGTTGCAGCATGTATTACTAGCATTCTCGTCTTGGAGAATCTTAAAAAAGATAAGCCTAGCTTCGCCGAAACATATCTAGTCCAAAAGTATTATAATTTCTGACAAAGTATGCACAACCGTATGCAAAATTGAATTCCATTCTTTATACTCTCGAGATAACGGTGCTAAAATCATTTATTTTGCACAAGTTACCATACTATGCTCATCATTTCTCAACAGATACATACAACCCTCTCAATGGTATTAATCAAACTAGAATAACAAAACTAATGCCATGTATATTACCATGATTTTGATGTTTTTTTTTAAACCTGAAACACAAAATCGTAGTAGTACTATTAATAAGTCAAGTAATCGTTGGTAAAAACCGGTAGGTTTAAATCATTGGTGAATGCCATCGTTAATGCTGCCAATATATCAATAATATAAAGGAATAGAAAAGGATAATGATGCATGGGATTAGTGAAAAGGGGTATCATATGCGAAATAACTAACTAATAACCTTTGAGAATATTTATTTTGTTTAATTGCTTGTCAACTATACATGTTATACAGATCTTCTAGAAATACGCTTTCTCTCTCTCACTCTCACTCTCTCGCTGTTTATTATAAGCGATGAACATCAATTTCGCATGGGTCTACAATCACTTCTCCTAGTAACTAGATTTTTGGATGTTTCCTCCATTTAGATTAGATTCTTACAATAAAACACAATACTTTGTAATGGGAAGATATCATCGTTATCATAATAAGTGCTAGTAACTATGATTGGTCTAGTGGCTTATGTGTCCCTTTTACCTCCCCAACAACTGACTTTATTGGAATACCAACAAGAATGAAGTTGAAGTTTGAATTACTTGTGCACACTTATAAAAATGAAATGTTTCGTGTACCGTCTACGAGTCCACAGATACGTAAGCACAATTTGTGAACCATGTTGAATAAAAAATGGTACGCTATGTACCGGACGGTGCACTGTAACTTACATGTAAGTGCCTCTATTGCGATAAGACAAACGCAACATTCCTCCCAGTGTTTTACAGTTAATGGAGACACTGAATATAGAATGCATTACATATGTGTATGTATATATATATATTTCAGTTAATAGAATTTAAAAGGAGAACGACAGAAAACAAAATATAATAATATAGACAGACTGAAAATGCTACAAATTTAATGACAAAAGGAGTGTTCTGTAAATAAATATTACTAAAAAATGAGATTGTTACTTGGGCATGCGTACATACAATAATTCTCTTTGCTTCATTTGATCCATGTAGGTTCTCAAAGATCGCATAAATGTACATTCGTAATGAGAATTACTTTACATGCATGCATGGACAGAAATTGAGGATTATATATATATAAAAATTCTACTTCAAAAATTTATTTTGTAAAGCATACTATATAGTTCTGAATCTCTTAAATATATTTATTTAATAACACAAGGTATTCATTAAAGTTAGTATTCGTATTAGAATTAGATACTGGATTTTCCTTGCTTTTGACGTTTTCACTAAAAAAAATATAGATACCTACCTGCGTCATTATTATCTTAACAAAATTATATATATTGATAATAAATATATACATATATAGATTTCTCTTCTTTCTTTAAATCTCTCTAAGGAACATTTTATACGATTACAACTAAAACTTATCCCCTTGTAACACTAGAAAAATAAAAGGACAAACTATTTAAAAATTATACGTTGTAATCGTCAAGAGAAAAAGGAAGATAAGAAAAATGGGCAGAGTGAGAGAGAAAGAATCCAACATAGAAACATAGTTTTAACGACCGTTGTTAATCAATGAAAAATCCAACTTAATTGTAGCGGGATCCAAACCAGTGATACCATGTAGCAGAAATAAATAAATTGTACAGGGCAATGAGATATAGGGTAAAAGATCACAGAATATATTTTCTTTCTTTTCCCAAATAGACCATTAGGCACAGTCTGAAACGTTTGTGCGTTTCAATGACAAAACTGATGATTGTCTCGTAGAGTTTGGCAATGTTCAATGGAATTAACGATTACAGCCGAACTATTTCCTTGTAGATTTCAATCGATTAACACCTAACTCTGTCGTCACGGATGAATAACAGTCGAAAACGAAGGAGAATCAGCCAAAAACAGTCGCGGACCATTTGCCTCCGATAAATTTGCTCGTATTGCGTGTAAATGTTTATTATACTAGGTGTTCGGCCAACAGGTGTAAGGAAATCGAACAAATGATTCTTTATTTCAACGTTAAGACGAAAATTAAAGGTAAATAGAACGCAGTGTCGGCTTCGTTTTCAAGTTTATTAACAATTTAAATTTTCGAACAGTGGCGCGCGCGCCAGCCAGAACAGCCGGTACTCCCATTTTTGTTTCTCGTAATTGTACGTATGCTACGCCACTGGCCGCGCTCTTCCTAATCTTACTTACGGGCTCTACGATTGGTCGATTCGGGGCGAATTTCTTCATCGTGAATAAAACGAAAACGAAGGCGAGATCGTAACTATTTTTTTTACTCTTGACTTTCGCTTGGTATTGTCAATGAAGAATCAATCATGAGGTTGGGGACAGGACATTCTCTTTCGTCCGTTTGCCGGACACCCTGTATACGTGTCCGCAGCGGAACAATGAGAAAGTCGCTGATCGACCCCGGGTTGAAAATGTCGGATGGAAAGTATAGGGAGTGTATATCGTATCATAACAATGGGCACTGACACACGGGGAGTCCCGATGGGCGAGACGCACACACACATTACTAAATGACCATTCTCGCGATAGTCCAGCTCGTGAAACAATGCGAGAAAAAGACGCGATGGTAGGATATGGATTCTAGATGCGTGAAGACTTACCTGGTAGACGGCTGCCTTGGGCAAATCGAGGCAAACTGCGCAGCAGAGGATGCCGCCCAGGCGATGTTCCAGCTTTTGCTCGGTTTTCCCATCGTTCCTGGACGATTTTCGACGCTTTTTGTCGGGCTCGAGGAAGTCCTCGATTTTCTCGAGGTCGTCGCGGATTGGAGCGGCCGATGGAGCCTGCTCCGAAACGCTACTCGACGATGCAGCTTCGTTGCTTGGGTCCGCCATATTGATTGTTTTGATTTTTCCTCGGTGCGAGCGTGAGAAATGCGCAGATGTCAAACGCAGGCCACGCAATAGTCCACCGCCAGGGCAGAGGCAACGACGATGCACTTGCTCGGGGGATTTTATCGAACCGGTGGTCGATACCTGGTTCCGGTTTACCACTCCGGATGCCTATCGATTCTCATACCGTTTAAATTATCTCTTTCTCCGAGCGAACAGCGAACGCTCGCGATTAAAACGAATGTCGGTGATAGCTGAGTCACCGTCGTAATCCTTTTTACCACCGAATGAAAACGCACAAGCGTGTATTTATATGCTGCTTTACGTAGCTTTTATGAAATTTCTTTTTTCCACCAAAACTCTGACCCCACACTGTTCTTTCTGTATTATACTAACGATAACTCGTCCGAACCGATACGCTGTTTTAAAGTATTCGAAAGTTTGCAAGCAACTGGACGTCCAGCGGTCTCGCTGTCAGCTGAGTCAGCTTCACTTCCGGTTCTACAGACTTTTAAATGACTCAGAGTTACAGCTGATCAAAGAACCATTTCACACTCGGCCCATAGTATCAATTTAAAAGGCGTATTGACGCAATCTGAATTCTTCTGGTGACTAGAAAAGAATAATTAAGTAGATTAATTATCAATTTTCTTAGAATCTAATCTACGAGATTAATCGCGGCAACTACAAAACATCGTTGCTTCTAAATGTTTGCAATAAATTAACCGCTGCGATACAGTTTTTATACTTAAAGTATTCTGTCAATAACTCTACAGCGGATAATCATGGAAGTTGTTAATACAGCTGAATAAACAACCGATACCGAAACTTACATAATTTTCCGCCGTAGAACTATTGACAGAACACTTTTGACAGAAACAAGCGCCAACGTGTCACGCCAACAGCGAATAGCGCTTGGCGATTGAAGATCGGCAACAGGAGATGGAAAGAAAGATAATGGTCGGATAATGAAATTTGAACAATCAATTCTTTATTCACACAACGACGGTGTCGTTTCTTTTATTTTGCACTCCGCATATCCCGTTTATAAATTCATATAATTTTCATGGCGATGTTCCCTCTCGTAGTCCGTTATTTAACAACCGTATTTGGGTTTTCTTTTTTCCATTTATCCCTGTAAATGCAATCTTTCGTTTCTCGTTAGAATGGACGTACGTTTGTTTAAATATTTATCCGCAATAGCTACAATTCACTCGACGATTACACGCGTAACCATTATATAACATATCCAAGCAGAATACAGAGAAATCAACGTGCATCTTTCGTTTACATAATGCAACCAATATTTAGGGCGCATCTAAATTATAATGGCGCTAATTAACGGCCCGTTACGGAATACAGTAGATACGAATTCAATAATGCAGCTCCCACTAACGTTTCATAAATTAATACACCTGAAAAAAATACATTCAACTGGAAAGAAAAAACCAACTGTAAAGTATAATACTAATATTAATTACCAACCGTCGGGTTTTTCTTTCTTTCCTTAGCATCTTGAAGAATTTCTATTTTTTTCCAGTTTCGTGTATTTTTCAAGGTGTATTTGTACATTGAGATATCATCCTGTACAAAGAAATCAAGACACATTT
Source organism: Lasioglossum leucozonium (assembly GCA_028454225.1). Taxonomy (NCBI): domain Eukaryota; kingdom Metazoa; phylum Arthropoda; class Insecta; order Hymenoptera; family Halictidae; genus Lasioglossum; species Lasioglossum leucozonium. The sequence goes on along the minus strand of CM052211.1, from coordinate 4,854,934 downwards.
CCACTGTTTGTATTTCGGGGAAAAATGAAAACGAGTAAAGGTTACAGAACGGATCGCTTCGGCATTCCCCATATTACTCTACGAGAAAACGTAACTGGAAAAACAGTTTCTAACAATTGAAAGTTTGCTAAAGTCCGGTCTCACCGTTACACGTTACCGGTACGTTTTCTTTCATTTTTTTCTTTTTGTTTGGCAAATTTGTGGCCTACGACTGATCTACAAACGGTAGAAGAGTAGAAAAAATGTCTCGCGATTACACCGCACGCTGGGTTCGAAACACGACGCGAAACTTCGTCTTCGCGAAGGGACAAGTGTAAACACTCTTTGTACTTTTCGATGGTATATATCTGAAACACTTGGGTAATTGCATCCTCCGACTTACATTCGTCTCTCTCATTTTTTTTTTGTTTCGTCGTTTTCCTCGAGATACACGTCTCAAATACACAGTATTCGAACATCTCGACGCAGCTAGATCAACGTATACGTTATTGCTCGTTACAAACAGCGTTCCCTAGCTCATGCTCGGACACGAACGCTCGCTTCGGACGAACATGTGGACCGATCGTTCCGTTGCACAGTGAACATGATCTAGGGTATAAATATTTACCTTTCTATGTACATGGGACTTTAAACATACTTAATTTATTCGTATTTACAAATACACACTTCCTCGTGCCCCTGGGAACGCAACCGCTTCAACCTTGCAAGGCGAATAGCCGCTCACCACAGATTACGGGGTTTCTTTTGGCCGGTCTCTTGCTGGTTTTCTCATCGATGTCTCGTCCAGAACTGCAAGATAGAATTTTGTTTAAGAAACAGTATACAGTCTTTCTGAATCGGATTAACGCTTTAACTAATGGAAGTCTATGAACTATTTTTACTCGAAAACCAAACATTCCATCCGACCTAGAATTTTTCTGTATTCAGAATAACATGAATAATTGAATAACGACGTATACTAAAGTTAGCTTTAAGCTTTTTAAAACGAAGACAAATAAGAGCACTACGATGGGGACACTCGAGTTCAGCGTAGCGCACAATGATTTCAAAGCTGTCCCCCTACGCACGACGTCCGCCTCTTAACCGAGAAGTTAAATATTTGTGGACTCGTCTGACCAACCAGACGTTTACCTTTAAAATCAACTCACCTAAGCCATTGCGATTCTGCTCGGTCGTCGCGTATCCAGCGATAGACTCCTCCAAGCCTTTCGCTTTGTTAGGTTTCGGTGCTTGGCTGTCCGTTATTGCGTCGAACAATGGGGTCCTGGAATTTCTTGAGATACTATGCGACTGTTCCAACAGTTTTACCCTATCGCTGAGATCTGTGTTCGCTGTGTGAATCATGGTCACCTGAACAGTTCAATATTCGTTAGAGAATGTATTTCACATGGACAGGAGGGGTCTGCGCTTGAACCGGTACGTACTTGGTCGTTCAATTTCTTGAAGAGAGAAGTGTTGACGCACTCCGTCTGCAGAGATATTACTGTCAAGTTGATGACCTGCGAGGCTTCGTGCAGCAACATCAATGTTTCCTAAAAGCAAAATCATGAATAGTAGTGTTTAATTGATTTTAGTGGGAAAAAAAGGATTTCTTGGTTGTTATTGAGAAACCGTTTAATATTTACATGATCTTTCTTCTGATCTTCTGTGACCCATTTCACTGCGCTCGACAGAGTTTCGTTGACATGAGTCAAGTTGTTCGACAACCGCAATATAGCTGCGTTCAGCTCATCAGTCTTTATCTTTGTTTCGTTCGTGGTCACCATTTGTGGTCTCTGGGTAACGTTCGACAGTTCTGTTACCGTATTCTGTAACAGGGAACGCAAGAAGTCATTTGTTAGAGCTCGATGTTCATTGGAACGATGAGATAAATAAATCTGTCCATTCGTTAACCTTGATGCTGGTAATATTCTGCAACATGGTGGCCTGGACGTCTTGCACCCTCGCGTTGGACTCCTTCACGGTCTTCAAAGTGGCACTCAAGTCTCTTAATTGGCTGCCAAACGATGCTACACTCTTCGACAATGCTTTCAAGTCTGTAGGCACGTTTGCCAGTTCGGGTTCAGCTTTGAACCACTCTTCGACCTGATGTAGGTCACGTTGGATAGCAGCTAACTAAAAATCAAAGTACTCGCTTAGCATCATTCGTTATCCAGTAAAACATTTCATTATTCAATACATTATGTCTGCGGATTTTATGCATAGATCTAGGAATTTAAGGATAGTGTTTGTTATATCATTTTGAACTTTTCAGATGATTCAGAGAGAAAATACATTTTTTACCAGCAACATATGGACAAACTTATACTCTGTTAGAACTATGCATACCGTCAGTCGATTGGAAGAACAGTGAATTATTTGTACACCCAATAATTGCTTCACCGATTATTTCAGGTAAAAGTAGAAACGACATTATTTATTGAATCACTCGATGTCCCACGAGAAGCTTCCTGTTTTTACGGATATATGTACAAGTCGATCGAACACGTGTCTTATATACAGCATTCCCTCGCTATAGCTGGACTCCATCGAATTCATAATGCGCATAATAGAGAGCACGTAGGTATCATGATTTTGCGACTGTTTCGACGGCCAATAATTCACTTGATCGTGCGAATTACAGCGTAATTATAAACGAGGGAATACTGTACGGTCGAAAATGAAATTTTCACAGTAAACGCAAAGTTGTTCACCTGTGTAGTAAAATTATTGATTTGTAGCTTGAGATCGGACAGCTGATTGAACATAATGGATTGGTTCTTCTGGAGGTCCCTCGACAGAGAATGACATTTTTGCAGAGCATCTGGAACACTTTCGCTGCCGTCTATTACTGAAATGCACGAGAAAGATTAGCTTGTAAAACGGTAAAAATTATAGGAACTTATTATTTACGTGACTAAAAATAAATATGCTTGGTAATGTACTAATCGACAGTGTATTTTCTGCTTCAGCTAATTTCGGATCGCGACCGAGCCTTTGGAAAACGGGGGGGAGCATTTGAAAAATTTAATTAAAGTGCTACATTCAGTTGAAATGATATAGGTGGACTTCAATGCTATCTCTCCGTAAATAAGATTAATTTTTCAGAACTGCAATGCGGTTCTAACGTCCTCGGGAATGCTGACTAGGAATTGAATTATCTATGTCAGAATGATTTCCGTAATATCGAGCCACGTTCGCATCGCACAGGAACGCGTTGCAACGGACGTCTAAATCGAGAAAAATCCCTTGTGCAGTAACGAATTAAAGAAAAACTGGGTTACCACTTATCACTCGTATCTGTCCATTATCGGTTATTTCTACATTCAATAATCTTTGTAAACAGCGATGACAGCATTTTCAGAGACATCGATACAAGTCCGCCAGTCGTCACGTGTCATTTGAACTGATGGAAATTAGCGCCATTAGCATTCGCTCCAAGTAGAATCAGTCGGATTCTACGATTTCAAAAATTCATTTGAAAAAAGATGGATTTTGGCGAAATTCAAAAATTTAGAGGGTGAATTTCGGCGAAAAAAAATATTTAGACGGTGAATTTCGATGAAATGAAAAATCGAAAGACTGAATTTCGGTGGAATTAAAAAATTGCGAGAAACGATTTCGGTGAAATTAAAAATTGAAAGGGTGAATTTTGCTGAAAATAAAAAATTTAGAGGGTGAATTTTGCTGAAAATAAAAAACTTAGACGGTGAATTTCGATGAAATAAAAAATCGAAAGACTGAATTTTGGTGGAATTAAAAAATTGCAAGAGTAAATTTCGATGAAATAAAAAATTAAAAAGGTGAATTAAGTTTAAAATAAAAAATTGGGAGAGTGAATTCTGCCGAAAATAAAAAATTGCGAGAGGGGATTTCGGTGAAATTAAAAATTAAAAGGGTGAATTAGGTTGAAAACAAGAAATGGGAGGATGAATTTCGGCGAAAATAAAAAATTTAGAGGATGAATTCCGATGAGATAAAAAGTCGAAAGACCGACTTTCGGTGGAATTAAAAAATTGCGAGATTGGATTTCGTTGAAATTAAAGATAAAAAAGGGCGAGCTTCGCTGAAAATAAAAAATGTAGAGGGTGAATTTCGGTGAAATTAAAGATTGCAAGAGCGAGTTTCGCTGCAAATAAAAAATCGAGTGGGCGAATTTCGTTGAAATGAAAAATCCAGACTGAATTTCGGTGGAATCAAAAAATTGGAACGGTGAATTTCGGCGAAATTAAGAAATCGAATGGGTGTATTTAAAACCTACGGCGGCAAACTTGAAATGAAGCCTCGTCACAGAGAACGGCGACACGCTTAACGTTCAGGATTCTGCGATCTTGCGTCGATTTCCATTCTCCCCGTTTCCAAGAGGCTCGGTCGATTAATTCCGATCTCTGAACGTACTCGCAGCATACGTAATCCAATGTTTGTCAACAGACGCGAGCTCGCGATCTTCGCGCCGGGGTAAACGTGTTAGAGCGCGGTGATCGACGCGTTATAATCAGATTACCTGGCGAGCCGAGCTTATTAGTATTTGTAAGCCGTAAAACAGTATAACCGGCCGCAAAAACGAGAAAACATACGTGATTATTTGCTCGTGAACACGCCTCTATTCTGGAACTCATAACTTGGGGGCGGAGGGCGATCAATCTCGTTTTCTTTTGCTCTCGAGGACGCAAGAGAATCAGAGAATTTCGCAAGAAAATCGCGATCTACGCTCCGCGCAATTGCTATAAGACATTGTACACAACCGTGCAGGTGTGCGTTAAGAGTAAACAATTTGTTTTTCCGTATGGTACACAGCGTTACCGTTTATTTCGCGAGAAGAAATTTCTGCGTTTTTTGAAGCAGCGTCTTATAGCATTGTCGTTTCGGTTTCTCTCGTCGTGGTTGTTTCTCGACCGGGGACAGATTGGTGGTCAGTACCTTGGTCCAGCTCGGTCCGAAGCGCAGTCAGTTGCTGACGAACATCGATGAACAGCCAAATTAAACTAGCGGTTGCTAACACAGAGGCACAAGCCAGAAAGGCACTACAAGCTTTAAAAAATCCGGGACAAGCTCGACTTCGTCTGCCCCTGCATTTGCGGCCGTTTCTAGTCGACACGTTCCAGTATTCCGATCGTTCGTCGCTGCTATCTGATAGTAACTCCTAGAAATTCATGGAAGATCAGTGACCGGCGTTCTCTCCGTGCTCGCGAGCCGCTTACACTCCCGATCGAGATAGCGCGCACTCGATCCGCTCAGCGAAAAATTGGAAGAAAATACAATTTTTTCCAACAAACGAGAACGGCAAGATTGTGCAACTTGATTACCGCTGAGAGATTAAATCCGACGAGTGCTCTATCTTCTCGATAGAGAGTGCAACACGTCGAGTTTTCCAGCTGATGTGCTGTCGCTTTTGAAGAAGAAGACTCGAAGGCGACTGGTTTGTAACGTAAGAAATGATTCCCGCGGAATCGGATAAGAGGATCAACTGGAACTCCGGAGACAGAAGGATTTAAGACGGAATCCTTTCGCTAATTATTATCGTGGATGCGGGTTCCTCGAAAAGAAGTCCCTCCCAGCGATCCGGGATTACGCGCACGGTTTATTAGCGAGTGGTATAGTGGAATTTGCGTCGAGGGATTCGAGCAAATCTCAGTAATCAGGCTGATTGCCGTTGTCGAAATCGAGCGCAGTCATGGCTGTTGTCGGAGTGACAGAGCTAATAAGTTAATAAGCTTAAATCAACGATATTGGAATACCGATGCGAGTGTCGTCGTCGTCGTCGTCGCACAGCGTGACATTCCGATGATTTAGGGGAACTTAATTCCGAAATTGAAAATGTTTTTTAAAAATTGCGTACTTACTCCTACCTTCAATAATCGAAATGTCACGCCGTGCGTCGCAGCGATTTCTCGCACGAAACGCGAACATTTTGTTACTGTAACTCTTGAACTTTGTGTTCTTTTTAGAAACTGTAAAGCAGCAGCGAAAGTTTTCTGTTCGAAGAGATTACGTGCTCGTGAAAATTCCAGCGTGTTCATAAAGCAAATACGAATCGGAGGTGAAAGAGAAATTCGAGACGCGGATCTCCGGTTTCGAACAGAAAGCGCTGAATTCGATTAAACTCGTTGTTGCTGTACAATTTTTCGAGGCACCTGCGGATGCCGGTGAACCTCATCAGTCTTGTTACAATCGCGCGTGCTCGCGAAAGTAAATAAACGATAAAAAAAAGTAGAGAAAACGAGAGACTGGGATAGCGATAAAAATGGCGGTTGATAACACGTGATGACCTAATTGACGATTAGGCTATTTCATTCGTATTCTTTGATATTCTACACTTCGTACGTTACAACCAGAAGACACTGTCGCGATCGGATCGAAAATGAGAAAAAAGATAGAGAAAAAGCGGTTCGCACGTGGATCAGCACGTATCAACCTTCGCTCAGACGTTGCCGGATCGTTTTTAACCTGTCGTCGATTTGCGTTTTTATCTGCGGTCGATCTTATTGTGTTATACATATAGCGTCGCTCTCTCTCTCTCTCTCGCTCCATGCTTGATGAAACGAGACATCGTAATTTCGCGACTGTCGGTAATCTTCCGCTTTGAAAATCTTTAGGACGCGAGTAGCTTAAAAAGTTCGTCGCAATAGTTCGCCGCGAATTGCGCAGTTAAATTAATTCCGTGGCGATAATGGAAAGTCTAACGAGCGTCATAAACGACCCGGCGCGCGTCGGCCACCCGAGGGTTAAACGGGAACAAGTATTCCGTCGCCTCGTAGATCGAAGAGATCGGACAACGAACGACGAACGGCGAGCCGTGCTCGTCGTCTCGCGTGACGCATCGATGGCATTGTCTGGCAATGTAGCGGGTATGGCCTTCAGGGAGGAGACAGTGGAACGATGCGACGGAGGAAATGCGTGGGTGGCGTTAATAGAAAAGAAAAAATACGGCTCGTTTGTGCGAGTGGATCGGGAGAAATTTATGAAAAGAAATTGGGGAGAAGTAAGCGAAGCAAAAAAACTCCTTCCTGAACTACAGAATTTTCTTTTAGGTCAGGGCGGGGTCGGTAAACAAACCCCCAGCTTCAGCAGACTATGGACAGTTTAGGGGCGGAGCCAGTGGGAGGGAGGAGTCAACTCGTGAGCGGTTTATAAAGGAAGAAGAATGCATGAAAGATAATGGCTACTACAGAAAGGTGTCCTCTCTAATCCGCTAAAACCCATTAAAATAGATTACTTCATTTTGCTGGATTATTGATGATCTTAGGGCGGAGCTAGTTGAAGGGAGGGGAAACGCGTGGGTGCACCACAGAGAGGAGTGGAAAAGTGGCCGGGAGAAATCAAAGGGAAGTAATGTGTGCAAATAAAAATAAAAGACTAATCCACGAATACCTTATTAAAATAGTTTTGTTAATTTTGTTGAATTATAGATTAGGGCGGAGCCAGTTGAAGGGAGGGGAAACGCGTGGGTGGGCCACAGAGAGGGGTAGAAAAGTATTAGTGGTCAGAGTTAATGAAAGGAAACGAAAGTGTACAAATAAAAATAAGACTAACCCACTAATACCCCACTAAAATCATTAATTTCGTTTTGCGAAAGGGAGGGACGAACGCGTGGGTGGACTACAAAAAGCGTTGGGTATAGAGGATTATAAGTGGCCGGAGGAGATGAAAGAAAAGTAAAATGTCGAAACGAAAATTACTCGAGAAAGGTGACCGATCCCACTCGCACGTGGCTAAAACCGCCCACTGCATTTCACCCACACGTCGGACGGTCCGAGGGCGGGGCCAAGAGTATGGGCGGGGTAAAAGCGTGGGCGTTCTCCCTCAAGAGGAGGCAAAATAGCAGTAGTGACTGAAAGGGTCTGGGTTAGGGAATTTTCAGTAGAGACTCCTCTCTGGATGCCGATTCGCAGAAAGTCAGCTCTCCGGGGCGATACGTACTTGCGAGCTACGTTTCCCGGAGCTCCGTCTCGAGACGGTGTGCGGTGGCGCGAGTGCGTCGAGCTCCTTCCGTTTCTTCATTTTTTTCGTCGGCTGACGAAGTGGCACCGTCACCGCCACCGAGTCCATCTCAAGCAACACCGAGCCGCCTATCTTCGCGAACACTGACGACGGCTGATCGTTCGTTACGGCGACCACCTCGCCCGTCTCGCTCCCTCCTCGGCGCGCCCTAGCACCGTTCTCCTTCGGCACCGACTGTTCGAACACCCTGCTGCACACCCGGCAGGTTCATTTCCGCGGAAAACACGGCCACCACCTATCATTCACGACGCCGGTGCGTATATCGGCTTTTTCCACTCTTGTTAACGATTCCCGCGGGCCACGAACACTTTCGACTCACATGGTGTGTTGCCCCCGTTCCTAACTGCCCTCGCGCGCGACCAGAGGACGCTCGTCTGTATACACTGTCGAACAAACAAGCCAACTTTGCCTACAAACGTTCACCGTGTCCCGTGCAAACACCTCCCAGGGAAACAGATTGTACAATTTCTGGCGACCTTCGTACTCGCAATTGCGCGACGCCAACCGGAGTTAGGCGGATCCTGATTGCCTCCTGAATATTTTAACCCTTCGCACTCCATTAGCCAAGGACCGAGTTCATTATCCGGGCTAATTGCTCCTCTAGTCAGTCTTACTGTTTAAGACTCGAACAGCTGGGATTCTCAAAATATTTGGAGTGTTAACAGCTACCGTTAACAGGTTCCGGTAGGCGAAGCGTCAACTCCGAGCGCGAACGGTTCAAGTAATCGAGCGTGTCGAACGAAGTTATGTCAGGCGTTTCGAGATCTGGTTCCGTTTTCGCACTCCGGGGCTCTCGAAGGAAAATTAGATCCGTCGCGTCGGTAGAACATCGTTCCCAGTCGCGTACTTAGACGCCGTGGTGCGAAGAGACTGACAAAGTTCGAGGAACAACATTAGAGGATTCGTTCCTGATGGGTTTGGATGGAACACGTTGGCCCGGAAGTAGCGCCTGTTTATTTTCGCCGCGAGTCAACTACGTATCTCGCGTTACCGTCGACCGCGGGCGAGTTTAATCGAAGCCACCTGGGGGATTTAGGTGAATTTCACGTCAGGATACCTGGGGGGGATTAAGTGCCGAATGAAATATAGCTGAAACGGTTTTCCGGAAGTGGGGATGGGGCGGGGAGTATCTACGGCATCCTGATGAGAAGAATAATCAGGTTAAGTTTAAACCGACCGGAATGTTTGCCAACTATCCGCAAACTGATCCGAGCTAAACGAATTTATTCATTGTAGAATCCTAATCGCACCGAAGCTCCGAACGACCGAATGAATTTGCGGATCGCCGGCGCAATTAACGCCAAACCCACCGAGCAGCGCCAAAGCCGATTAAAACGTTTCAGCTTGTAAAAACGACGAAGGCTCCATTTATTTAGATGTGCTCGGTGTTAACCCCTTGCCGTACTATTTTCTTTACGGTTACAGTGTACAAAAATATTCTGTACAAAAATATAGTAGAAGAGAACAAAAAAAATATATTTTTTGTATCGCTACATGGATTTTAATGGTGAAATATTGATTACAATATAACGAAAGGCGTAACATTCGTATTTGTTTAAAAGTACTGCAAGGGGTTAATTGAGGACCGCCGGTTCGCAAAAATCCACAAGCTGGACGTTCACAAAACGCGAAATCGCATATTCCTGAAGAACTAACACCTCTGACTAGACGATATTCCGCCGATCAAGAAGAAACTCACGTCGAACATCGGTCTCGAACTCTTCATCCTAGTCTATGAAGAATCAGCGGTGCGTACGAGCCCGAGAGCGTGTCACCGGGTGGCAACCGGGGACAAAGTGGCGCGGGGACTGGTTCTCGCGACAATATCCGTAAAAATGATAGAGCGAGAGCGCGACGGTGATAACGCGAGTTCGCCGGAACGATTGCAGTCGATTTAAGTGTATCAGCGATGTCGTCGAAGGCACTCGAGGCTGATAACAGAAGAAGAGGAGGGAGTGTGTGTGTGCGTCGAACAATGCCGCAGCAGCAGGTTTGGTTCGAGGACTATCGCCGCGTGCACGCGTGGGTGTCGCCGGAAGAGCTCCAGCCGTTCGAGAACTCGCGGGGACCGACCCGACACCGAGAGGCGGATTTCGACGATCGGCTCGCACCGAACGATAGTTCGCGCGACACTAAACGATGATACATAACGCCGAGGCTTCCCGCCGGTCTTCGGACCTGTTCGGTTGCGGAACTAGAGGAGGATCGCGCGAATACCGGCCAATCGGCGTGCAGCGGACCGTTTCCATCAAATAGGCGGATTTCTGCAAAATTTTCTGCGAGAATTCGGAAAGCATTTGTTTCTAACATTGCTGTGCAAAAGGAAGAAGCATCCGGCGATATTTAATAAGATTTCTACAAAATTATTTTTCTGCGAGAATTCGGAAAGCATTTGTTTCTAATATTACACACTACTGTGCAAAAGGAAGAAGCACCCGGCGATATTTAATAAGATTTCTGCAAAATTATTTTTCTGCGAGAATTCGGAAAGCATTTGTTTCTAATATTACACGCTGCTGTGCAAAAGGAAAAAGTACCCGGCGATATTTAATAAGATTTCTACAGAATTATTTTCCTGTGAGGATTCAGAAAAGATTTGTTTCTAATATTACACACTGCCGTGCAAAGGAATGCAGCACCCGGCGATATTTAATAGAAAAGCATAAAAAATCAAATAAGAACACGGTAAGTTCCGTTGTTTAATCGAATCGTTCTGAGAATATGCGTTACTCCGGATTATCTAATACTTTAACTGCAACAGATCAATCATTATACAATACAATTTCTATATAAAGATATTGTTTGTCCTTATAATTATACTGGGTGTTCTTTTCATTTGCACAGTACATATATCGTTGCGTTCAACATTTATTCCGATGTTTTTATATTTGCCCCCCGTTTATCTCCGCCTGCGTCAACACGCGCTCGACCATCTATGTATTTTCCACTTTTTTCTATTGTTCTATATTATTTTTTTCTTTTTTTTTACACTCTGCCAACATCGCCGACATTTTTCTCTGCTCGATGCCGGCGCGCGCAAGCGAGCGATTCGAAGATATAAATTGAACGCGCGTGACCACGCGGCTGGCAAAGCGCGCGGGTGTACATGCGGCAAACAATGTGCAATTGTTCCCGAGACCCGACACCGATGCAACGGCGACGGAAACGAACGTCCTTTCGCTCGACTCGGGTCTTCGCGTGAATTTTAGGTTTTCAGCGACACACCGGCCACCCAGGACACCGCTTCGAACACGTCGCGTTCCGCCGATTCAGCCGAAAATTCGTTTTCGGGGTGGAGACGACTAACCAGCGAAAATCTCCCTGCGATTGCACGGGACTGCCTTTTCGGCGAAATTCTGTGGGGGCAATTTTTCTTAGAAATTTTTAATTGTCAAATTTACTATTACAAATTATTTCAAATTAAAAATTTACCGTAGACATTTTAGATTTTTCCTCAATTTTTGAATTTACTATTAGAAGTTACTTTAAATTAGAGTTACTATAGAATTTTTAATTTTCTCTCGATTTAAAAATGTCCTATTTTACATTAAATTTACTATAGAAATTAATTACTGTAGAAGTTTGAAATTTTCCCTCAATTTCAAAATTTCCTATTATAAATTATTTCAAATTGAATTTACCATAGAAATTTTTAATTTTCCCTCAATTTTAAAATTATATATAGAAATTGCCACCAGCTCTCTCGAAATATCAGCGACATTATTATTACATTATGTATCATATGTTATATGTTATATTATAGAGAGAAGAAAATTCACAACATGTCTTAATTTTCTACTGGATAAAAAAATACTACAGATGTTCTATTGGCCGGACACACGTCCGATTCCGTTAGTTCGTTGCCGATAAACCAGCGCGTTTACAAGGCAAATTTGAACACGTTATCGCGGTGGTGTTTGCCCCCCTATTTCCGCTGGAAAAGTCGTTTCGACCTAGAAAGTGATTGTTTAATAACGAAAACACGTTCGCAGATAAGATCTCGCCGTACGATTCGTTAGAACCTCTCTCTCTCTCTATCTCTCTAGGGAATCAGAATTTCGAATACTTTTCGGATCCACTGTACACATCTCAGAACTGATACAGAAGCGTTGGGTTGCACGTAAAAAGAATTACAGCGGCGCCAGAGTCAACATGGCGTTGGAGTCTGATAATCTTATCAGACTGATATTGGAAATAATACGAAATTCACGTGACTGTTGTAGACACGCAGGTTCGATAACGGTTTTCGTCGTTCGATAGCTAGGTAGTCTCGTTGATAGTGCTCGATTTATCGTCGACGGTTGTTAATTTCGAGCGAGCCGAGTTAATCAATTTTTCTCCGTGAGAAACCGGATAAAATATTACGCTTCTTCATTTTCTTTTCACATGAAAAAAAAAATAACCGTGGAGCTCGGTTACAGAGTAACGTAATCCGCGACGGAAATGATTACCGGATTACAGGACCGATCGCCATTAATTCCGGCCTCCGTAACGACCAACTTGTTCCGCGTGTATTACGCGAAATTCAAGCCGTAATTTCGCGCGGTTATTTTTTCTTTCCCCCTCGTCGAGATGCAGCGACAGCTTGTTTAACGTTAAACCAGTTTCCTCCGCGAACCGCCGCTGAAGAAATTCTGCGAGATATTTATGGAAGAAGGGTCCATTGTTTAGGATTCTGTTCTTTGATCGAGCGCTCCATTGTCGAACATCCTATTTTTCACCTGAAAAGACTCCATCTTCGGATACGCTATCGCGGCGATGACCCTAAGCTCCCATTTTACTTTGCATTCCCTTTGAAACCACTTTATTCAAGTTCTTTATCTTCACCTTGGGGGCTTTTTGTTATTTAGACGACTGTAATTTCTTCGCTCCGTTCTAATTAGCTGTTATCGAAAATACGCGCGCGTTAAACACGAGGCTCATTTCCATAACACTTTCGGGTAAACGATTGTCTTCCCTTGCGGATCATCTTCGAGCGAAATTTAGAAATTCGTTTCGAGACAATGTGTTGGGACGCAACGCAATGCGAGACCCACAAAAAAGGTCTGGAATCCTACACCAAAAACCCAAGACTTCGACTACCCGACGCGAATGGATAAACTAGTTGAAGAATCGAAGGCTCTTGATTTTTTGTGCGACTTTCCGACGCCTTAGCAATAACAATTGAAGACAGCGTCCGGACCATTAGCTACATCTCAACCTCAATTTTCTCCCACTTTTCTTTACCATCCCCACCACAGTTTCCACAGCTTTTAAAAAGGACCTTCGCGTTTCGTTTTCAGCCAGCTCTCTCGTAATCTACATTTTTGTACAGTTGTTTTTAATATACGTTATCGTTATTCACATATTCAACCATTTCCTTTAAAACACCTCACCCTTTTAAATCGACTTAGCACGGTTTTAACCCCTTGCCGTACCATTTTCTTTACGATTACGGTGATTAAAACGTCTTCATCCCCAAAAATGTCGTAGAAGAGAAAAGAATACATATATTTTTTGTATTACTACATTGATTGTAATGCTGAAATATTTATTACAAACAAATCAAATTTTATTCCATCCAGAAACAAAGACGTAACATTCGTATTTGTTAGACTTTGTTTAAGATCTTCATTGCGAGTCTGACTCGTTAAAATACGGCACAAGGTCTGCTATAGATCACGGTGGATCCGGAAATTGTTGATACTCAAACTGCAATAGCGTTTGTGAAGAAGAGAAGACAGTGCAACGATGGGAGGTCCGTTAGCAATTCGGATCATTTCACGATCATCCATAAATATGTACGTTGAGGGAAAATTACTGTTTCTATCTCTCGTTTTTTTCGTGCTGGCGCCGGTGTTAATGACTAAATGAATCCTAGCAAAAAAAAGAAGCAATAGTCTCTGGAGATGACTGGTTCGTCCGAGACTACCGTGCGCGGCCGTTGAAAAATTTATTGAACAGCCCTCTCGGTTGCTAATCGTTGACTTTTAAAAGAGTGTCTAGTCATCGCCGCCGCTCGGCAAAGTGTAAACTGTCGATAATTATGCGGAATAATATCACGTCGAAATGTGACGCAGACTCTATTACGTCGCTACTGGCTGTCTATCGAGCAAACGCTCCGGTTAACGAGTAACAACTTCATTAAGCAATTATCCCTATCAAGTTGTCCAACGAATCTCCGGTACGTCACGCGTTTCTTTCGTCCCGCGATTTAGCGGCGCGATTCCCCGAACCGTTCGTTCCCGTAAACGTGACTTTTTATTCGTTTAGCGTGCCGCGGCCCGACATAGTTAAGGTGTTTAGCACGTCGTAAAACACATACATACTTAAAGAGCAATTGCACAGAGAAACGGTGTGCATCGAGGCAGTCGTCGGCGGAGCGATAGTCGTATCTAAAGTCGCTAAATACAAAAACACCGGCGCGACCGTGATGAACTTCTGCTAAATATTTACTACACCGTTTTGCATACGCGCGATCGAGCTTTTTAACAGCGAAGGATACGGTAGAAAAGAAAAATACGGGAGCAGCGCGATCATGCGGCGCGATAACGTTCTTTTTCTACGCCCGACTATTACCGATTCCGGTTTTTTTAATTTGTGTCGCGTGACTTTTTTACTCGTACGAAGGACATTGTATTTACGATCTAGTCTAGCTGGTAATTGCGTCGTGATGCCGATCTGAAAACATCCTTTAAATCGGAACATCGTGTATTTCAGGTATACCGAGCGAATCTCGTTCCGGGTAAAATCGAACGTCACGCGGCGCACAATTCCCATAGCGAATGTATAAATTTTCCTTTCGACTATACGAAAGTATAGATTACGAAAATGCTAAGATTGTTGATGAAGAAACTAAATTACACCATATAAATATATAGGAAAATATATATTTTTTGTATGGCTGCATGGATTTTAACGCTGAAATATTGATTACAAACAAATCAAATTTTATTTCATCCAGAAACAAAGACGTAACATTCGTATTTGTTAGACTTCATTTAAAATCTTCGTCACGAGTCTGACTCGTTAAAATACGGCAAGGGGTTAAACCTGTTTTCCACAGACGCGAACACTCGATTCCGAGGATGATCCCAATGTAGATCGAACCGTAAATCGATAATAATTTTTTTGCAAATAGGCTACTTCTCTGTGTAACTTCTGATAGAACCCAGCGCCGATATCATTCGATTTATTACGATCGATAACTCAAATAAAAAATCTCACACGCGGCTTAACTTCGCCAAGCGACGCGTCGTAATTAACGAGACACGCTGAATTAACTCCCTCAACTCGAAAAAAAAAATAGAATCACCTCGAAGGGGTGGTTGAAGCCCTGTTTCCCCGCGCCCGTCCCTCCCCCTCCCCACCTAACAAATTGTTCGCCACACGTCGGATCACTAGAGAACAGGAGGGAGGGAGACGAAAAAACAACTTCCGCGCCGTCAGAAGATGTTGCAGGAAAAGGATCAAGAGCGAGCTACTCGAGCAACCCTTCCGCGTTTCCACCCCTTCGCGCCGACCACGGGAAACGAGACTTCCCGTACAAGTATAGCTACTCGGCGCTACGCGGTGAAATAAACAACGCTGTTCGATAGCCCAGATTACGATGCCGATACACAGCGGCCAGCGATGTTTCCGGACACGCGACACGTTCCGAAGTGTACGCTTTACACCGTGTACAAATATTAAATTAGCCAACGTCAAGGACCAATTCACACCGCGAGAAAATATACAGACATCCGCAGAGTCTGTCCGCAGCCACCAGCTCTTGCCTGAACGAACCCTAAACCCTCGTTAGGGTACAGTGACTTCTCGAGATACGATCACTTGCGACGAGAAAATTTGAAAAATGTATCAATTATTTTACAGTTTTCGTTTGAATGTCAGAAGCGAAGGATATTAATTCTCACGTACATATGAGCCCCTTAGGTCCCTTTTCTTAATATTGTAGAAATTAAATACACAATGTAACTTTATTGTAACCACATGAAGCGAAAGAATAGTAATTATGTCATTATAACTTCCAAAATAATATCCATATTTTTTTCAATAGTAAACAAACAATAACGTAACGAACAATGAAGTGCCATTATTGTACTGAATTGTGATATCACTTTTTCGTGAGAAAGTAACTTACATCATACGGCTATCAGTGTATTAATAATCATAAGTCACACAAATGTTATTTTTAATGCACTACAAGTTTGCTGTATACTGTATATTAATATGTTCCGTGGAATAACGGAGTAAGTCCAACAGATTATGCCATTATTCAAGATAATGTTACTTTATTTAGGATGTAAAATTGAATCTTATTTTTTCTTAGCACAAAACAAAGTATACACAAGTTAATGCGTTAAATAAAATACGTATTCTTAATACTTACTATTTCTGTAAAAACCCCATTTTTCGTAATTTTGGATTTATGCCAGGGGCTCATATGTCTACTATAATTGTTTCGTTCATTTTTCTATGAAATTCGACGTACGTCCGTCGTAAGTCGAGATGCGACTGTAAATTCTATCGGTATATTGGACCCAACAACGAAGACAGTTTTCTCTCAGGAAGAGTCCCCCGGACCAAGCTTCTTGATTTCCTTAAAAACCACTGAAATCTTAAAATGATCACTGTACGACACAACTGTCGAACCAGGAAACCCGTTGTCCATCGGAGAAAACCCCACGCACCGTGAAACCCTGAAGACGGTGCCCGAAACGATCCCTCTCCACGAGCACCGCCTCTTTTCCGACGAAACTTTTGTTCGAAGCTACATTTTGCCGCGTCCACGGGCAGACCGTCCATCCCCTGAACGTGGACATTTGCTGGCAGCAGCTAGCAAGGATACCGCTCGAGCTCGCTCGAAGGCATGCTGGTTGTTCGCGCGGCGGGGAGCAGCGGCGGCGGAGCGCGATACGTCAGTCTATTAGAGGCACTTTTATGTGTTCCGTCGGGCGATCGGGAATCGATGTTTAAAAAAAAAGGAAAGAGAAAACCGTGCACACCTGTCGACCGCCGAACGGACGGTCGCGTCGACGAGGACGGGCTCGGTGCATGCGGAACTTGACCTAGGTGGAGGGTAAATTGTGCGGCGGATCGATCCCGTGTGGACACCTCGAGGACGTACTCGGCGAGGAGAGGCGCACCGGAATCGAGGACACGGCGAACGAATTCTCGCGGACGGGCACACGTCGTGCGCCCGTGTGTATCTACTTGTGTGTCTGCTCGTGGGGCACAGGCGGTTAGCCGAGAATTAATTCTCCCGACAGCAAAGAAGACACACGAACCAGCACCGTGTCCGGGCGAGAGCTCTACACTGCGACCACTCGCGGCGTGCGCCAGATATCGACTGAACGAGGGTTGGTTGGTACGCGGCCGCGACGCACGAGCTATCTGCTGCTAGGGGTGCCGATAACGCCGGATGTAGGGAATTTTCGAGGCGCCGCGACGCCACCGGAGAAAAAAGGGACCAGACAGCGGTGGAACTGCGATACCGCGGGACCCGTAGTCGAAGGGCGCCTAAAATTTTTTAAGTGGATACGTTTTAGGGCTGCGGGTCACTACAATATTTTCGAGAAAAGTGTAAGAGAGAGAGAGAGAGAGATTTGTTGACATGTAAAACATATCCGTGATTCAATGTTTTTCCATGAAGTGGAGAAATTATAAATGTTTGTACGAGTGAAGGGTTTAATACCGGTACCACTGGATTTACGAGCTGGTACTTGGTTTTTTGCAATTATTATCGTGTAGTTTTACTAAAATTATCACTAATTTCAATTAAATTAAAGGTACACTGAGAAAACGACAACGTACTTTCCCCAAAAAGCAATTAACGACTCAATATCGAAAGAGAAAAGGGGGGCCAAAATTCTATTTTGCAGGGGGCAGAAATTTGTAGTTCCGCCGCTGCCGGACTGCTACACCATCGTTCAAACGCGGCGATCGAAATATAAGGGTTGTCTTCCTTTTTGGTTTTTCGAGAAATGATATATCGATCATTTCGTAGATATTATAATACCTATGCTCCGAACAATGTTTCTTCTCGAGGAAAGGCAAACATTGAAATTTTGCACTTCTCGAGAAATTATTGTCATTTAAAAGAATTACAGTTTATAGGAGACAATTCATATTTTCTAATTTTTCATCTGACAAGTGAAAAATGTTCTTTGCAAAATTTCTTTTTAGAAAATTGTATCGAAGTTATATATTTCAATTATTAAATGAAAATATATATAATTTATAGGTCTACATTAAAATACATTTGTAAGTATAAAATTAGAATAGTTAATAAATAATAAAGATTTGATGGAAATTCATGTTTCGTTTCATTCTCACGGAATACTCGTTTGATTTACCCGGGATTGCAACATCGATAACTATCGAGAGCACGGTAACTCGATATTGATACGATCGTGTAAATTCGAGATGTGTCGATAAGTGACCGAGATGGCCGCATTCGTCAGCTATCGATACTATCGAACGAACATCGATGGAGTCAATCGAATTTTGAATTTGAACTTGCAGAATTAGATTTCCGCAGAGTAAAATGTAACTACTGCGTCGTCGATAGGTTATTTTAATTCCCGCTATTTATAAATTATTGTGTCGATAATTGTCTGAAATAGCACTGAGTTAATACAGAGTATCGAATGCTCGTATTTATAGATTGAGACTTTTATAACTGCCTTCATATATGCGCTCGACAGGTTTAAATTATTTTATAATGAACGACGATCTAAATATGTATCACGGTTAGCGAGACCGGAAATAAATATTTGTATGTCAGAGGACTCAAGGATGTCGCACCTATTTTAATCTGATCACGCGAAATATGCATAAACATCTATCAGGCTTCTTACGGAAGAACTCTCCTGTCGTGTTTCGTCTCGCACCGAATACAAAATAAAAGAGAGCAAAAGTAAATATACCGGATAAACATATTTTTTTTTGTTGATATAGCTACACATTTTTAATATTTCCACAATTTGTTTGCATCGGTTCGTCCCGTTATTGGTTCCAGAATAAAAACGGCATAAAGAAAGATCGAACTGTTTCTTTTTGCATTTACTAAATGAAAAGAAAAACGATATGCATGCGAATGTTAATCTGATGCTACCAATAAAGACGTGACAATTCATTTACCTGATTTTATGGAAATGTCCATCATTTTAATTTCCCCGTAGAAAACGAACGTTAGCCAGGACAACGCAATCAACCAGATTGTAATTAATATTGCTGCCAACCACAAGGATATAATCTTCACATCAGATTTTGCACAGCCGCAAGCGTAATCCGGCTTCATTTTCACCGCGTTTCCTCTTCTGTGTTTCCTTTAATTGAAATCATCGTTCAAACGATACAAATAAATATAAACAAGCTTAATTGTACATAGCGCTTCCTCATTATAAATTCTATTTTAAAATAATAAAAGTTCCTTGCGCTTTTTACTGTTGTATTAGCAATTTTATGTATAAACAGTGGCTCCGAATAAATTTTCAACTGTGGTCACTTTCTCACGTTCTTCGTCTTGATGAATTTAGAAGAATAACCAAAAATACCGGCGCTTTAATTAGCCTAAGAAATATATTCTTTATACTATAACAATGTATTATAGATAGTAAAGAATTAACTAACATCGAGGGAACATTGTGAATATAAAATAATATTTACCGTTTAACTTTTTTCTTCTTAGGTGTGAGCACCAGGTCCGATATGTCTGTGTCGCTGTCCGACAACAGATCGAGAAGATTTATTGTTTCTTTGTTGTTCGAATTGTTCATCTTGACCGAGAACGCATAACATGAGCAACGAAACTGACAGAATGACGCGAAAACGTTTTGACGGCCGATTTAATAACATAACCTCTCCGACGATCTTGTCAATCATCGAGCTAACTACTTTTTTATTAATAATCTAAAGCCCGCTCCGATCACATCGACTACATGTCGCACGAACCAGATAACAGTACTTCGTGCGATTTTCACATAATACTACTATGATACGCTGGCGATCGAACGGCTCTTCTTTTCACCTCTTCTACAAAATAACCTGTAACGCGGCATCCTTACTCACGCGCTTTCTTTTCGTCTGTTCTGACCTCTGACGGAGATAAATGAAACCGAACAAATGCGCCATAAACGATCAATTTTTAAAATTAATTTCAGCCCAGCAAATTGATTTATTTGTAAATATTTAGTCGTTTATTTTTCGTGAAAGCTCGATAATTGCTTGGCAAATACAACCGTGTTATGAAAAGCTACGAATTAATATTATAAGAATGAGTGCTAATATAAAAATAGTAATTATATTTACACTGTAAATGTTTTTAAAATAAATTTATCTTATCATCTATAGTATAATTTAATCAGTAATATTTAGCTATTAAATTGATAAATCTGTATATTACAGTAAAATAACTTTCAACGAGTCTGTACTATTTTATATAGATTTTCAGTAATTTTAGGGTACAAAGCATAAATTAATAATCTCGGTAATTCATTAATTTTTAGCTCTTTCAATGCTGTTGTCCGTATCGATCAAGGCTGTTATTGATTGAAAACATTTTACTCTAACTTTTATATTAAATTCGCCCCTGCGGTCATGCAACCCGCCTTGCAGCAGTGTCTGGAGGGTCCTCTACAACAGGAGTGAAAATAAAATAATCTTGAAACGGTTATAATATATTGAGAGAACGAAAGGGACAGATAGAAATGATCTAGACGACTTCGAATTATCATCTTGCCCCTTGTAATGTCCATTGTGATGTCTACAGGATGAGCACAAGGAGGGATCGAAAGAATTGTTCTTCTAATGTATTAATTAACGTGCTCAGCACGTTACGACGATTTCCATCGAAGACGGCATCACATCCGGTAGAAGTTCGGTCAAAAACGATTTACGTGCGTTGCATATGATCCGCTGGACGTTTACAAATGAAAATCCTCGCATGCGTCGGCCGAAGTTGTCGAATCTAATCAACAGAACGACTTCCACTCGCTGAAAAAGAAATTTCACAAAAAGTACTCTTGTTGTATTTTTCAATGATCGTTGCGTCGAGTTCGTGACTGGTTAGTCGGAACAGAATACTTACAAGTTCCTAATCTATTTTTCACATAAATCCCGAACAACGAAATATTGACCACAATCGATGGAACAAATCGCTACGGTTGAAACGGATGTTGAAGCTTGCGTTGACGTCCGGACGTTCGGCTGGCTGGATGTGACACAGCCGAATTTTCATAAACATCAGCTATGCCGACATCTTGCCTTCGAGGCGTCCAGTTGATTTGCAAGTGCTATTTTCACTGGTCAAAAAAAAAAAAAGAAGAATAAACAATTATACACTCGAAGCTCAATCTGTCCTCCATTCTTTCGCGATGGTGTGTCACTAAATTAGATTTCGAAATGACACACAGCTGATCCGACATTTAGCTCTACTATCTAATCTCGTTACGTCCATTGTTATACTTTAAATGCGGAAAATTAAGTATTCCCGAGGACATTAGAATTTATCGTCCCTATTACGTCTAAATATACAAAAATTTAAATTCTCCTCCGGCCGGAAACTCGACAAGAACTCGCGCGTCTAATTGCAGGTCGTTTCATACGTAGCTTTTTCCGCGTCGACTAGAGCCGAAGGAGTAGCAACAGTTTGGAAACGCTGAACACGAGGACGAGTTTTGAGCACGCTATAGTTACGGATACCTGCCTGACGGTAACGTATTCCTTGATAATATCCTCGTAGGTCCTATCGGCGAACGTTTCACGATGGAAACAGAGCTCGGATCGAGTTGAAACTAGCGAGACGAAGGGAGAAGGATCCGCGGCGCGGCTGGAAAGTCGTAGATCGCCGCGTAATTCCGGACACCTGCACGAGGTTGGAGGCTCGCCAAATAACTGATAGCGTGGGCGTCGCGGCACCAAAGACATCGGTGAACGATGCCGGATGTGGAGAGAAGAGCCGGACTAGGCCTAACTCGAGAGGGGATGAAGGCTCCCCCGGCCTTCTTGTTCCATTGGTTGGGACCGGGCCGATCCAAGCCTCTTCCTCTTCTTCTCGCCGCCATTCGAGTCGCTCTCTCTCACTCTGTTCTTCCCGATCTTCGCGTTGCCGGTTTTAACGCGTTACCACCTTCCGGTGGCCGCGGCGCGGCGCGAGGCGTTAATGAACATCCTTCTATCGCGCCACATAACACCTGTTTATACTCGCGAAACTGCTCGCACCGCGCTAACAATCGGCTCTGGCCATCCGGTTGACATCCTAGAGCAGAGGAGAAAGAAGATCATCGGCATCGTTGAACATGCTCTAAATTTTTCTTTTTTTTTTAACATTCCAGGACCCTTTCGTACGTCCATGCTAATACGTCCTCTCGATTCCAACGAATGGAAATACTCCGCGTTGCTTCAGCGTGGACACTGCCGAAAATACTTTGGATTTCCAACGGAGGATTTTATATTCAAGTCGAAAGTCTACGATACGAGACTAGAGAATGCACTTACAAATGTACATAGACACGCGGTTCTCTAGTTAATTTATCCCATTCTTTTAGCCAGGGCCGGCGCGAGGCAGGTTCAGCGCGGTCTATGAAAACTCATCAGACATTTTGCAGGATCCGACGTACGTAGCAAACTGAATCAATTTTATTAACATTCTTTGTACTTCTAATAAATGATTCCTTGTTGTGAAATTGAAGTGTAGAATTTGAATGTGCAAAATTTTTTGACCGGGCCCCGCGAAAGTGCACGTCGGCCCTGCTTTTAGCAACAAGCGTGTTAGCGCAGGGCCCCATTTTCGATGATTTCCAGTTACTTGCTGCAAATATCTCGAGGAATTGCTAGGACGCCCGTAACGGCGTTCGGGGGGATTGATTATGTAAAATACAAGAAAATAAATAAGATCAGACGAGATTCGCCGGCAACCGGGAATAAACAGCTGGAATCGATTACCAGATATTTTCTATCGTAATTTCTATCAAGCGCGACCACGCGCTTATTCCCATTCGATGGACGTTCCTCGGCTTTATTAATTTTCAGCGCTACGCGGCGGCGGGAGTCGTTCACGACCGGGAAAAGTATTCTTGGAACTTGGGGCACGCTGAACGCACGCAGATACGATTAAATCAGATTTTATCATCAGTCTCGTAGTTTAAATCCGATGATGGAAACGCGACGACTTTGTCTTCCATCTTCTTCCAGATTCTATCGCGTCGCGGCGTGTTCTCGAGGTGGACACGGGAACCGGAAGCGGCTGGGCTCGTGGTGGTCGAAAACCGTGCTCACGCGAAAATAGAAAGCGCGTAACGGCCCGAAGGCCCGCGGGGCACGCTCGATAGGAACCCCCGAGGTCTCCGTGACTTCCGGTTCTGGGCGTCGGGAGCGCGTGTGCCCGACGCTGCTGACCGGATATGGCGAAGAACCGACTGACCAAATCGTGCGTCGCGTCGAAGAGCCGGCGCGACGGTGGCTTCGGGTTCGCTTGGGCTTTTCATGCGAATCACGCGTTCCCCTGTACCAAATACCAACCTCGGCCCGGTGACATCATACTCATCGTGTACGCTCGTACCTGAGCGATCCGCCGCGCCGCGTGTACGTGGCGAACGTGGACACGCGTTCCCGCCTGCCACTGCCAGCGTTCCACGTTGTTTTCGAGCCTCACCCTGGGGCCGTTCGCGATTCCTACAGGGACATCGACGCTACGGTTCCGTGCGTCGAGAAATTATCGAAAATATTAATTTTTCTCAGAGGATTCTCATCGGAAGGGTCAGAGGTCAGCCGGAATAAGAGGACCGAAGGGCGACGAAGGCTGAGAGGATCATAGGAAAGAAAATGCGAATGCTCGCGGAGAAAGTCCACGAGGGGTTCGGTGGCTCTTCGCGGGCCACCGTTCTCTTCCTTCTCCTCTTCCAGGCCGATGTTATTCACGCAACGATCGACGGAGAAGGAGGAGAAGGAGAAAAAATGCCCATGGTGGACGAATTGATCGGTAAGCTGAACACGTATCCCCCCACGGTTGCATATATAAGACTCGTGGAACCGAGTTGTATTACTAACACGAGGAACCGGGAGGAGCGGGCACGTACGCACGGCAACGACCAACACCGTCCATCCGGTTCTGGATATTCGGATGCCTAATTTTGTTCTTGCCGGAAAAAAATGGACCGACGGAAGCATCGAACGTCGCGCGAACCAGCACGCGCTCTGACTCAGAACGGGACTTGACGTCACGGATGCACACGAATTTTGTTTGGTCGAACGAAGCGGTCGAGCCGAGCGACGAAATCGATCGAAATGTTTCGTCTTAGAAAAACGACGAGGCCAAGTATTTTACTTGGATCGCGTACAATTTTGTATTGCACAGTACGTGCCGGAGCAAAGAAATTCGTCGAAACATTTCCCATGGAAATGGCTGTATAATTTTAACGGTTGTAAAATAAAAAAAAAATATGAAACCGGGCACTCTAGCGTCAATACGTTCTAGAGTTTCCAAAATTCAGAAGAAATGGTGTCGATCTTGTTTTTTTAGCAAAATGTACAATTGTTTGCCTGTGCGTATTGTTTGCTCGGGCCACCTAATTGCTCCGTAATAAGTGCACACGTATAGAAGATTGTTATTGCCCTCGGTTGAAATAATGCAGGTTCGTCGAGGCCCGCCGCACCGCCCTATATCGCGAATAAAGTCAGCCTCCCCTAAACGAAAGAGAGAAATGAACGAAAGGCATAACGAAGCAGAAATCTCGCGAGAAGTAGGCCGTGCAAATGAGGTAGCCTCTGTGTGACGAGGGGCGGAGGGGGAGGGAAAGAAAAAAGTCAGCCGGCTGCTAATTGAAGAACAAACGGGGTACAGTTCGGCGCAGAGATCGGTACAAAAGAAATCCGAGCAACAACGAAGGTGCGAACGGTATCGATAAACATTTACGAAATAATCTGCCGGACAAATTAGAAATATTCCAGCGATGAATTTTCAATCTCGTCGACCGCGCGACGAATGGATCGACGGACACAACGCTTTTCCACGTTATGAGAAATGAAAAGAATTATCTTCGAGGGATCACACGCGCACAGTGGAATTCTCCTAAAGCGCGTCGATAATTAAAAATAATAATTATCTTCAGTTGAGAGGCGGTCGTTAATCAGCTTCACCTGCTAGATTCTTGACCAACCAGCCATTTTACAGGCGACTCATAATTACACGATACTCTGATTTGCAAGCTCTCGGCGCAATTAACGCTTTGGCGATTGTGTCAGTTATGGCCGCCGCTCTAATTCGAGAATGCGCGCATGAACGACCCGAAGCGATTAGAGAATGATCCGCTGGATTATTCGTTGTAAATACATACTGCGGCGAATGGAATGCGTTGTTTGCTTCGAAATTAATTGACAACGGCGATGTCTCTCGGTAATTCTCATTCATTAAAACACGGTCGAAGGTGTCGAATGAATAAATTCACCTTCCTGGTTTCTAAGGACTGACCTCCGAGCCGGTTAATAACCAATCGATGCAATAAATACTCGGCAAACGTCTCCAAATTGGTCCAAAAGTAAGGCGTCGGATGATGTCGCAGCTGCTTCTTAATTAGTTCAAGCAATACCGACGAGAAAGAGCGTTTCACCTGCCGCGCGCCGTCTTGAAGCGTTCGAAAGATTCCCACCGGGTCACGTTGCGTTATCCTGTACGATCACTAATCACTAATTGGCGACGACTGCCCGAAACTATTCACTCGATAAACTTTAGCGGTGGTTATCAGTGCCCACGAGGATCGTTATCGTGTTTTTTCCTTCTTTTTTGAAAGTACGGAGCGAGCCGAACGGGTAATTTCCATTGAGATAAAAACGCGAACGACCGCGGTCCGACGGGAAGATGATCCGAAGAAGAACAATCCGAGCCATTGTTCCTGATCGAGGCCCCCTTATCTTGTCCCCGTCCGCTCGCTACGACAACGATAACACCTTGCGATCGCGGTCTATCAGAAGCGCGATCCGCGACGCCGCGAAAATTCGACGAGCACTTCCGGTCTCGATGGAGAACGATCCTCGATCGTCCCGAGACCGCGGCCCGTTCGCAAACATGTGTCACGACACGAAACGAAACACGCGGCTCGCTTTAACCAGGAAATCGTTCTCGTCTTACAGGATGCCGGCGCGTCAATATTGACACGTTTCTTACGAAACAGAACGAGGAGAGACGAGGCAGGAGAGAACAATCGGTCATTCGATCTCGCAAAAGTTGGATCCTACACGCGCCTCTGAAAATCGTCTATGAAAATGACCGGCACGCGTATTGCCTCGTACTAATTAAAGAATTAGAATTGCCGTTGGTGAAGATTCGATAATGAAATTCTACATTTTTACTCTTCGAGAATTTATGAAACGATCGAGTTTCTGCGTTTTTTTTTATAAGGATGACCGAAGTGTACATTTTACAGTGACGCGGCATTGAAAATTGTGTCAACTGGCAACGCATTTTGGTATTCGGTACAATTTGGTAACTGGACCCACCCATTTCCCACGTAACCAGCTCGGAAACAGGAAATTAATTTGGGCGGCACAATGAACGACGTTAAACGATGACTAACTATATAGATACCGTGTTGTAACTGGAATTACGAGAAATTTCTGCTTATCAAGGTGTAATCCTTATCTGGCATTGGAGCCGAATTTCAATCGATAAATCCGATAAAGTGAATCCCTTGAGCCGTGTGGATTTTTGCATCGAGCCCGAGAACGGTACGACCGAATAAACGGACACTTAACTGTTTCAACTGGTTTTATTTTTCACTCGTGGATTGCTTACTTCGATAACAATCTTTAAATTACAATAACATGCGTATATAATGTGTATAATGGTATATAAACCTGAAATGAAACTAGAAACGGGTGGATATTTAAATAAAAATATTAAACTCATAAAAACAACGAACACAGGAGGAACAAAGTCTTCGAGTAATTGATTAAAATTAAATAAACGTTACGATGTCTCCGCAATCGTATCTATAACACAGTATAATTAATAATATTTGATTGTGTATGGTTATTAAGTAGAACGATTGTGCGGTGAATTAACTTCACAAGATGAAATTAATTGATAATCTAACTAAACCAGTAATAAATATATAAATGAGATATCAACGTTTCAAATTAGAAACTGATCGAATTTCAAATGAGACCTGTTAAACTCGAGTGTACAAAATTAAATTCTCTCGTCAGCATAATATACACGTATCAACTATGGTAAATACTTGTCCCTTTTACGCATGTAAAAGTGTTTGTTTCTATGATTACCTTGAACTTACTTATTAACTACTAAATTGGCTATCGATATTGGCAAAAATTTCTTACAGTTAGATCTTTAAACGTGTATTATTTCAATAAATGCAACTGCGCTATCGTTTAAAATGTTCGTTTAAAACGGCGCGATGGTCTTCGTTGGTATCACACGAGAACTAAACCGTACACAATTAATTAACAAAGTACCGTGACTTGCACAACCGTAGACAAAGAGAGAAAAGTTAAAACAAGTTCAGACCATAAAAGAAGGCGAATCGTGGGAGATAAAAGAAATAGTCTTTGAATTTTTACAATTCAACTTAACAAAAATAACTAAGGATTCTATAACAAATGATACACTGTATTCAAACTGTACAAAACTGTCGGATTAATTTAATTTATACAAAACACGCGGATATGCAACAGCTACAAGTAACAACGGAAAATTGGTGCTAAATTAAATTAAGAATATATTCCCGCAGACAATTAAAGATTTGTGCTTTCAAAGGTTTGTATCTTTTAACACCTTTACCTAAATGATAAAAATCGACGCTTCGAAAACCATAATTCAATGTACAAACTACAAGATAAAAAGACAACCGAACGGCGATACCGCGGTCACGTTTAAAATGTTTACAAATTTCTATCAATTATTATCCGCAAACAGTACCGTCAGTGATAGTATTGAATTTCTAGCACTTTAAAATTAAATGTAGCCGTAATCAGTCTAAGGGTACGAGTACAACGGAGTTGCGATAGTAGCTGCGATGCTAGTGAAGAGAACGGCACTTTTGATGATCGACTGCTGAGCGCCACTGTCTTCGCTAGTATCGCAGCTCCCTTGTATTCGTACCTTAAGGCATACAATTGATATGCTAGGATCATCGTTTTCTTCTCTACAAGGTAACTGTAATTAGTGAAGTATAATTCAACAAGGTAATATATATATGTATATATTACTCTTGCACTGTTTTCAGGGAAAACAGTGTCTTACAACTACGTCTCGATAATGTACTCTATTTAGTGAGAAATTTTGAATAAATAGAATGACAAACATCTCGCTCGTCAAACAGTTTCCTTTAATGCTGATCGATGTATCCTGCTAAACTGCGGTCACGCAGAGTTAGCATGTATGTGGTAATCTTCTAAATCTTAAGCTTATAAATTGCATTGTTAGGTATATGTCTTTGAATCATATTCAGAACTATGCTAGCATACAGTGCCGTCTTCGTTAGGCTCTCTCACTGACTATCCTTTATGCAACTGCGCTTAATTATGGAATTGCTTATTCGATGCTTTGTTAGAATTGCCACGAGGTATATGTTGCTGTCCATGGCGTGACAACGGTCCATTGTGGAAATTGCGACAGAAACCGTTTAAATCTCAGAGACTTTTGATGTTCGCCGTGAAGAAAATGACCACCCAATGCCACGGTCAAACATGGTGCCTTTTGTACATAGGGGACCTATGCAAATAAGTAAATACACACACGATTATGATTT
The DNA here is from genome assembly GCA_028454225.1 of Lasioglossum leucozonium. NCBI lineage: Eukaryota > Metazoa > Arthropoda > Insecta > Hymenoptera > Halictidae > Lasioglossum > Lasioglossum leucozonium. The sequence continues at coordinate 4,826,210 of CM052211.1, read as the reverse complement.
TTCTCAATGACATGGTCATTTCTTAAACTATGTGCAATCATTCTGCTTAGTACCTCATCCCTTAAACTTACACTTAATTCGACGGTAAACGTATAAGGAGTGCAATCAGATGCACAGGAATAATAAACAAAATATGTTTCCCTATCGTTCCATTTGGGTCCTTGTAACGGTTTTCCTCCTAAAATGGACCATTTTTCCAAATGAACACTTCTGTACGGAGATAAAATTATACTTATGTGATCGGGACCTGGAAATAAAATATTTACGTAGTTTTTACGTTGTATAAGAGTTCATTATGTTGTATAAGAAATTACCTGTAACGTTGAATGTAAAAGTGACAATATTCTGTCGTGTAAACTTTGACACAAGCTCCAGCTGTGTTGGAATGTTGATGAGCGGTGCTGGTCCTGGGATCCAGCTCGTTTTCCTATAAGAAAATGTTTTGGTTTAATTATTGCAACAGACTGGGTGATCCTGCAGAACAGCCATCTACCTCCGAAACTGTCGGAAATCAATTTCTACAACATATCCAAAAATCATTGAAATCAAAGGGTAGGTTGTTCCGCAGATAAGTTGTACAATAGGTTTTCTTACCATAAGAAAGTTGTAACAGGCATAAAGTATGGTAGGCCACAATACAGCTCCTGTTCGCAATCCTTCAGAGTTGGTGTTGCAGCACGTACTTCAGGCACCATAATATCAACACTGTGCGGACTGTTCATGTCTAGATCAGCTATCCAATACCCGGTTCCAGAATACCGTAAGTTACCATTAACGTCGTAATATTGTCTTTGCGCATGCTATGAACATAACATCCATTCAAGACACAGTGTTCGATAATTGTTAAAAGCTTAGCTGTGAATATTGAATCATTTACCGCGATCATGAAACGTTCCGGTGCCAACCATGATGGATCACCACTATAAGGGAAGCCAAATGGACTTAAAATCAATACTGCAATCTTTAACAAGAATAGTCCGACCAATACGCTTAGGACCCGCTCTGGATTTTTAATCAAAAGTATTATTGGTAACTGAAAGAGAAACAGTTGGTATTATAGAATTATATTTTAACAAATTGATTTGTGGTTTGTTGAAGGTTTCATAATCTACCGTGAAACTAAGCAGCAGGCAAAAGAGGATAGATAATGTGTTAGCCATGACAACTTCAGAATTTATACTGCTACCAGACCGTCCCATTATAGGAATAAATAGATAGAGAGCACCAATCACTAAATAAAATGATTGCATGTAAGGTATAAACATTGTAGCCAAGTAATAGAATAGCCACTTGCAGCCTAGAAGAAAGGAATTCCAAAGATAGGAAATTTTTATTTCGCATAAAAATTTGCAGTCTAGTTAGAAATGATAATTATACCTCTCCACTTGTTAAAGAATTGATGTCGCAGTAAATTTCCAATTGTAGGGAATACAACCCAATGTAATGGTATGAAACCGGATCGTATTTCGAATACAACGCAGCAGAAGAGTATTAGCATCCATATAATGGAGTATGCGTCACAGTATATGTGGAACAAAGTCCATGCGGTCTTAACTGCCTATGATAAATCAATAAAATAGTTAGTTAAATATTAATTAATATAACACAGACATTGCTTACCTTCTTTTGGCGAAGTCCAATGCACAAAAAGAACATCATTGATATAAAGATGGTTGGACACACGTACAAAAAGAACAACCAAGATGGTTTCGCGTACCAACTCATAACTTTACCAAGTTTGGTAAGAACAATTGCGAGCATTGTGCATGAAATCATTGACACCAGCCACGAAGCAATTATTGTTCCGATACACAGTAATATGTATTTGAAATATACCGTTTTCTTTATATCTGAATAAGAATTGATAGAAATGAATTCAATAAAATTTTGATACGAATTTCAGGAAGCAAATTTTATACGCAAGCGTACCTCTCCGCGCGCTTCGTGCATTCAGATATATAGAATATACGCCAGCCATTATGCTAACAACATTAATCGTACTAGCCACGTGTTGCGGCCATCTAATAACAAATGCACCTAAGAAATCAAAGAACACAAGATTCCCAGGATTGTCCTGAATAGATTCGGATAAATTATTATCCATTACTATTCCTTGTAACAAAGCAAGAATATTATCTCCAGTCCTTTGCAAAGATCCTAGGGGTATCTGATCGATGTTATCGAATTTCGTATGGTACACGTAACCGTTGGTCGACCAAGCGAAATCAAGACCTGCAATTTTCAAGTTTTGTTAATCGTGTTTTTAATACTCGCACGGTCATCGGTAAAAATGTTACGCGGTCGGACATCGGCGAGTCTTTTTAAAGCGTACCAGAAACATTTCCAAAATCTCGGAATATTCGGAAATCGGTGTCTCCAGGCACAATACCACTTTCGAAAATTTCCTGAGCTAAGGACGAAGCGTATGGGTAGGGAACAGACTTTGAATACACCTACGAAAACAAAAGCACAGATGACAAAACAGAACATGCGTATTGCTAAATGTAATTGTATAATTGAACATTACTTGAAGTAACCAAGAACTGTGAGGCCCAGCCTGGAATAATAATTCACGGCCGCCAGCACCACAGGCCTCCAAATTGATGAAAGCACGTACTTCTTTGGCCCACGCATGCTGCGTTATAAAACCATGGGAAGCCTGGAAAGTACAAATGTATGTTTCAGCTGATACATAACGTATCGAAATAACATCAAATATTATACCTGCATTAAATTTTCTTCAGCGCCATTAAATAGAAATATAATATTATGCTTCAACAATTTTGAACTATGAGCAATCACGCGTAAAATTTCTAACATCACAGCACACCCAGCTCCATCGTCAGATCCGCCTATAATTGAACAGAACATGTTTCGTCAATTTGCTTGATTGTATTAAAAATATAAGTTGCATTATTTTGTGGTGTGAGTGCAATAGTTCTATTGGTTTCAATCAATCAAGCACAAAATGTTTTCAAACGTTTAAATTCATTGTTCATGTATTAAAAAAGAGAATAAGTATTGTTTTTTATGTTGTAATTAATCAAGACCATCAAAACTGTTGCACACACCTAGTAATTCTTACCGGGACTATCAGGGAAAGTATCAAAATGACAATTTAATAGCACACTGCTATGCGTAGACCTATGTGGACCAATTTTAACAATGATATTCTGAACATTTCTATAAACATTTGTCATTCCATCGAGGAACTTCAAAGGGAAAGCTCCACTATGTTTGGTTACGTCAACTAGAATCTTATGGTTTTCGTTGGAGTAGTTAACTACATTATTGACAGTCTCTGTTAAATATTTTATTGCCAACACTTCATTCTCGTAGCTTCCAACAATCCGTGGACCAATGGACGTGAGCTGTTCGAGATGATTGCGTGCTCTCTCTGCTATAAACCTTTCGGGATATAATCCTTCCTTGCTTATCGTTATCGGTTCAGGTAGCTTCTTCTCAAACACGATTATGATGATGGATACAAAAAGGAAAAAGGTGAAAAGGAAAAACAAATGGTAAGATTCATTTGGTAGTACTTCCTTCCTTTTTGCAGAGGTTCTGTCATCGTACAGAACATCGGCGGACGTTCTTTTCGTAACACGCTGTCGAAATCTTATTCCGTCTCTCTGAAAATCCATGTTGTTAACACTCAACTAGCAAAAGACATAATACAGAAACAATTTAAAAATATCATATATACATTACCATTGTCCGTGTTCAGCAGTGAAAACCGTTTCGGAGACTGATGAAATACTCAAGCACGAGCGATAGCGCAAACAATGTCACTCAACTTTGATCGGTGCAAAGGCACGTGTACTCCAAAGTATTGTTTTGCAGAAATATAATTGTCAACGATCTCGAGCCCCTTGTCGTGAACCAAAGAAATCAACAAACTTGTTTTTTTATTTGTATCTTTCAATCGGTCTCTCGATCGAAAGCGATACTCGTGATTGCGAAGATTTCGTAGAATGATAAACCGCTGTATTTAAATAGATGTCGATATCAAGAAATTTAATTTATAAACGAGATATCCAAAATGAATCTGTTCAAACACTTTTTTCGTTGTTTCTCTTTCTCATTTAAGTATAGCAGACTACACGCTCGCTATTCCAGCCTTCCCTTTACATAATTCCCGGCTACTATCGCCGTTCATTATTATCAATCGATTTTATCTTTGCTGTAAAACATTCAGGTAAAGTTCAGAGCCACATGCATTCATGTGCCACTCATGTGCCACTACGATTAGATACGTAACTGTACGTAACTTACTAACTTACCTATATATATCGCATTTTCTTTTAAACAAAGTTTGTGTATCCCATTCGTTTACCCGATTCCCACTAACACGAATTTGGAACACACTTGAACTTAGCTTTTGACGGATGAAGTTAGTCGAAACGGGTTATTTGATATGATATTGTACGATTACGCGATAGAGGATAGAGGTTTCTCAAAAATGTATAAGAGGGAAATACAGTGCAAATAGATAAGAGTTATCCGACGGACTGTTCGTTTCACATAAAAGTCGTCTGCATAATTAGGCGCTCATATAGACCTAGACGACCTCGAATATTCTATATATGTACAATTGAATTATTTACTGAACAAACGGATGAAATTACGATAAAATGCTGGGCAAATAAACACTCTACAGTACGCGGGACAGAAAATTAATTTACACATCAGAGTATCAATCAAAATATTCTTCTTCGCGCTTCGTAATAAAACTTGTATTACTTTCTAATTTTTCCGAAACCATTTCTTACGCGAAGAAAAAAAAAACAAGTGAAAAATAATCATAAATGAATATCATATAATAATATAATCTGTTTACAGAGAGGTAAAAAAAGAAGAAAAATCATTTTGCTTCACGGCTACAATGAAATCGCGACCGGTGCGACGCCGACACGATCGTTTACTGCCATCTGTAGGTAAGCGTTTTAAAGAGACACGAAAATTTGCTCGTTCGACGATAAGGTTTTTTTTTCCTGTGTATAATGGTAGGTGGCCGGGCTCCATAACTAGCAGACGACCGAGCGTAGCAGACGGCGCGTAGCTAGCGTCGTTCGCGGGCGGCCGAGTTTGCGTTTTAAAATCGAACATCGTCGAACATTGAAAGACACGCTCCCCCGGAGGCCGACAGAGTTCTTGTGTATCGTAATTTGTGTGAAAATCAATCAAAATGGATCCCGAAGCATTCCTGGACATGGCCAATCAGTTCATTAAATTGAAAATGTATCCGTACTTCGACATCGCGCACAGCGTACTCTGTGCGCTACACGTCAGAGAGGATTTAGGACCCGGTAAGCCCAAGCCCACCCAAACGATTCTAAATTTAATCCGGTCACAGAGCTAGCTTATGCCTTTTCTGAGATTCTGCACCGTCTCCTGAAAAACGCCTCGTTCTTCTTTTTTTTTCCCCTCCTCGTCTTTTTCCGCCTGTGCGCGAAAAATCTTTTTTTACTATCGAGACCATCCTGACTTTATAGTCCCGAATTGCTCGCGGTATAAAAATAATCGCGGGCGCCTACTAACGATTATAATCGAGGGAATTAGTTAATTTTATTTGACGATCGGCAATTTGATGTGTATTTCGAGCGCCCGTTTACTATTTTTAAATGGTTCTTTAGGAAACGACGGTTACGCTTAATTTTAGCTTCTTCACCGTGAAATGCATAATTTCTAATCGCGGTAATATATATGCATATATATATGTGTGTGTATGGATATATATATATATTGACACATTGAAAAAATGAAGATCCCCGATCAAGTATCTGTTACCATACAGTCTTTGGCACAATTATAATAATCTTATTTTGTAGCCATCACTGAAACTACCCAGCTAGTCTATTTCAGTATACACCTTTGCGAGTAGGTCAGATTTTCGTCAAAATTTGGTCTATGTTTTTGTTACATCCTCTATTTGAGCTTCTCATGTTACATTATGTATAATGTATATAACTATTTTTTTTTTGTTGTCAAGTCTATTGGAATAATAAAAAATTTGCAGTGTGAAAGTGTACTACAAATGACTGTACAATTTGCTAAGAAAGTTCTCTTTCAATGACTTCCTTATGCAATGAACTGTGAAGGATAAATCTGTAAATAACCAGAATTGTTTCAATACCTTCCTTACTGTATCAAACATTGAATAAAGAATTTACATTGTTGAATGTGAGAATAAAAAATTTATTTTGTGCTAAAACGAATCCAACAATATTTTTTTCTCTGATGTTCTGAATGTACCTCCAATGTTTAAAAGTAGTATGCCAGGGCAACATTAATTCTATGTTTGTGGTAGCTTGGATCACATTTGTATGTCCGTGTGGATGTATCATAGTACACTTATAAGGATTCTGAGTGACCTAGTTGAATTAGCACACCCCTTGATATTTCATGGTGTATCAAATGTTCATCGAATCGCTTACGAAATTCTTTTTTACCATCCTATTTCCCAAAAATCATTTACCTAAAAACAATAATTACTTTACTTTTTATTAAGATAATTTTTTGCTAGATAAAAAGATATTTTGTTTCAATTCAGTGGACTGTTCCGAATGTTGGAGTTTATGATAAAAATGTAATTAAATTTTTATTAAGACTTTTTCTTTTTTGCTTCATAGAAGGGTATTTCTCTTGAAATTTTAAAGTTCACAATATTTTTTTTTCAAATTTTGGGAAAAAATAGGTGCCCAAGCATTCTCGAGAAAACATCCCTTATCATGCTGGCTTTCGACAATGTTGGTGACATTCGCAAGTGGTATGGTGTGCAATGCTCTCTTGGGGGAACCAGTTCTAGCACCTTTGAAAAATACACCACAAGTTCTAGTCGCAACCATTGTTTGGTCAGTATTTATTAACCGCAGGATAATGGTTCAAATGATATTTTCATTTGTTTATAGTTAGACCATACAGAAATACATTTATAAATGAACTTATCAATGTATTTAGGTATGTGATATTTTATACACCGTTTGATATTGGATACAAAGTAGCCAAATTTCTACCAGTAAAAATCGTATGTGCAACTCTAAAAGAAATATATAGGTAAATACAAGAAAAATATTTCTTATTAGTTATTTTATTATCTGTACTTTATTCTTATATTATTTACTTTTAACTTTAGGTGTAAAAAAGTATATGATGGAGTAACGCACGCAGGAAAACTTTATCCAGATGCATATCTAATCATGGTAATAATCGGTACACTTAAAGGTAAGCTTTAAATACTATATCATAGCTTTGATATAATGAAATGATAAACAACTCACTCTGTTCACTTGTAGGCAACGGAGCAGGCTTTACAAAACTGTTTGAGCGTCTAATACGAGGTGTATGGACTCCAACTGCGATGGAGCTGATGCAACCTAGCTTGTACGCGCAATTCCTTTTTTCCTTCTCTGTAAATCATTTTGAAAATTAGTACAGGAATATTATTTAACGAGAACTGATTTGTTTCAGCCCTACAAAAGCCTCAATGGTTGCATCGATTATCTTTGTCCTAGATAAAAAGACTGATCTCATCTCTGCACCTCATGCATTAGTTTACTTCGGCATTGTTATCTTCTTTGTGTATTTCAAGGTAAATATTTTTCTGATCGTTTAAATACTTAATATTGATTCGAGCGTGATTAACGTTATTTCAGCTATCATCGATTTTGCTGGGTATACACGATCCGTTTGTACCTTTCGAAAATTTGTTCTGCGCGCTGTTCCTCGGAGGAATTTGGGATTCGTTAGCCAAATTTCTGGGCCGAGGCCAAGCCAAAGACGAGAAAGCAGATGCCAAGAAAAAGGACTAAACGTTTGTACATTTTGTGCGTATACCCTTTAATAATACCATGCGTGCGAATTACGTAACTTCGTTACAAAACGAAGCATAGTAAAGTCATATCATTCGTTCTAATGCAATTCTGTTCCGCCAATAGGTGCAATAAGTCTTCAATGAGATTCATTTTAATACTAGCAATAATTTGCTGACGAATCAATGAATGGAAACAATTTCAAATCTACGCTGTACGATACTCGCATGTTGAAACGCGACTACCGACAAATCATTGAATATCAGAAGTACAATAATTTATTATCATATATATTTTAATAAGGACGAGTGGTACATACAGCGGGATAGAGTGACTTCGATTACTGGGAAAATCAACAGTATTATATGTCTGTTAACAACCTCTTGCCGCTAAAGTAACTATATACAATTTAGTCGCACGCTGTAATCAATCCGACGATTTTATAAACAAAAAAAAAACAATCATAATTTTAATATGAATTAGATCGGTTAGTTGAAAAATAATTGTTCGTAGAAACAATAAGATGTACGTGCAATACGATGCGTATATATTACATACATATACCTCGTATAAGTTTATAGCGATCGAATTTAAAAATGTTGTTGATACAGTGATTTTGTAGTGCAATATGCAATCTTCCTTACAATCTAAATACATGTTAGGAATTATTAAGGCCAATTTAAAGTATCCTAACTTTGGCATACATCATGTAGCGACGAAACACCGAATCGTCGTTCCATCGTGCGGTATCTATCATGAAGGTACGAGTTAAAACATACTCAGGACGATAATGAAGTTCTATAGTTTCGATGAATATTTCAGTGATAAGATTTCGATTATAAAATGCTTGACAGAAAATTTTAAAATATGTAAAAAACACTCGAGGGAACGTACACCTCTTTTATACTATTTTATTATAATATCAAGGGTTGGTACTTGCCACATGTACAGGTATCAAAGTGTTTGCCTTCGACTCAACAATGTGAACATAATTTATTATGAAAATTAAACTATTTAATTTTCATATGATGTTCCATTTGTCAGAACGTTGTACATTTTCATGTAATAAAATGAAGTTTGCTCTTCCACGTTTGTAGCCTGATGCACCATCCTTTTCGATTTACACAATAAACGAGACTAGTCTTAAATAGAGAGAAATCTTTTTATTAATGTCTAATTGAATTAATGATAAAATGCCATTAAGAAGAATCACGATCGAAGCTACACTAATAAAATTTTCCAGAACAATACACAATGCAATTTCTTGTAGTCTATACATTAAATTTTTTTTTAATTCGAGAAAGATCAAAGGGTAACAAGAGTAAAAGTCTCCAAGCAGTTGAAGTTCAACCTATGATCATTGTCAAGGACACATCTCGAAATAAAAGTTTGGACGATCAACTTAGTTGCTTCTCGCGAAAGTACATTTACGTGTCGATTTCAAGCACAGTGGAATTTTAGAAGTGTGCATATAGTTAAATGCATCAGTATTCGTTACATCTGTCCAATCCTGATTACAATATAGTTTGCCTTTACAATGATCATCGCAACGATCCATATTTAATTGTTCGCGATAATCACAATTAATTTGGAACTTTGGTTCTTCCTGATACGAAGATACACAAACTGTGTAAGGTACACAAGTAGCTCTACCGCATGTTTCTACACGTTTATCAAGGAGCTTCTTCTCAAGATCATCCTCGGTTGTTACTGTTAGCGTTTCTTTGTCAGACTTTTTAATTGTTTGGCTATCAGTACACTTTATCACTCGGACTAAAATAGGGTCTCGCTTCTGAGTACCAACAGTAATTCTCTGTTGTTTATCAGTGTCTATTTTATTTGAACACACGGAATTATTCAAACCATTTTGAACACCCGTGTCGCGTGTCTGTAATAACGACCCATTGGTGCCAATATCTCTGTATTCGCAATGAGTGTTAACTTCTTTGTCAGCAACCAGCTTCTTTGCTTCTTTTAATGTATGAGCCCTTTCGCTCCCGTCCTCCTGGACACCTGTAGATCGGTAAACCAGCTTGTATGGACCTTCCTTGGCCATAGTTAATTTATTTACACAGGCGCTAAGTGTTTCTGTGTTGGTCAAGGTCTGTACGCACTCGTCTTTGGTAAGATGCACTCCTAAAGCCGTGATCGCGAATTCTTTGATTCTTTTCACCATCTCTGTTGCATCGGTTGCACAATCGGTGCTGCTGTATTTCTTCTGCACATCTAAAATCAATGATTTTGCGATAACAAATCGCAAAAGAGACAGGCTCAAATAACTTACAGTCGGTTTGCGACTTTATGTAGCGAGATCCACGATTTATCTTGGAAGATAACATCTTGCACAGAAGCTGTTGCAGTGCAGTGGTCACTGTAGGGTCTTTCATTAACTCGGACATGTTACGTGGACATGTCTCGGCGTTGCACGCTTTGGTGTATGCCTCAGCTGTTAGCGAATAAAAATATTTCAATATTTGTCGAGGTTGCAAAATCACTACGAGGTAAATCTATAGTACGAAAACAAAGTCTAATTTTGAGAATTTTTTTACGAGAATGTAATAAACGAAACGAAGAAGAGAAGTGTGAAAAAAAGATTATTTTTATAATAACCCACTTTCGCCTACTGCAGCTTCTTTGTAATCTTTCTGTCGGATGCAACGCTTCAAAGATCCATGGGACTTCGTTTGAGATGGGGGTATACACTCTCCACCAGTGCCAACACTCTTATAACATACAGTAGTTACGGAACCGCTGCTATGAATTCTTTGAACAGACGATGATGTCTCAACATCCCTCGTTCTTTCCAACGAAGACGAGCGAGCCGTACTTCCTTGTGATACGTAAATAGTACTCTGTGTTCCTTTCGATGCTTGGCCATTTACATTCACCGCTCTGTCCTCTAAATTTTGTTTTACAGTAGATACACCCACTTGCTTTTCTTGCAAGTGACTTATAGTTTGAATTGAAGCACTGCGCCTTCCTTCTTCTGGCACGCATACTGTGCACTGGGTCCCCCATTCCCTATACGTGACTGTGCTAGTGTGCACATCATTTTTCTTCAATTCAAGAGACAATTGTGTCCCTTTTGTACACACTTCTGGTTTCAAGCACTGTACCCCTTGAGTGCATTGACAAATGCTCTGCGTCCCTACCGGTATACCTCCTGAATTTTTCTTTGAGTCTGGTAGAATGATCTTGAATCGAGTACACGCTTCTATAGCGCCACTCTCGAATGCATTTTTCTCTCCAAGATCAAGTTGAACCAGAAGAGGAGATTCCATAGTCTGTGTTCCCTTGTCTAATTTAGGAACTTTAGCTGGTACTGGTTTGGACAAGTCTCTTACGAAATCTCCAGAATCATCTGTGTATGTTTTCGAATGGATGGTGCGATATGTCGCATCTAAAAAAGCAATGTGATGATACATTAAATCTACAGTGGTAAGCATATAAATAGGGAAATGTGAAGTCGTCAATTTACTTTAGCACAATCAAGTAAATCGACAGCTCCACATATCCCTATTTATATGCTCGCCACTGTACTTACATGTTCATCATGTACCTTTAATGCATCCGCTACACAGTGTATACTTCAAACCAGGAGAGTCACTGTAATAATTAGCGCAGGGAATAACAATTCTCTCCTCCCGTTTAGATTTATCTACGCTGCTCTCAATCTTTTTATGCTTATCGTTCTCCCAACCACACGACGGACACTTTAGAAACGGTGGCTCATGTTTTTTGATACTGTCTTTTGTTGAATCAGTAGTTATTGAATTTATCGAGTTAGAAGGAGTCCTGGAGTACTCTGTTAAAAAGTGGTGCCACATTATTCTAATGAAGCCAGTACTTATCATGAAGACGTTGTACCTGGTACTTTTGAATTGAAGTCTCTTTTAAGTTTATAAGCAGAAAGTCTGTCCCCGTCTCGAGCTTTCAAAGCATTTCTCGCTTGAGGACAAAGGACATACTTCGTCCGTGCGGTAGAACGGGCTTCGGTCATTTTCCTAGGCGCGTATTTGATACTAGATCGAGCTGATCTACTTCTTCTTGCAACTATATCGCAAGTCGCGTTGGTACACGGCTGAATTCTCGTTTTAGTTTCTTTTCTGTTTGGACGGTGTATATCGTTGCTGCTTAAAGATTTCAGGACCGATGTGTCTGGAGGCGTAATCCTCGTAGGTTCCACAAAATTCACTTTCTCCTCGTCACTGATCACTCTCATTAACATTTCTGCCACTATGTTGTACCAAGAGACTGGCGACTTGTATTGTTTCTGCGTTTGCAGTCCTTTAATCGTTTGCATTTGTTCGTTCTTGTACCTACGTCAATGAAAATAACTTCTTTTTATTAAAATAAATAATTATAATCGTTGAATATGTTGTAGTCACGACTCTGCGTTTACCATTTAAAAGTCACGCGGTAGATTACCAGCAAAGTGAAAAAAAAACTACTACATACAATCGTGTTCATTTCTTTTTCGTTCGCGATTAAAATCATCGCTCGTACATTACTTTTCTCTTATCAGCTTGATTTGTTGTAAATAGTCAGTTACAGTAAAGCCAGGAATACATAGGTCGTCGATAATCCTCTGCAACGCTTCGTTTTTCTCCTTGCAGTTGTAATAGCGTTTGTCGTACGGATTCCAAAGGCACGGATATTGCTTGTAAACTTTCAAGAATTTCGTAACTAATTTCTCGCTCCACTTGGACATTTTGATGATCGTAGTGTTCCTATTTATAGTGTTCCTATCGTGTTCTGACCCAGTGATCCCGCGAGAACATCAAATTCGATATTTTGCACGTTTAGAATTTTTCGCGTACTGTCATGATGGAATTTTTAACGGTTAAGAAACACGAGTGAACTTGATCGCGAAATCCATCGAACGAGAACGTTGTCACATCGCTTTACATCATTCTATTGAACCTTTCCCTGTATATCGACTATTAAATTCACCGAAACAGGTGTAATTAACATTTTACATTTTTCCCACTGGACAGCAACAGATTAAATTGCTTATTCGATAAAATCGTCTGTGCACTTTCTATTTGCAAAATTGACAAGACGCGTCGGCTTCAATTTTGATTAAGGGTAAGCCGCAGCTGCAAACCGTTTCGTTGCGTACAATTCTGCACTCGCTACAACTAGAATTATAACAAGCCGCGTTAAAACTATGCGAGATGTATTTCATAGTGCTTAGACGTTCTTGTACGATCAAGGTCTGTATACGTTTCTCCAGCTTGATGGCGGCTTCTACAAAAAAAAGTTATTTATAAATTGAATAATAAAGCTACTATTTAGTATTTAAAAAGCAATATCATATTTACCAAAGTTAATATTCCGCAACTGACACGCTATACTCTTCCCAAACATGTCAAATTCATCACAGGATATTTTTTTCCCTTTGTGTTCCGCGCCAGCGTCCTCCTGAAAATATTTTTTCTTTTAGATTACTGGGATTCTATTTTAATAATGATAATGGATTCCTAGTTTTTTTACCGAAATATTTTCAGCAACTACATCGTCGATTGAACAGGTTTGGCACGCACTGCATGCAGTTTTGAAGGCAGAAAAATCTGTTTGCATTTCAGTTTCTGTAGTAATGCATTTTTTTGTGCTACAACCGGTATTAATCCTAGCTACTTGTGAATGCAAGTAATTTGTTCCTTTATCATTGTTCTCGCCTGTCAAATATTTCCTATGAAAATAAGTATGTATTAAATAAGAGATTATGTGGGAATCATTCGAAGATTGAAAGTACCTGGAACTTGTCAGAGGTTGCGTCTTGTACAATTCGTTGCAGCCACAGTTGGTACAAGGACAATTAGAATGCCTTTGTGTCCTTTTTATTTCCACCATATTCGAATTTCTTAACTGATCGGTTACCTCGCTACTGTGATAATCTGTAAGTGCAGTTCTTTTCTTGTTGCATACCTGATATAAAAGGTTAATTACAATAAATTTATAATACTTATATATTATGGTTTTATTTACCTTCCAATCGTCATTTTTGTAGCCGCAGGTTTGAACAAGTGGAAAGAGTATTTCGTGTATTATTGGAAACCAATTTACTTTTGGTTTGTATATCTTTTCGCACGATATCGCTTCACCAATTTTCGACAATTCATAACAGTACTGCGCCTTTATCTGCGTAATCTTCTTTATGCAATCACAAACTGTTAAACAACTGTTAAACATAGACTCTGCGATCTCCTTATAAGCTTTGTAACGACTGAATTTGCTGTTGAACATGGGATGAAATGGATTCCACAAACATTCGTGTCGGCTATAAAGAATCACTAATTTCAAAGTTTGATTATCGGTCCATACAATTGACATGATATTGATCCGATTATTTTTGCATGATCAGGTTATTTAACCCTCCTCAATCAAGTGCCAACGTATATCGCATCATTGCAGCTTTACAATCGCATGTCTTGAAGTTGTTTTAAAATCTATTGCAAGAATTTTTTTCTTGAAAGAATGCGATGAACAAATTGCGTTTGAACTCTTCATTATACATACACGTGTGTTTAAAATATTACTAAAATTTAAAAAAGAACTTAAACATTAAAAAAGTGAAAAGATACATGAAGTAAACTAAAAGTCCCTTTACGGGCCGTACACGTCGAATTTAATCCAAGTAATTTATGTATTCAGTATTTATTAAACAATTTTCATCAAAACTATTTGCTCAACATTACAAGAAATAAACAATATACAAAGATCAAAAAGTTTATTCGGCCATTTTTGTTGTTAAAAGCATTATTCTAATATTATCATATACGTGACATGATTTTAAATTATTTGTGCATGAAGTAATAAAATTAATTCGAATGATAAATTTGATTTAACATTGTTTTCCGTTACCGACTAGAACCAGCAATGTATTTAAACAAAATTTAATGCTTTGAAGCTAGTGTTATTTTTCTTTTGCACTACGAGGTATCTCACTTAATGGAAAATATTACTTTCTTTACTTAAAATATATTCGTTGAATATGTATTAAATCTAGTGGCATCATTGTAGCTTCAAAGCACCTAAGTTCATGGACACATAATAAAATGTTCATGTATAACCATGAATATATGAATATGTACGCGTTGTACGTTCCGCAGATTTACATTTTAAAACGATCTAAGCGTGTAAAGTGAAAAATATTAATGTTTCGTGTATCGTACGTCATTAACAAAAATATACATTCTGCCTTTATTACGCACAGGCTTAGATGATTAACTATATTACTTATGTAACATTATATACAATGATGGTTTTGTATGTAACAAATATAGTGTTACGAGTATTGATCGAAGATCGCCCACGCAACAATATATATATTTATATATATATATATATAAATTTGTTTTGTAATTGGTTTTTGTTAAGTTTATCTTACTATGCTTACGTTTATATTATTTACGCTACTGACATGGCTTTATGAAGCAGGTTCAATGGGTGAACATAATGTAGGTAGTTGTTGCGGTTCGAAGTTTACAACTTCGTGATAAACGAGCTCTAAAAACGAGAATGTCTCATAATTATTAGTTCATTTTAATACTGTTCCCGAGTTAAAATAAGAATCATACCTTTCCATTTCTCAACTGGCAAGTCCATGTCCTCGAAACTTTGATCGTATGGAAGTGACACTGGTTCATCCGTTGGATCCGCGTATTGAGCAAGATATGGGTGAGCTAACGCCTGTTCTGCTGTGATTCGTTTCTCCGCGTCCAATTCCAACATCAACTCAAGTAACTCTATGGCTGCGAAGCAACGCATATTACATTAACTTAATTTTATTATTACTTAGTTCTATGAATATTCATTGAATATTTACTTTTCGAAGTGTTTCGGATTATGTTCAAATTTGGATATGTGCAAACTTCTTTAATTTATACTTACCTAAAGGATTAGCTCCTCGGAAAACATCCTTGAAATTCTTCTTCTTCAAAGGTGGTAAACTTTGTATATAATTCCTTGCCTAAAACAATGGTGACAATTTTTTACATAATCTATCTTGCATTTACAAATATACGAACTATATAATAATTATCTAAAGCTACAAATAGTATATATTATTTGTTATACCACACTCTTTGTATATTTTTAAATATCTTGCTCATTATATAATGTAAACTCAAAGCAAAATCATATTGTTGTATGCAATTCATCTGATTTTCCTGATTGTATCGTTAACTATCGACAAAAGTGTAAAAGAATGTTTATTTTAAAAAAAAAGATTACCTCTTGGCTGCTAATTTTGCTTAAAGTTTCTTCTGTGGGTGTACCACAGAGCACTAAGACTCGTGTTAGATGATCAATGGCTGCTTAAAGTTAAGGTATGTTTGAAGCATAATTCATTATACAAATGGGAAGATTTGAATTAGTGTGGAGTATATTAGAATTGCATCTATTCAAAGCGGTAGTCTTCATTCCAAAAGAAGATGTAACGAAAAGGATAGAACACATGGAAAATGAATATATGTATACTCACGGAGTCAATCTTCTAAAGACAATCTTGCATTTATTGGCATTTTTGTTAAGCTCAATAGTCAAGAAATCATTCAAATGTTATCAATTTCGATGCCATAAAGAAGTACATGCAAGGCATTTAAGCCGTAACACAGTATAAATCGATATCATGCACTAATAAAATACTGTATGGATTTCTATTCAACAATTCAGGTATTACTCACCGACTCCGATGATATTTTTTGCATGAACTCGTCTCGTGGAGTACCCAAAATTTCCATTATTAAGTTCAGTTGATGTATATCTGCTCTTGCTAAGGTTCCACCACACCTTTCTCTACTTTCACTAGACTTTTCGTTATTATATGATATTACAAATAACGTGAATGCCCGCGTTGAAGCATATTAAAATACACAGATATAATGTTCCTTATTTTTTTAACAATTAAGTTGCTTCTGCCAGCGAGAGTCAAAACTATACAAAAGCAAAGAGTGCCGGGAGGCGAATAAAAGAAATTGTATTAATGTATTAGCACCGAAAGACGTTTAAGCAAAACAAAAGCCATGTAGAGCCTTAGCAATAAGCACATTTTTTAATTCTGTGATAGTTAAAGATTCGTGATATATGTTTCACAGTTAGAAGATGAGGTTGGGATGTAAATGTATTAGTATCGCATGATTAAACAGAAAGCACAGATAATGACTGATTACTTGGAGCAAGTACTTCAAGAGCTTGAAAAGGATACGATCGGTGCCAGGAAATAATGTTCTTCCTGTTAATAATTCAGCCATTATACACCCAACTGACCATATATCAACTAAAAGAGAGAATAGATTTAAATTCGATAGACGTGATCAGAAAATATTTGTAAACAGAAAATAATAATCACCTGTTTGATTATAATGCATCCAATTAAGCATGATCTCTGGAGCCCTATACCATCTTGTGGCAACATAACCAGTCATTTCATTCTCTGTAGGCCTGGCTAATCCAAAATCTAAAATCTTTAGCTCACAATCTTCGTTTACAGCTATGTTGGAAGGCTTTAAATCCTACATATTAAAAACACTGTAGTTCAAGTCTTCTTTTAGATTTAGAATAGTACCAATATCCATTACACCTTACCCTATGTATTATACCCGCAGAATGTATGTACTTAAGACCACGAAGGATTTGATACACAAGAAACTGTACATGATCGTCAGAAAGCTTCTGAGTCCTTACAATATTATTGAGATCTGCACCCATCAGATGCGTGACTAAGTATCTATTAAAAGTGCATGATATTACTAAAACATGGAGCTTTAAATTGCGCATGCTTATTTTCAGCATAAATGCATAAAATTCGCAGCCTAATAATTACATTGATAAATCTGTAAAAATACATACACCTGCTGAAAGTCTTCCAGAGAGGAAGACGGATGAAATACATCTAATAGACCGATCACCTGCAACAAATATTAATGAAAGCATCCAGAAAGCGAAATATATTCAATTCATTAGCTTGAATATTCAATAATAATCTGTGCAGTCTTGTAATATGAAAAGTAAAAATAAAACTCGGTGGTACTGACAACATAAATCTTCTTAATTTTAGTTGCCAAGACAAAGTTTCTAAATGCCTCTAATTCCTACAGTGCCAACTGCAAGAATGCATTATATACATACAGATATACGTAGTCTAATTTTCTTTACTCACGTTTTCATGATTCATGTGTTTCAACATACGGAGCTCCCTATATGTTCGCTTAGCATGCACAGCTGACTGGAATGGTCTGGCTAACTTTTTGATTGCTACCTTATGCCCAGTTGTTGTGTCAACTGCTGAACTGAAACAATACATACACATTTTATGACTAACTACTTAGTCATACGTTAGAAAATAGTCCAACAAGCTGGCGCGTGTCTATTGTTGAAACTCCCATTGGAAATGCATTTGTGTTAAACAAATGGCTTTGTTATAAAGCAAGATTATTCTAGCAAAATATCACATTTGAACGCTCTAATTTTAGTTCCCGCGATATATGTATACATATAATACGAGACCGCTGTTCTGCGTTCGAACGAGTCGCCGCCGCGACGTTATCATGTGATTTGACATCGGAAAAATTCGAAAATATAAAAATTAATTATCGTTCAACAGCTTTCTAAGAACGTAAGCAACAGAAATGCCAGAAATGTCAAGGTTATAATCGGTTCATGGTCAGGACGTAATGCCCTGTTATTTATCACAGGTAAAAAGCGTGGTAGCGGAAATTTTGAACGTGATCCCCAGAAATCCAGAGATCACGGACGATTGAGAAATGCGACTGTGACGTATTAATTATTGTCTAGCTTACCACACTTGACCGTAAGCTCCTGATCCCACTGGAGTGAGCATTTGATATCGTTCAGGAACCTCCCATTCGGTCCTATTTATTTCGACTTTATGAAACTGCGGCATGCTACGCGCGAAATTCTTTCACTACGGCAACAGAATTCACAGAAATACGTATGAACGAACAGCCACTGTGCACTAACGTTTGGGACCGCGGTTTACAGACACTTCGGACATTTCCAAATTAGCCTACTATTAAAAACCACACATCCATCGTGTGTAACACCACGATCGACTATGACAATCGATACCGCGGCGCTGTTTTTTCATCAACGAGTAATCGACTTCTCCGCCCGTCGATTTATTTGTCCACCACGCGCACACAATGACACGGAGCACAAAAAACATATGTACATAGACCATGGCTGGGATATTGCACGGTTTTTTCGCGCATGCGCGACGATTTTTAACATCAGTGAAGTAAAAAGTTTGGCTGATAACGGGGTACCTTGGTCACCCCGCGTAATTACGCAAAATGTTTTTTTTATTCATTTTTGAAATACGAATGTATAACACGCGTGTGTTATGTGAAAATTTAATATGTATGTCAGATAATATACAATATGCGAACTCCCGAACTCATTCGGTACTTTCCCGCCAGTAATAGTTCTCCACTACTTTCCCCACAAACTTAGGACGTACATAAATAGATACTTCCCTGCATTTGAACGCGCATGCACGAAAAAATCGTGTAATTTCCCGCCTATGATATAGACACCTTTGTTCCACCACTAACTTTTGTCTAATTCAAATCCAGCTCAGCGATTCTCAACTTATGATGAACGAGTGCGGTTACTTGACAGTAGTTTCGAGCAGTCACAATTTATTTGAATTACAACGAGAAAAATAATAATTTATTGTAGTAACCAGTGAGTGTAACAGCAGCAGTATATAATAAAGAGATTTGCTCTCACACCTACGATCTTGCTTCAAGCCTAAATATAATTTCTTGCACTGTCAGCATAATTTTCATATAAATTCTAATACATGTATAGAAAGATCCATATTTAATAGATTTTGAATGACTATTGAAAATTACAATGTATCGATAGTGGAACTTCGATAGTCTCATATTGCACGCATGTCCAAATTGTTTTACTGTATCTAATGATAAGGTGTAGCCCCGTGCCCGTGTCTCTTATGTTCCGTTGTCAGTACGTTTTCAATTTCGCTGGTGGTCGTTAGTAAATGACGTGTTAAAATTGTCTTTTTAAGAACGTAACGCTTGTGTTTCGGTGATCATGGATACGAATGACTCGGAGCCGGTCGAATACGAGCCGTCCCTTGAGAATATCATTCAACAACGATCATTACGATGGATATTTGTCGGTGGTAAGGGTGGAGTTGGTAAAACTACGTGCAGGTAACCATAACCTATAAAATCTGTTTTCTTTAATAGAAAATTTCATATAATTTGCGGAACAAGATAGAACGCTAAATAAACGTACACCACAGCTCCTTTAATGCCCGTTTAATCGTTCTTCTAGTTGCTCCTTGGCGGTTCAATTGTCGAAAGTGAGAGAAAATGTACTCATCATATCGACAGATCCAGCACATAACATTTCTGATGCTTTTGATCAGAAGTTTAGCAAAGTTCCGACGAAAGTGAAAGGTTTCGACAACCTGTTTGCCATGGAAATAGATCCAAACGTTGGCCTCACCGAACTGCCTGAGGAATACTTTGAGAACGATTCAGGTAATTATTGTTATGCACACACGGTATGGAACATATTAATAATTCAATGATTACATGCTTCAATAGGATTGTATAATCAGTTTCAGACGGAGAGGCGATGAGATTGAGTAAAAGCGTAATGCAAGAAATTGTAGGTGCATTTCCTGGCATCGACGAGGCAATGAGTTACGCGGAAGTCATGAAGTTGGTATTAATTGAAATACTATGTATTAACTAGGAATTGTACAGCTTTATAAAATATCTAAATTTTCAGGCTTGTCAAAGGAATGAACTTTTCAGTAGTTGTATTCGATACTGCGCCAACAGGTCATACTTTGAGGCTACTGTCATTTCCACAAGTTGTTGAGAAAGGTCTGGGAAAGTTGATGAAACTAAAGATGAAAATTAGTCCTTTTATTACACAGGTGTGGAGGGAATATAGCAGTTAACATTACATTTATAATGTTGATTCTAATTTTCAGTATATTTTATTTTAGATAAGTTCATTACTGGGTATGACAGACTTCAATGTAGATACATTTTCCAACAAAATAGAGGAGATGCTTACTGTCATTAGACAAGTTAATGAGCAATTCAGAAATCCTGACCAAACAACTTTTGTTTGTGTATGCATAGCAGAATTCTTGTCTTTGTATGAAACAGAGAGGCTTGTACAGGAGCTCACAAAGTGTGGAATCGATACTCATAACATTATAGTGAATCAGCTGCTATTTATGCAAGAACGGGATGCAACCTGCAGGCTCTGTCTAGCTAGGCACAAAATACAAGACAAATATTTAGAACAGGTAAACTGTTATTACATCGATTATATCGAATGAAGTATACAAACTGCAGTTTCATATTGGTATATTAAAACATCAAAGGTTAATTCGATTAAATTTTCTCCAGATAATGGATCTGTACGAAGATTTTCATATAACACAGCTTCCTCTATTAGAAAAGGAAGTTCGTGGAGTTACACAAGTCAAAGAGTTCTCTGAGAATCTTGTTAAGCCATACAAACCTTAACGACTATAATATATAAGTAAATACGACTATAATATAAGTCGTGATATCTGATAAGAACCCGTAACTTTATATATAATCAAAAGTTTTTGTAAACTTATAAAACATATATTGCGAAATTTGTATAAGAGGTAATATTTTTATTTATAATATGTTCCTTTGCATGTAAAAGCTTCGGTGTCTACACATTAAATGTTCGCATTCTATTGAGATCGTGTGAATTACTTTCTGTTGTTTTCTGTTTCGAAATTTCGTTGGAAAGAAAGAGTATCAATTAATCACGGCAACCTCTCTACCGATCTGGACAAATGCATTTACAGCGTGCTGTATGTCGTTCTGTGTGTGTGCAGCACTGATCTGAACACGTATTCTTGCCTTATCCTTCGGTACAACAGGATAACTAAAACCGATTACGTAAATCCCTTTTCCTGCGAAAATATAGATTAATGCTCAACCGTTCGAATATTATATGTCGAAGAGACTGTGTTGTAAAATGCATACTAATCATCTTATCAGCAAATTCAGAAGCTAATTTCGCATCTCCTAACATGACAGGGCAAATGGGATGATTATCACCGCTGATTGTAAAACCTGCAGCCTTCATACCGTTTCTAAACATATTGGTATTGTCCTTCAGTTTGTCCAGAAACTCTGTAGATTCTTTTATTAGATCCATGACCTGTGCGCAAAAGAACATTTTACCCCGTTTAGAGTCCTCATTATCAATTAACAGATATGCAACGAATCTAAACGAACCTTGCTAGCTGATGCGACCACAGGAGGTGGTAATGAATTCGAAAATAAATATGGCCTGCTGCGTTGCCTTAACAAATCAATTAATTCTTTTTTACTAGTCGTGTAACCACCAGCTGCTCCACCGAGAGCCTTGCCAAGCGTCGAGTTAATGATGTCAATGCTTCCTAGCTGGTTAAAATAATCTTCTGTGCCTCTGTAATTTAACGATTTTATGCGCGTATGAATATACAATCAGGGACAAAATTAAGTGGACATTTTAATAGAATTTGCAATGCCATCGGAGAACGTTCTCGATTTGCGGTTCCTAGACTATAGTTCCTTTACATATTGTAAACCAATGGAGTTAGGGTATCACGTAATGTAACTACCTTCCACGTTGTCCAAAAAATCCAGTAGCGTGGCAGTCGTCCACGAAAGTGAGAGCGTTGTATTTTTTTGCAAGCTCGAGAATTTTTGGCAACGGCGCGACGGTGCCGTCCATAGAAAAGACACCGTCGGTAGCGATGACGCGTAGGCGGGAGGACATGCTTTCTTGGAGCTTATTTTCTAAATCTATCATGTCCCTATGCTTGTACCTTTTCATTGAATATAATTTGATGTTGCAGTCGTTATTAAAATAATACATTTACTTACACTTCTCACCTGTATTTCTTTGCCTTACATAGTCTGATACCATCGATAATAGAAGCATGATTCAGTTC
The DNA here is from genome assembly GCA_028454225.1 of Lasioglossum leucozonium. Lineage (NCBI taxonomy): Eukaryota > Metazoa > Arthropoda > Insecta > Hymenoptera > Halictidae > Lasioglossum > Lasioglossum leucozonium. The sequence goes on along the minus strand of CM052211.1, from coordinate 4,803,398 downwards.
ATCGCTCAGTACCGCGTCTTCAGGTGTTAGCAAGGTCTCGAAGAGTCCTGCGTTTGCGTCGAAGCAAGATGCATAAAGAATTGCATCTTCCCTACCGTGAAACTCGGCAATTTTCTTTTCTAATTCCACGTGAATCTCTTGAGTACCGCATATAAATCTTACAGAACTCAAACCGGCTCCGTACTTATCCAAAGCTTGCTTCGCTGCTGAAATTACCTCTTCGTTGTCCTATATAAGAGAGATCAGTTGTTGTATACATATGAAATAGCGCGTACAGATGTTGGGAGTAATCAAACTTACGGATAAACCCAAGTAATTATTAGCGCAGAAGTTAAGAGCTTCTATTCCATTTGTTAACGAAATTCGAGTGCGTTGAGGCGAAGCAATTACTCGTTCGTTTTTCCATGTACCAGCTGCTTTTATCGCTTGTAATTCTGGTTTTATGCACTCTGCCAGAGAACTCATGCTTTTTTGAAATATCCATCTTTTGTAAAAAAGTCTCAGACCTGTTATAAATATATATATGTATATCAAATAATGGAGTTATTGAAACAAATATTTTCAAGTTGTTTAAGTAGTAATTAAACAAATACTTTTCTCAAAAATGGGACTCATGTCTGGAAACACTTTGCTGTTTGTATACCTGAATCTATACTGAATGATAGTTGATCCAAGTGAAATGAAAGTATAATGATGAACTAGTCAAACCTGTTTAGTAAATAGTATAATGAGCTTATATTCCTGTTACGTGATGTATGCTTGATATATCTCGGTAAATAACATTCATAGTACATTATATTATTATTATTAATGTTTAATATTAATAATTTATGTGATATCGGAGGTAAGGAGAGAAATAACATTACTACAAAAACTAGGTATTTAATTTCCATCAGATTTATTTTCTAATCGTATGTCCTCCTCGTAGTTTTACTTAAATTTCAATAATAATTATCAATTAATATTTATATTAATTCATTTAAGGACTTTGTTTTTTTTATATTCGTTAGAGTCTAAGTTTTTATTAAAAGCGTTTGTGTTGCAATATGACTAACATTTTGTTAAACATTATTTATTAGTTTTTATCTAATGTTTATTGAATTTAATCGATCAGAACGTACTATCATATTATTTTGAGCTACATTACAATATGAATATTGTATATTAACATTAGCAACTGGACAGCAAACATGTTAAATGCATTGTTTAGAATGCATTTCAATAATACTAACGTTCTATTATTCTATACAAGATTTGGAATTATTATTATTTTTATCATTAGAAATATTGTTACATTTAATATCCTGTATTTGTTTATTCTTACATCTGCCAGTCTTTTTGTCATAAATTGCATTCTGAAATCTCACTATTTGGTCTGTCATACTTGGTCTTAATTATCACGTATCTCTTACAGAATAATTTATCCTGAAGTGGCAAATAATACAGCAACGTAATATAAATGGTATATACTTTTACGAGTTATTCTGGATATTCTTTTGCTAATTATTATTGGAAGAAGAAATAGGAGGATGAGAATTTCCATTCGCATAGTTACACGATCTTTATAAATATCTACGATTGAAAGTTTAAATAAGATGTAGAATGGTAGATAGCTTTTAATTCAAGATTAATGTGATCAAAATCAATATACATGTAACTTCGTATGTTCTCCAATTTACACCTATAATACTCGATATATTTATATATATATATTAATATTTCCCAAAAAATTGTTCGTATCGAGTTTATCTTTACAATAAAGAAATTTCAACGTTCGTAAACGTTTCATGATGCCTTGCTTTTGACGGAAAGTCGAGTTGCTAAGGAATATGCGTGCGGGAAATTATGTACGATCACGTAAACCATTCCCAGGTAGATGATGATGGCGATTGTTAGAAAGAGATCAAACACAGCTGGTTTCACACTGAAATGCAACGATTAATTAATAGACAATGTTGTTCGAAAACGGTAAATAAAATAAAAAAGAATTTACCTGTACACGTTGAGTGTGGCTTTGGTAACATCATAAAATACAAATTCTGGATCTTGTTTATCAGGAGTGTGCAACGTAACTTTAACATCTACGAGATATCTGGCCATCGCCTCCTTTAACGTACTAATTAACATATTATTCTTGTCTGCTAATAAGGGAGCGGCTCTTGGCTGCGACGCTAAATAACCGAACCATAACGATAACGATTCTTTCGATATCTCCTGCAAGAATTAATAATTTTAATTAATACAATCTCCTTTCATTCTTTTATTTCGTTTAAGAGAATATTAACGTACCAATGGATCTGTGAAGATTTGACTAGAGCTTAAGTTATATATGTGCCTTGCTAATGCTTCAGCTACTACCTGGGTGTGCTTATGCAGCCTATCTATTTGCCCTGCTTTCATTAAGTCTAAGATCGTTGTTCTAATTGGATCGTCGTGGCTCTTGAGCGTGGACAGAGTTGTAGCTGGTAATCTTCTCATACTGTATCTTTCATGTTCCCAAGCCAGTGTTTTGTCAGCTAGATTAATTTTCTTGTGTACTCCTTCCACGGTGGTTTTATTGAACGACTCCGAAACAGTTTTCAGCTCTTTGTAGAAGAGACCGCCGGTAGAATTTTCTTTCGGTGGTTTCGACACGTGTACGTAGAGATTTTCATCGGTAGATACCGTGTCTAAGCAAATAACGTATGCTGCATCCTAATAAAAAGACGCACAACAGATTACGCTACCTCCGCGTGAAATAATAGTGAATACTTTTAAAATGTATATTACTTGTATTATAGAGCCCTCGAGGCTATCCAGCTGATCCTCCAACCACTTTTTACTACCTTGATAATTAAGTTTGCCAGCACCAGTGACTATGAAGACAAGGTTGTACTGTGGCCTCGATCTGCTGGTAGAATACAGAATGGAGAACAATCTTGCTATTTCTAATAACATAGCTACTCCCGATGCATTGCTGTCTGCTCCAAAAGACAACTCCTGTTTATAAGAAACATATATTTCAATTCCTATAATCCGTACTCGACACATCCTTACATTAAATGCATACTTACAGGTGCAACACCTGTGCTATCATAATGAGTCACCAGAGCTATTGTCGGTAACTTCTCGTCTGCCCTGGTACCAGCCAGTCTACCGTGCAGTGTGGCCACTTTAACATCTACTTTAATAAGCGCTTGGCCAGATGGTACAACAACTTGGTAACCACTGGCAGATATAGAATTAAACATTGCTTCTGCAGCTGAACCAGCCTTCTCGTCGGTGATAAATCCGTTGGAAAGATCGTTCAGAATTGTCTGTAGGTCTGGATGCCATTTAGAGAAGTAAACTGGTATCATTGTTTCTGGTCCAAACATCATGGACTCTTCGAGCATCATAATATGCTGGAATGAGAGAATATTATTTACATAAATCTTTACAAATACTCAACATGGTAATATAGAGAAGCATATTGGAACTAAAGTACTGCTGAGATTGTCCACTAATCTAAGGTACTTGTCTAGATCGAACAAAGTAATTCTGACATTGTTTAGTCAGTTTGTTCACAATTCCTGTACAGTCGAAGGGTCGAAATAAGTTAACGTAATAACCTGTCTCTCCTCCGATGTTAGGTCATCGATCCTCTCTGGTAAAACGACTATGAGGGCTCCAGCTTTGTTCTTGATGGAATGGAACAGAGTTGGCGTAAGATCCAAGGCTCTCACGACTACGCAGTGCCTGGAGGTGCTCCATCCAGTAAGAGACCTCGCCTCCAAAGAAATTGGAGCGCTACGGCAACCTGAATGAGAAGTTCAATGTTATCGCGACCATAACGTGACGCACAGAACAGAAAAATATGAAGATTACGTTACCGTGAGGTTCACCGTGCAAGTCATACTGGTGCATCCGATACACGGGGAACTCGTGCGATGCCGCAACTGGGTTCACCGGGGAGATAATAATGAAGATCGGCAAAATGATCAGTAAATAGTACGGCAGATATCCACGGCATAATTCCGCGAAGCTGTCGCATTCTTCCAGCCACATCCTTTCAGGTTTCACTCAGGTACTAAGCCCCTGATTATTTGCATCGACCTATTACCACGCGTCCAACTACTCTCGACTTATTCGTACCTGTGGTCGTCACGGTGAGAATTACACACACTCTCTGTAAGTACATACACATGTAACTGAAGAGGAAACCAGAATGCTCATGCCCAGGGATTTGGTGCATCTGACGTAGTGCTGCACCAAGCGGCCGATTACGTAATTAGTACAACGGTGCAGTACCGTAGCTTATGCAGAAGATGGAGACACCAGAAACTTTCTCTGTATCGAGTAGTCGTGTCACCGACGAGATACTTTTAGAGCATAATTTTAGGAAAATCAAGAATTCCTACTTCAAGTTTCATATGGGACACCTCAATTTCTAATTTAAAAATATTTCGTAAACAAGCATTATTTCCTTACACTTTCTTAAATATATAATTGTTCCAATCTGTGGGAACAGATATACGTTGAAGGACAAAGTAAGAGCAAGAGTTAGATCAAGTAAAAACTTAGATGACAAAATGGTCAAGGTAATGCTTGTCGAAATAATAAGTTTATCAATATATTGTGTTCAATAGATTAATGCGTGAGAAAATTATTTTGTACCTCGAGTTCTGTTACCTACTTTCAATAAAAAATTAGATGAAAAGATAGTCAAGGATGTGCTTGTCAACATCATTGGTAAAAGGAATTGTAATAAATATTAACCAGTTCGAAATAATAAATTTATCAATGTATTGTATTCAATAGATTAATGCGTGAGAAAATTATTTTGTACCTCGAGTTCTGTTACCTACTTTATCTAAAAAATTAGATGACAAAGTGGTCAAGGGGGTGCTTGTCGACATCATTGGTAAAAGGAATTTCTATAAATATTAACCAGTTCGAAATAATAAATTTATCAATGTATTGTATTCAATAGATTAATGCGTGAGAAAATTATTTTGTACCTCGAGTTCTGTTACCTACTTTATCTAAAAAATTAGATGACAAAGTGGTCAAGGGGGTGCTTGTCGACATCATTGGTAAAAGGAATTGTTATAAATATTAACCAGTTCGAAATAATAAATTTATCAATGTATTGTGTTCGATAAATTAATGCGTGCACATGTTCATGGTTTAAAAGTGATTCTGTATCTCGAATCTATTACCAATTTTTACTAAAAAACTGGATGGCGAGGTGGTCAAGGGAGTGCTTGTCGACATCGTTGGCAAAAGGAATTGTTATAAACATTAATCAGCCATAGATAATAAATTTATCAATAATTACTATCACGGCGATTGAAATCGCCGGAGTGGAAATGGATGGAGTGGGGAGAGTTCCGCGTCGCTGCGCAGCTGCGCCTGAACTCGGCGAGCACTCTCAGTCAGTCAGTCAGTCGGGCGGGGGTCTCCGGCGGGAGCGGTCGGACTCCAGGACCAGGGGGACCTCCAGGATGGGACTGGATGGGACCAGTGGCTGTCCGGTGGCTGTCCACCTGACCCAGTTTCAACATTGGTGAGTTTTTGAATATCTTTTGTTTTCATTTGTAAGGATCTATTTTGCGAGGGTATATATTATGCTTTACAGCACAGGGTGGGCCAAGGGTTTTACAATACTTTTGTTGATTACCCTTGGCCCACCTTCAACGATTCTGCCTTCAGCTGTTAATTCAACGGACATCAACGTTTACTACAAAATTGTATATTTCTGATTTAAAATTGGTATTCCTCCGATCGGAGGTCCCTCAGGGGCTCACTCACGGTTGGGGAAACCGTGAGTGAGTGCGGGGTGTCGCGTCCCCGGGGCTTCCGAAGCGCCTATAGGCCGCACTCGTGTGCGGGGTTAGTTTGGCTCTCGTGAGCTGGTTAGATTCGCACTCGTGTGCGTGGTAGGTGGGCCGTACTCGTGTACGGGGTTAGCTTGGCTCCCATGAGCTGGTGTTAGGTTGGCTCTCGTGAGCTGGTTAGATTTGCGCTCGTGTGCAGGTTAGGCAGGCCGTACTCGTGTACGGGGTTAGCTTGGCTCCCGTGAGCTGGTGTTAGGTTGGCTCTCGTGAGCTGGTTAGATTCGCAATCGTGTGCAAGTTAGGCATGCCGTACTCGTGTACGGAGTTTATGGTTACTCCTCATCACATCTGTTATGATCATGTTCTTATTACTCGATTCCTAATTGAAGTTCGATTCTGAATTTCCACAAGATCCTCTTGTACATAATTTATATTTCTGATTTAAAATTGGTATTCCTTCGATCGGAGGTCTCTCAGGGGCTCACTCACGGGTGGGGTGAGTGAGTACGGGGTGTCGCGTCCCCGGGACTCCCGAAGCGCCTATAGGCCGCACTCGTGTGCGGAGTTAGCTTGGCTCTCGTGAGCTGGTGTTAGGTTGGCTCTTGTGAGCTGGTTAGATTTGCGCTCGTGTGCGTGGTAGGTAGGCCGCACTCATGTGCGGGGTTAGCTGGGCTCTCGTGAGCGGGTGTTAGATTCGCACTCGTGTGCGGGGTTTTGTGTTGTGTCTAACTATTGTTAGTCTCTTTCAACTACGATACAACGAACGAAGAGGACACATCGAACGAAGAGAACGCATCACGAAGACTGCGTATTTTAAGTTAGTTATATTTGCCGAGCAATTATTGTCTTAGCATTTTCCCACGTACCAGAGCCTTCTGCTCTGGTTCATGTTTCTTCGTTGCGAATCAAAGCCTTCTGCTTTGATTCTTCCCTTTATTGCGACTTAGTTTTGTTGCGACAATAATTGCTCGGCTTGCGTGCGTGCATTAATTATTAAGATTGTATATCATCGTTGTACATATGTCGAGTAATTATTGCCTTAACTTCAGTTAATTAAATTTAATTTAGTTTAATTTATTTGAGTCTAACTTCAATTTGCTCGACTCGTTTTTTGATTCCGACACAGCCTTCTGCTGTGTCGGACCTTGCTTGTATGTACCAATCCAGTTGGTATCGGTATTCGACGTCAATTCATTGAGAGTGGATGGTCAAGCGATCTGTTCGCTGTGTTACACTGTGTAAGTGAAAAGTCCTCTCTGTCGTAATTCCATCCGAGTTACCTCAACGTAAGTTGCTTGGTAACAGGTGGTAACTGGAGTAAATGGGACACCGTGTGAACTCTTCTCTTGGTCATCGCTCTTCTTGAATTCATGTTGGATATCGGTGCTGACTGGAGTTTGGCTGCAAGCATTGTACGCGTTCGCGTCACCCTCGGACCAGAGCCCTCTGCTCTGGTTCGTTCTTGTTTCTCTTTTTGAAAGAATCAGAGCCTTCTGCCTGATTCGCTTTTGCTCCCCCCGTGAATCGGAGACTTCTTCTCCGATTCACACCTTTTGCTCCGCAATAATTACTCGACATATTGCGTTACTGCGTTAGTATAAGTTCGTCGTTGTTAGGAAAGGGAGCCAGAAGGAATATTGCATTCGTTCTGACTCCCTTTCCGGGTCTCTTGTGCAGCAACCTCCTCGCGGTGAGACCTGGGCAATCGGTATCATCCTCTATTTGTAAGAACTTCTAGTATCTTATAAATAGTGGATAATATCGAGCTAATAGCTGCACAGTTAGAATTTGCGTTAATATTGTATACTAGAATGTAAGACGTGCTAGATATAAGAACAAATGTATGAAATGTATGAAAGATTTTCAATAAAGATATTCTAAATTAATATCAACGATTATTTCAAACGTATTCCCTTCCACAACATTTTGCAATGAGCAACGAGTATCTCGGTGGCAGTGGAACTTTCAGCGATGTTGGTATGTCAGATCACTGTTAGTTCCACGTTATCCCCGGGCCCACTGTTAGCCCCGTTGTACAGCACAGGGCTGGCAGTATTTAATATTGTCTCCACAGACGAGATGTAGGGGTAGACCATATGGGGTTTCGCGTCACATTCGGAATACCATCATCAACGTATGAGAAAGAAAGAGAACGTGGGCCTTCGAACTGTACTGGCGCGGCGCGGCGGCCGCGATTAAAGTCTCCAGATCATTATGATTCCTTGTTAGACTCAAGAATGAACTTTACTGCGCACAGGACAATGTGCATCTCCCGATAACAAGATCCCACGGACTTCCTATGTACTATTGTTCGTTCTCGGGAAATTTCGGGCTCAATAATGTGCTCATATTTTGCCGCCACAAGAAAGTCGGATCGAACATGAAACGCTGCACTTAGAAACACCTTGACGTCATCAAGAATTTACAAACTGAAACTATCTTCAAAAATATCTTTCTTTTTACTCGTAATATACAAACAACTCGCCTGGAGAGGCATCTACGGAATTTGTTTAACAAAGTAGAACGATTTACTAGTACAAATATACTTCGAAATCGCAAAATTCTAACTTTTTAAATGTATAACACAGAGCTTGATTTACCCTTGTTTCATTTATTCATTTGTCAATAATAATTTTAAGGAGGTCTATCTGGGTCAGTAAAGTTTAATCGTTGTTTCACGTCTATTATGCAGACTTTCTCTGAACGTCTCCTTTTTTTCATAAAAAGACGAGGCGGTTTAATGGTTTTCTGGGGCCTCAAATGAATTGTTTCGTTGAAACTACTTCTGCTCCAATTAACCGTAATCTTTCAATTGCTCCATAAAGAGACGGAATGGAGGGAAATTGTTCTTGAACTGCAAGAGGATACCGCGATCTCCAGCGGATTTCCACGACCGCGGATGGTTTGCAAATCCGACGATTTTCTGCGGCGCTTTCCCACGAAATTACCATCGATCCTGGGTTTCGTGTCGGCGAACACATTTTTCCGTTGTTCCGCGTTTAACACATACCTAAGCAACCGCCGTTTTACCTGACTGGAAACATTTTCTAAGAACGTCCATAACAGCCGCAGTGAAAAGAACCACTCCTCGGCAGATCGGGGGAACAAGAAAGCGTTAAAAAAGAATGAAAGTTAATGCGACGCCGGCGCGGCCCGGCGGTCTTTGTGGCGGCCCGACATTGAAAGTAAATGCACGAAAATTGCATAATTACCTTTCGAGCGTGTAATCGATCGATCGTAACCCGCCACGTCTTCCGGCGGATGTAAGGATCTCGATCGAAAGATCTTCGTCCGCAATCTTCCTAAGAATGCCGGTTTCGTTTGCGTTTTCAGCTTTCCAATGACAAACGCGGTCGCTGCTTCTGAAAAACCGCGGAAACCTTTCAATAGAATCGTTCAACGAGCAATTTAAATTATCGTCAAAGATGCTGATCGCAACTCTAATCGAATCGATCGTTATACATCAAAAAATTTAAGGGATCACTTCTGCGAACCCGAAAAATTGCTACCAGTTTACAAAATTGCTGTATCGATATCGTTAAACGATGGTTTGAAAGCGTGAAACCTCTAGTTCCAGATGCTCTTTTTCAAATTTCTGCTATGTTGTTTTTTTACAAAGTTACAGCGAGATAAAGACAACATTTACGGTTAACAAAAATTTAGTCCAACTTTGTAACATCACACGGGGTGAAACAAATTTTTTTAATAAATCGCGTTAATATTATTTGGAAGGGCTATCTTTCCTGTGTAAAATGTGTGGTTGTTGATTATCGTGTGATTTTTTTTATTCGAGTTATTTAACATTGAAGTAAATATTGTCTTTTTAACTTCAACTGGCTCCAGAAAGCCAAAAAATTATCGTAGAATCTTGTTCAAAAAAGCAATATAAAGAACGTTTCTTCCTCTGCAAGGTACTTCTTTCGTTTTTTTCAATTTCATTATCATTTCGATATGCCAGGTGTTTCTGAAGATATGCTTAAAATATGCACAATTTCCATTCTTCCTTTAAATCTCTATATCTCGGCGAAAAATGATCGCAACGCCATGATTCGATAGTCAGATTGAAGCAGAGATTCTGTCGATTCGATCGAGTACCCCATGAACCCGCTGCGACAATTTTTTACCTATGGCAGCTGTGCTTGAAATTAGTGATCGTGAAATTGATGACCACGAATTTCAGTTCGTGGAAAACGAAGTTTTGCTATTTCCAAGCTAAAAGTAGTTCGTTATTCCTGAATGAACGCCGATGTGAAATACATATTCCTAAGCCCGGCGCCGCCGGCGAAAGTGCGCAATCGATTTCACGATAACGTTGCTCCGGAATCCTACGTCCTATTACGCTCGCCTTGAAATCGGGGTAAAACGAGCTGTAAGCCTTGATACGCCTCGCGAAATTACGTTACGATACACTCCGCTTCACAGACGGTCTACTTCTGACCAGAGCGACCGCTGAAGTCCGATTTACATATCTGAACGGACTAAAAAGTTTTCCTCCGTTCAAAACAGTGTCCGACGAAGTTTTCCGTGAAAGGAAAAACCAACAAGAAAACATTATTCGTGCTATCGTCAGATAGAAACGCTTCGCGTGTCTTTGCATTGTGATCGATGTTTCGATTTTTCTCGATTCCTCGAACTCGGCGATCTTGAATAGCCGACGGGCACGCAGGCGTCGTGAGAAAGTATCCTCGAAGGAATGCAAATCTCGTGGAAAGACGGGCCCGATCGGTTAACAACGCGATCCGTCCATTTAAAGTTGCACAATCCGGCAGATATCCGCCGTTCGTCGAAGAACAAAGTGCAAACCGCTTTGTTGCAACGACAAAGGCGTGTCGTGCTTAGACGCTGTCTAATTTGCGGGAGGAATTGCGTGCTGTAAAACGCTGGTCTGACCCGCCGATGAAAAAATCCCGTCGAGAGATAGCAATCATTCCCGTTTCTATTCGATATCCGTGCGATGGATCGACTCCGGAACGATTTTAACACTAAAATCCCGAATTTATTTAGTTTTAGATTTTTTATTTCACAATTGTTGAAATCGTAAAGACGTTTCGATGGGAATTGATTGCATACATTTTTTCATTCCAGTATGTATTATAGTAAAAATCGCACGAAATATAAATAAATTTAGTCTTGTTATTTTTATAATGCGATCAGTCACTTTCGATGGTCGGTAGGTTTGGCGTTAACATCGATTCCGCGTTGGACAAACAAATCGAGACTCGGGATAATTGGTCCAGCAACTTTTTTCCTCGCGGTTCTTCTTGCATAGTTCACGAATCTATTGTTGCGGAATAACATTCGAGGAAACATTGGGCAATCCGGTTCAATATCGATCGACACGGTCCGGCAAATAATTGCAGATCGTTTCGCGGGTCCATCGATTCCGGGAGACAACTGTCGCAACCCAGGGAAAAGATATTTAACGCGGGCCGTGGCGATTTCCCGCGTTCATTCGGCGACAGGCCATTGTTCGGTTCGGTTCGGTGTGTAACATCAATTGTGCGAAGCTGCGCGAACGTTGACTTCGGGAAAGTGAATCCTACGTTACTGGCCGTGCTGTTCTCCCTTATCTCCGCGGAGATTCAAGGTCGGATCGCTCTTCCTTCACCGGTTTTCGCGTGGAAAGTTTTTACGGTATATTTTATTGGACCTTGTTTCTCGACCGAGAAATTGATTTAGTCTCACCCCCTCAGAATTATGACAAGGGTTGAGAAAATGGATTGGAAAAATTTGGAGCCGATTGGATCGTGGAAACCACCGCGCATCAAATTTGAAATTTGAGAATTTCAACATTAGAAATTTGAAATTTGAGAATTTCAACATTAGAAATTTGAAATTTGAGAATTTTAACATTAGAAATTTGAAATTTGAGAATTTTAACATTAGAAATTTGAAGATTTGAATATTTGAAATTTTGAAAATTTGAAAATTTGAAATTTTGAACATTTCGTGTTTACTACGATTTAAAGAATTCAACATTTTCAAATTTTATGCGCGTCTGGTTCTCACGATCCCCCAATCGGCCCCAAACTTTCTAAATCATTTTCTCAACACTTATCACGCTTCTGGGGGCTGAGACTAACAATAAAAAAACCTTGCAAAATAATGTTCGTCAAGTATAGCTATAAGGCCCACTACATTGCGCCCGATGACTCGCACCATTTTGAAATCGGCAGACTATGATAAGTAAAAAAAAGTATTTCGAAAAACTCGAGAAAGCAACGCTGCTATTATTATCCGATTATTAATCCGATCAGTATTAATGAAATTTCGTATCACATAGTTAACAACCGAAAGCAAAAGTCAATGATGTATGAACGCTTCTCTCTCGTTTAATTGACCGTTATCTCGAAATCGGTTCGATTAATTCAGAGGCCAGTGTATAAAATCGATGGTATTACGTTGAACGTTTAACGTGCACATGGCAATATACCGCTAGATGCAACCCGACAGAACCATTCACTATTTTCCCGTTGCAAGTTGCAACGGACAGTCGGTCAATCGGTGAATTTGTTCCTGATACACGACCCGTGGGACACGTTCCATATCTGGAAACCCGTACAGGAATTATGCCAAGAAAATCACTGTAACCCAAGCCGCGTACTGTTTCGAACAGGATTGTCTTCGTATATCTGACTCACAAAACATTCACGAACGAATTCAAGAGAAATTTTAACACGGTCACTTACGTTGTCCTTTGCCCCTTGAGTTTTATCTGAGATACGCTTGGACTACTTCAAATTCAGATAGCATCTATATGACCGAATTTATTCTGTAGCAATTAAACACTCGTGTATTCTCCCGTGAAAGCGTCTCTTTCGCGTACCAGGAAATTAGTATCTATTACAATTAGCTTCGTAGCTATTACTATTATCTTAGCACTCGCGTCTCTGAGTCGCCACGAAAAATTACCATTATTCAAAATATTCTTCACACTATTAAATAAGTTGGTATCGATTACTAAACATTTAAGTATTTTGAGAAGTATTATATCAACTTCGTATCCATAAAATGAAGAAAAATGTTGGGTTGTCCGGGAAGTTTGTGCCGATTTCTTTTTTGGAAATTGAACAGCAGCACATTTAAATTTTCCATAAAAATCGGCACGATTACTCATAAAATACTTACGAATACCTCATAAAATACTTAAATGTTTAGTTATCGATACCAACTGCCGTTCGTGCCGATTTTTATGGAAAATTTAAATGTGCTGCTGTTCAATTTCAAAAAACGAAATCGGCACAAACTTTCCGGACAACCCAATATTTTTTATCGACCGCGTCAAAAGTATATAAGAAGTATGTAGAACGAATTTATTTTAGGTTGGAAGAAATGTGTAATTTTCAAATTAAAATAGCTCCGAGGGGTTAAGTTGCTGAAGATACGACCTGAATGATCAACTGTACCTTGAAATGGCGTAAATAAATAAATAATAAACCTTCAAGCTATCTATAATAGAATTTCTTCGTTAACGCTGAACCTACCGATCACCAAAAGTGACCAATAAAAATAACAAGATTAAATTTATTTATATCTTATATTTTTTACAAAGAGTATATTCAATAAATTCCCATTGAAACACTTTTGCGATCTCAATAATCGTGAAACCAAAAATCAAAAACCGGTCGTTTCACCGGTGGTTCGGTGTTAAAACGCTTAAAAATCAATTGGATTATCATTGTAGGCAAAACGGTACTTCTGGCCCCATCCTAGCGAACCCCGTATAAGCCGAAAGAGGTTGAAGGACCCGGATAGCCGGACCATGAAGATAGAGCATCAGCAGCGAAGTCACGGTGTTTGAAGAGGTGGAGTAAGGTGAACACGCCGCCGCGGCTCCTCTTTTCTTCAAGATGATCGTCGAAAGTGTAACAGTAGGTTTCTCATAGCGAGGCTGTCCGGACGCCAGACGATCATCCGAGATTGCTGTTCGAGTGGTGTAGAGTAAACTCGGAGAGACTCCGGGTCACACGGGTTCAGCAGAGCAGTGAATTAGAGGTCGTGAAACCTGCCGGCACGCGGTGGAAGGAGTAACAATAAAGGGAACCATTCGACCAGCCACGCTCGATAGGACCTGTCAGTGTTCGGCCCTCCTGCTTTGGAGAACAACGGAGACTGCCAGCCTAGTCTTTTTTCATTAATAATACTGATTAATAATACGAATATACTGATTCTTGGATATTGTTAAAAAAATCGGAGTGGCTGGCGCGGGTGTTCATCGGTGGCGATCAGACCTAAAGAACATTCGATAGTGTTCAAATAAATCGCGAAGTGTCTTCCCGCGGCGCGCGATCCACAAGCTCGCGAACGGATTTTGGCATTGGATCGACGATTATGTGCGTCGAACGATGAGCTTCTCCGCGAAACGCGTCGATCCTGCGAAACCAGGACTGTCGGTTGGTATTATGTGGGACGAATTGGAAATGGCTCGCAGCTGATATGAGGACGTGTGAATCGATGAAGCGTAAGAGGCTCAACGTCGCCCTGATTCTTCATGGACCAGGGATGTTGCGGCCGATGGTTCGATGGAGGATCTTCTTCATCGTGTCGCTTGTGATACTCGTGTCATCGCCGTGTAGTGATAGTCGTGGTACGTAGTATTAAAAATCGTTGGACAATCATTTTCATAACGCTCATTATCAGTGGCGGCTCGCGTATAGGCACTGTGGAACTGCGGCACCCCCTATTTAATATAATCAGTCCCTTTTTCTTTAATTCCTTCTTTATACAATATACAATCCTTAAGTTTAATGTCAGTAACCATACACAATTTTAAAACGAAGGCTAAAAACTCTCACGGCACCCCCACGAATTTTAGCCACGAGTCAAAAGGTGTTTCGCCACTTGGAAATTCTCACCTTTCGTTTCGAAATTTCGTGCTCGATCATTTGTACGAGGAAAATTCTGTCGTTCGAACGATCGATCGCGAAAGATTGATCGGCAAGTCGTGAATCGGTCGATCGTCAGACGTTCACAGTGTCGTGAATGCACCGAGTGGCACACCGTAGACGGAAATGTGGCTCACTTTTCAAGATCGCGGTGCAACCAGCGTGAAACGAAAGAATGCACGGGTGAGAAAACTCGGAAAAGTATACGCTTTCGTGTGTATACTCGCGCTCCTAAATATGCCTAACGCAAAATGCGAACGTCGACGATGAAAATGATCGCGTATTTCGCGAGGATAATTTCGATGGTTGCGCACGGTGTTTATGTTGGTGTAACTTTGAATGCGCAGCCAGGAATCCGCCGAACATTCCAAAGATTGCGGAAACGCTTAAATCGAACGAAGACGAGCTCTCCAGTAATCACGTGGACGATGGATGGCGGGAAGGAAGTCTTCTCGATGGTCCGGATCGAGAGTCGTGGGGCTCGGTGTCCGTGCAACAACAAAATAAAAATATTTATACGCAGGAGCTGCCTTTTGTCAACTTTACTCACAACGATACGGAGGATTATCAATTGGCGTGAGTCTACTTTTCAGTTTTAATATGAAACACTTTTTCGACTGGATTTAAATATCGGTTCTTTTAGGATACACAGCGAAGAGACTTTGTCGCACAAAAGGATTAAGAGGGGAGTGATACATCTTTATAATATGCTAGTTTGCGGTACCGGGTGCAATCCTTTATCTTACAAAGGATACGGGTGTTATTGCGGCTTTCTGGGTTCGGGATACGTCATAGACGGAATAGATAGGTGATTTTCATTTAGAAAAAAATGGTTCTCTGCAAAATTCGACAAATAGTCGATACATTCATGAAACGAGTGGCAACTGAAAAAATCGCTTTGTCTTAGGTGTTGCAAAATGCATGACTGGTGCTACGATGCAACGGATTGCCCGACGTTTTCCGAGTACATTGTACCATATTATTGGAGGTGTTACCACGGTTATAAGCCGGTGTGCGGTTCGTTTCGTCAAATTTATTTAGCTTGAAAACTGTCTTCGATCTCGCATTTTTTTTCGACTGGTTTGTTTTGCAGCTGTCGAACACGGAAACTGGGGCGGATCCGGGTCGTGTGCTCAACGATTATGCGAATGTGATCGTTCGTTCGCCGAATGTCTGAAACGGTACCCTTGCCCAAAGACCAAGGCCGTGTGCACTTCGTCGCCTTGGAGATTGGTGCAGAATCTTTTCATGACTATGTGATTGTCAACAGAATCGTCGGTCAGAAATACCGAACTTCAAAAATTATTAGAAACACTGAAAATTAATTTATCAATTGCGTTCATATACCAAAGATAACACGATTCTTTTGTAAATGTTGTAATACTTTCAGCTATCGTAAGCGAAGGTACAAGATTTATTTATAATGGAGTATATACAAAAATATATATATATCGTTACAATTTATTTTGAAGTATAAAATTTTGTGTAATAAACTATACACAAAAATTATTAACAATGTTCCCTTTATAATATTTATTGTTTACAAGGTACTAATGCCCCCAGTTAAATGTACAACTCTGTTTTTGTACTTCTTCGAAATATCTTGTTCTATCTGTAAATAGTGAAAGAATTAGTGAGGAAATATTTACGGGATAACACGTTAAATAAATATTTACAAATACCTGTGTTTGTAGCTCCTTCGTCCTTTGTATAATATATTGTAAAAGGGGTTGAAGGGACTCTACTTCTTTCGCGGCGTCTTCCTTTTTTTGTTTCATAGCGTTTTGCGAAGCTATCATCTTGTCCACTAAACTCAATTTCTGTTTCAAGGTCGTTGCTAAAACATCCATGTACCTGCCAACAGGAATGATGTGTTACCATTGTTTGAATACCATATAAAAATAGTATCCCTTTCATTTACGAGGTCCACAGAAAAAAAGATGGAAATTATAGATTGAATAATAAATGTTCGTTTTGTTTTTATAAATAATAAAATTGGACAGTCTCTCATTATCTCGTGGATCCTTCGTTTATTTACCTCGCAGAATGTTTAATGTTGTGTAAGTGTTGAACCTTTGTATCCAACATTTGGGATAGGACAACTTGTACATTGTCCAGCATATTTTGAGTGTTCTCTAAATTGGAATATTGCAGAACAGAAGACGAGTCATGGACCTGACTGAAGCTTAGGAAACTTACTCTATCATCGACTTTTAGCTCGTACAGTCGTAATTTAAGGAATGCTTCCAGCTGCACAGAAGGAAACAGGTCAGACAAAAATTTTGAATTCTAGCTACATATCGATCTAATCTGAAGAAGAAGAGGTGTATACCTCAAACAATTGGTTCATAAAATCACTTCTGGTCGACGTATTGTCAAGAACTGTGTACGCTTCGTTACCACTAGCTACTCCACCTTCGTGACCAGCTGCTTCAACAACTATACCAGACTCCTCCAAGGAAACATTGAAATCTATATCCTCGGCCGCAACCTCTTCTACATTCCCTTCACCCCAATCGATTTCACCTCCATCTTCCAAATTAATATTGCCGCCCAAATCCACATCCTCGTTTAAGTCGATGTCCCCGAAATCAATTTCCTATAATTTCAAAAATGGTAAAACAAATCTGTTGAAATACACTTCCGAAAACCATGAAGGATGAACCTGCAGAACCTGCATCAAATCGGAGTGTAGGTAACTGTTCTGCAGGTTCACCCCTCGAGTATCTACATACAGCATGTTCTGCGTCTTCAGCTTTTTTACTTTCCAAATCCTCCTCAGTTTTTACGTTTAAAGGTGGTTCGCTAATTGATAGTGGGGGTTCTCCATAAATCCATTCGTATGTAGTAGTATTCCCCTTCTCTATAAAATGTATGCGTACAGCGTAACATGAAATATTTCTAATCAACGTTTAACTATTACATTTTTTCTAATTAAATTTCAGCATACCGATCACATATTTCACCATGGGAACGCAACCACCGTCGTGCAATCTACCTAGAGTATAATTAACAAAACCTGAGTAGAACTCTGTAGCCTTTTCTAATGATTTTGACTTTTTAGCAATGTTCTCATAAATTTCTGGCAGTTCTTTTACTTTCTCTGCTAGCTCTTGTTTAATATGTTGACCGGGAATGCCTAATTGTTTGCAAAGTAAATTGAACTCAGACCGAGCTGTATTCTCTGACTTTTTGTACTCGGCTTCCTTCTTTTCCCAATCCTGAAAACACGCTGCTTTTAATACAATGAAAATACCTTTAATGCATTCAATATATTTACTTACAATCTGAGTTTGTTCTAATTTTTGAATTTGTTTCTTAGTGCTAGGTACTTCGTAATTCACATTTCTAATAAGAATTTGTGCCACTTCTGCCAAATACACGTTGTCCTTCTCATAAGCCTTCACTATTTCTTGCCAGTCTTTCATTCTCTGCGAACCATACCTTCCGAAAACATTTTTCGTGTCCGCCTCAGTCTCCTTTAATATGTCTACTATTTTTAGACAGTGAAAGTAATTTATATCTGAAAAGATGTAAACGAATATGAGTGTAATATGGAACGTTCGGTTTCTAATGATTTAAAAATTAATCGATGGAGCGTTAGAAGTTCAGAGGCAACGTACATGTTCCGGACAACAATTTAGCGATATCATCGTGTTCAGGCATATCTTGAATCGCGTTGTTAATTTTTTCTCTGATAACCAAAATCTTCGTGTGCCAGTCCTTATTGCAATGTCGCCTGCTGATTAACCATTCCAATAATTTTCCGGTGTTGATGTCGATGGAAAAGTTTTGCTCCTAATTGAAAATAATCCTTATTAAAGTGTATCGTAATCAATTTAAAAGTTCGATATTTACCTCCATAATTTGAAACACTTCCGGACAATTTATTTAATTTTCTCCAGCCTGTTTCGCAGTATTTAGGTTATGTTATAACAGCTGTCGCTTCTTGGTTATATTATTATGTATAACGCAACGAAGTGATTACAACGACCAGGATACGACACCGGCTGTCTTAGTGACACGTGCATTACGTATTTCCGGAAAGACGGGATTTAAATCTGCCATCGAACGTCATACAATTGAACAGATATACGTGCTACGTGCCACGTATTAGAATTTTGATCGATGCACTTTAGCAGCAGTTGTACCGGTAAGATGCACGCACGGAAATTTTAAATTTGTTACACTATATTTTAAAAGCACGGAAACAAGGCGCGGTTCCTCGATGGATCAATAACTCTAAGGTTCTCATATGGAAAAAAAGTTTGAGATTTATTTTATTAATTATATTTCCGTGTACAAATTTTTCATATGCATACAATTTAATGATTGCAAAAACCTACGATAATATAAATAGTTGTAATAGCACACGAATGTACTTTTTATTTAACAATTAAACCGTTAAATACGTGTATAAAATATTTATTTGTGAAAAACGCGTATACAACTTCTAATGCTTTTAACGAAGATAATCTTGTATCAAATTTATTGGTCGATTTCAGCTAATTAATTTAGAAATATATTGATCGTAGAATGATTGAAAACAAGGAGAATGAATGGTCATGCACGCAAACACTGTTATTCGCGCAGATACTTTAATTTATTATATTACAGTTCCACAGTAAGAAAAAATGTGTTTTACCCGCGACAATGTCCGTTACGTTGTCAGTAGCAAAGTATAATTACAACTTGTGAATTTTTTTATAAGAGATAACAGTTCCCGTTCTAAAACGGTCTATCCTTCCTATAACTTAATATCCAAATGATACACACATGAACGCGCATACACAACATTTTCATACACGAGGAAACAGAATTTATCTTCTTAGAATGTTCCGCCTGTTTGATATAGAGTTGTTCCGTGACGTCCGAAGGGAAGCGACAGAAACAACCGGCCAATGTTAACATGGCACCGTGACTGGTAGTTGGAGCTCGTGTTACGTTATTTATGACGCATTTATCACGTCGCTCAGACGGAGACGGTATTTTATTGTGAGCAAAGAAAATACTGTCATTTGCAAGTACACTAGTGGATGCGCTAGGGCTTTCTCTCCGTGAAGAAAGTCTTTAAAATATACACCTGCAACACGCATATAGTTACAATGGTAACTGTTTCTACGATGGACCATTTTAACACATGATCATTCAGATCCTCAGCGTTCTTACGGCCCTGCGCCTCTCTCAGTCGATGATGCGTTTGGTAGTCTAGAATGTTGTTTAAATGTTTATATACTTCTTCCACGGAAGACTCCATCTAAACAAAATCATTAATTTTCATCAATTATTTTAAACATAGACATTCAAATTTAACAATAACTTCGCTAATTACCTGAGTCATCACTGTTGCATGGTCTCCGAGACCGGCCATAGGCATCTGATTGCCGACACGGAAGTCCATGTAGACAAGTTTGTGTGAAAATGTTGAGAACTCGTTACTAAAACAAGCCTTGTAAGGTCCTGACATAGCAGCTGAAAATTGATGCGAATCGAACTGCGTTTTAATCTGCTTGTAGATGACCTCTTTATTTGGTGCTTCTAAGGTTACGTCTACATCGTATTGCCCCCCTGTCACAACCTGTGAAACGATATTCGTACGAAAATTATAAGCTAGATTATAAAAAATAGAAACGATGTAACACAGATTTCATTGTCGGCTAGACCACTAGCAGCTCGTGTCAAGTTCACAGTCAAAGTGCGAACGTGGCCAATACTATTGCGTTCCGATAAATGAAACTGGTTACACGCATTGTCTCGTAATTGCGCGTTACTTGTAAGACAAAGTATTTCGTTCGATCGTGTGCAAAAACGTACCTGAAATTCCAGCATTGCCGTATCATTCTTTACGAGTTCTTGATAGAAACACTGTTTCTCATTATCGGGGAGTTCGAAGGTTAACTCTACACCACCAGTGCGTAATATCGTGCCACACAGCGAAACTAACAGCAAGCAGATCGACCAGTAGTCCATTTTTCTTAATTTCTTTGTTTGCTGTGTTTGTATACTATTCTACATAGATTAAAGCTTTAAATGGGTTTGCAGACCGCGATGTTTTATTCGTCGATCTAGGCCCCGGCCAAAATTTTATCCAAACAAGCTATTTTAACGTGGCCGGATATTACTCGCGCTGAAACGATTGGTGCGCCGTACGAACGGAACTGGCTGCGTTGACGTCCGATTTTTAAATGTGCCTGGCAAACGCGTTTTTGTTTTTTTTATTGAATTTTTATCAGCGAATTCGGTATCACGTCGTAAAATAGGAAGGAAACGATTCTAGTATATTCTAACATGTATACGTACTACCACATTTTGTTTCAAGGCTACCACAATCCAAAGAAATTATACGGTACATTTGTACTCATTGCACTTACAAAATCAATATCACCATAATTAAAATGAACATTGCGTTTCATGACAGAAAAATTCGAAGTAATTAAAATAAACGTATGAAACTCAGCTTATAATTAACGTATGTTTGAATATCGAAAATTTCATACGAAGATTATGAGAGAATTGTTTCATCCAGTATCGAAAACATATATATTTTTTTTTATACACAGTGACACTGCAAGGATCAATAAGTCGCATGCGATTCCGGTATAGGTATACATATGTTCATAGATACGGTTGCAAGTTTTGTCACGTTTTTGATTGTGTATTATTAAGTACATGTGTACGAGTTCGTGGAATATTTAATAGTTTCCTGTACGTGTTTCCTTTAGCTTGTATGAACCAGAAAACCGGAAGTTCGTTCGAAGACTATCGGTTATTTAATGCTCGGCGTGTAATGAACTAATTCGACTGTTTTTCTGACTAATTATTCAAATGATCAAAATTTAATGGCCTGCATCGGGTTCGAAAAATGTGCTCGGCAAAAAATAATGTTCCTAATTTGCCCGAACGAATATATCTATTCGCAACTACAAATTTTGTAGTATTACAAGCGAATGTCTTAATTAAACGCTTGATTAACGTTGTTTAATATAAAATACAATAATAGGGGTTATCTGTTTTTTGTAAACATTTTTTATATACAGATTGCGATACGTGTATACATAAAACTATGCTACCTGACATTACGTTTCAGTACTGGAAGCTGGTGTGTGTATATGTACATAGCAGTGTTTGCGTGAGGCGCCCTAAGGTCCCGCCTACTATTCTAATAGAGTCTCCTCGTCTGTCATGTTACTTATTCATGGGAGTGTGTTGTAGAACAAGTCGCGTGTATCGAAGGGCAAAGGGGGTAACCAAAAGAGAGGGAAACCAGCATAAAGGGCCTTTTCATTGTGAAAGAACACGGAGTGCGATAGGGCTTGCAAAAATCATGCGCAATCTCGAAAATCATTTGCTGAGGACACGCACAATATACAATCACGAAAAAAGAAAACAGCTAATGCCATTGCAATGCAGTATAGTTTGTATATGTACAGTCGGGTAACGCAATTCTGTGTACACATATATCTTACGCCCGCCATCTGTATATGTCTTATCACATAATCTTGGCTCGTTGCTGGCGCAGCAATAACCTCCGTGAATTTTTCGATAACCCCGCATAGCGTGCTTGAACGATCCTTAACGGTATCGGGAAATCGTTCTAAATTTAGCGTTACTATGTATATCGAGAACGAAATCGATACGGACCGGTCTGGTCGAAACCGAATTTCGCCCCGTCGTTTTCCCGCGCAATATTTTTTTTATGCTTAACTACTACGTAGGTTGTATATGTATCACGCTTTTACAAGCTGGGGCTGCTGTTCGGTTTGGAGAGCCAAAAATTTTCAACTTTTTTTTATATAACACCATAGATTTTGACGAGAAAGTACCGAAAATCCAAGTTTCAATTCTAGGAATTCAGTGGTTCGAAAGTTAGGCGAAAGTGCACCGATTCTCACTACGTACCAACATGGCGGCGCCCTGTCTGTAAAAAACAGTGAAAATCGGTGTACTTTCGGCACGATACTGAATGCCTAGAATTGAAACATGAATTTTCGTCATTTTCTTGTCAAGATCTATGGGAACGCGTAAAAAAAGATCCGAAATTTATGGTCCCTTAAACCGAACACAAATCCAGTTACGTACGAGATACAAAGAGATACGCGCATAAAATCGTGTAAAACTACTCTAAAGTGAAAATCGAAGAAGCATCGTGGGTGCGCTTCAGTTGCCATACTTTTTCCACACTTGGCACACGTGCGAATTAAACAAAAAACAAAAAAAAAAGACAAGAAGACGTCCGTGGACGTAGAAGTATCGATCCCGTCGTACGAGCGTGAAATTTAAGAACGTCTTTTCCCAGTGCACGTGCAAAACCAAGTTTCATGGTTCGGTGGTGTGCGTCGGTGGTGTGCGCGCGTGTGCGTGCTCGGTACACGTGTCTATGTGTACACGAGGAGTCAGGTTCGAAATACGAACAACACGAGGAGGTTTCTACACCACGATTAACTCCGCGAGAGTGGGGAGGAGGAGCACACGACCGCATCAAGCTGCTGGGCACTGTGCACCATGAGTTTTCGAACGACAACGGTAGGAGGCACATCTCTTCCCCGTGCATCGTCTTTCTCTCATCCTTCGTCTTGAACCGGTGTTATTTTTACCCAGGAAAATTTCCGTTTCGCGTACACACCGGGAAAATCCGTGCCGGGAATTGTGTTTCTGTCCAGTGGGGTACCGTAAGTCGTGCGAAAGGGGAAACGCGTTCTTACGGATCGAGACCGAAGATGATCCAGTGTAACGTAGGTCGGTGACTCGAAAAATCCTCGTGGCTGATGTTCGTAAGGTAAGCGTGCGATTTAACAGTCGCTGGAAAATGTATTTATTTACTTGTACGTCCGCTTTGTTTCTCCGGCACTTCCTGTAAACGTATTTTAGCTTCGTTCGCGCGTTATCGTTTGAAAAGTAACACGAGACGATCGCGTATTTCTTGATACGAAATACTTGCTGTTTGTAGTAGATGTACGTTTAGACGCGTCTTGAGTATACGAAAAGCAAAAAAAAAATCTGTTTGTAAGCGTTAGACGTTTATTATCCCGCTTTCACTATAATATCGTGTCAGACTCGAGGACTTCGAATGGAATCTGCTAAATATTTATGCTGTCGCTCTGAAATTTAGATGGAATTCAATCTCAGTGAATATTTGGTCATTGTAGAATGAATTGTAGCGCGATGAATTAATTAAGCATAAATAAGAATTTAATGTAGATCTGTGTTCTATTAAAGTTTCATCCATGGCGGAATAAAGGTTAGTTGACACAGAATGAACATGAATAATGAGAATGGAAAGACATTGTTACGATTGTGTGATGTCGGATCTACATAAATCGATGGACCGATGGGAAAACGTACGTGTGCTACGTCATTACGAATACAACGTACATAGGCACTGGTTAAATAAACGTCAGATAAGCATACAACAATGAAAAGATGTAACAGTAGTCGAACGGGAATATATGTAGTTGGAACGTTTGGCGGATGACAGATCGAGCTGTTTAGGATAATTAGCGATACGTGACAGTTATTAATCGAATCTAGTGATAGAGAGAAGCCCGAACTGGGTTAGATCCAAACGAGATATTTTAATTATTACCAGAACGTGTAATTATCACGTAGTTACTCGCGATTCTCAAAAACTGTTAGCATCATAAAGGAGAGATTAGTAATTCTTCAAATTATACGCGAGGATCTAATTAGCAGTTGAGTGTGGCAGTGTTTCTAAAGAATTCAAATTTTATACGCTCGATGTTCTCGTTTATCATAAATAGACGAATCTTTATGCAAAATAGAAATGTTGTGGAACGTAAATAATTTTCTCGAGAAGTTTCTACGACGTTTTCGGAATGCTGTTAATGAAGATTAGAGATGGCGTTCAAAATCACTCGCAGTGATTTATCACAGTGATCGCAAAATCATGAACACGATCGTGATTTTACGATCACGATCTTAACATTTTTATCTCGAGTTATAGCAATCCTTCGTCTTTGAGTTAAAAAATTGTATTATTTATGCAATTAGTAGTAAGGTACAGACAATACCAGATAATACGTTATTTAATAATGATAGTTCGTAGATCGTGATTTTTTCACGGTCACGACTGTGATCTTAACATTTTTATCTCGAGTTATAGCAATCCTTCGTCTTTGAGTTAAAAAATTGTATTATTTATGCAATTAGTAGTAAGGTATAGACAATACCAGACAATACGTTATTTAATAATGATAATTCGTGGTATGAATAATGATAATTCGTAGATCGTGATTGTTTTACGATTACGACTGTGATCCTAACTTTTTTATCTCAAGTCATAGTAATTCTACATCTTTCAGTTAAAAAATTGTATTATTTATGTAATTACTAGAAAGGTATAGATAATTTAAAGACCAATACGTAGACTTATGTAAATACCAATACGTTATTTAATAATGATATATACATACATATGTGTTCAGTGTTTATGGGTGGGTTTCCATATAAACGAAAGATTAGGGGGGGATGTCGTTATAGTAAGTGTCCTTATGACTCAGGACATTTCTTCTACTTACACCTGAAATGAAGCGAGTGACTGATAAAGGCGCGTTAGCTGTCTGTTGTTATTTTGAAAATGGAGAGATAAACACAGAATTAATGATAATGGCAACCGCGTGAAAAGTGGTGCTGATTGAAAGCGATACTGATTGATAATTATTACGTGGTTGATTCTGATACGATTCTGATCGATAATTATTATATGTAATATTAAAGTTAAATATTCTCGACAGTGACGATTGGCTGGCAGTTCGTTGCTCGTTGATCGCGATTGTTTTAACAAGTGTCCCTGATTAATTAGCCAGATATAGTTTGCTGCCGCTTGGTTTCGTTTTCGGTTTCCCTCGAGATTTTCACCGTCGACGAAGGAAAGCGGCGTCGGGTTGTACGTGCGGCGGAGAGGGTTGCCGTAACGAAAGTTAAAAATAGTCGAATATAGCAAATAAACGAAGCAAGGTTGACGGACGCGATGCTGAAATACCTGGCTGTATTAATAAATTGCCCGTTGATCCTCTCGCACCCTAGTAAAAATAACGGTGACATAATATCCGCGTGAGTATTCGATACAAAAGTTATTTTACGCTCTACGATAACACGGTTCTCGGAATAATTGATTTCATTTTCAATTACGGAATTTTCTTTTTTAGAGCAACGTGCCCCGTAATTTGTTTAAAATGGCTACTATTGCGGAAGCTTCGTTGGGTTATCGGGATCGCGTACAAATATTTTTCCCGAGTACGAAACTTCAAAAATTCAGTTTTCGTCGCAAAAAAAAAAGACGGATCGTCAACCTACCATGCAGCACACGGGACGTGGGGGCGGTTGCAGCGAAATAAATTCCTGGCGAACATCGTAAAGGGGCGCGCGGTACAGTATCCGGGGGCCCCGGCCCGGTTACATTCTCGGGAAACGATTTTGGCGTGAGAATGCCATAAAACGGGGGGCGCGCGCGCTCTGCCGCGACTGTCTAGACTCTCGAGTTCTCCACATAAATAGTGCAATACGCGGCTTCGATCGATCTTACCGTCGTCCGGCCGATAAACCGTAGTTTTCACCGCGGCGACATCCGCCGAGCGGACAGGTCAACGGCCTGCGACGGATAATTGAGAATCGCTCGGTTAATAATTAGCAGGCGATCTGCCAATGCCGGATTGGAAGAAACGTGGCATTTGTAACGCACCGATGCACTCTGCCAGCTTTTATTCTAGGCGGACCGATTTAGCGAGGCGCACACGATGCAACGCGCGCGCTGCGCAACACCATGTAGAACCGCGGGGCCCCGAGATTTTTTTCTGGCCGGTTTCTAATTACCGGATCGCGCGCTCGCAGCGTTAGAACAACGTTGAACATAACGACGACGACGTCGACGTTGACGGAGTTCGCTTTCGAACGAAACGCCGCTCGCAGTCAGGAATGATACGATCGATTGAATTCTGCTACTTTCTTGATAAATGAAAAGGGATACGATGGAACGGTGCTTATATTCTGACTCGATATTATTTTATCATCATAGTGAAAAGTATAGTAACATCGATTACGTACAGTTATGGAAACGTTGTTAACATTGAGCAACAAGCGACGATCGAAAAGAAATTGTTCTCGGGTCTTTTTATCGGCCCGACTTAAACGTCGTTTTTACGCGGACGCGCTCCTCGATAAAAATATACTATTCCATACAAGGCGAAGCGGATGACCTTGAAATCGTCGGTGAACCAAGAAGAAACCACGGGCGAATTCTTGCACCGTGTATCGTTGACCCGTTCGGATCGGGCACGCGCTTATAAATTTTTATTGCGCCATTAAAAACAACGCCGAAGCGTTTAATCCCCGGGGTTTGGTCACCTTTTAGACTTTCTTTCCGCGTGATTCCTTGTTAATTAATCAACGACGTGGTGGAAGAAAGGAAACTGTTCGAAGAGAAGATATATCTACGGCGCCGCCGGTGATTGCTCTCGAAACCCCGGCCAGGCGAAATTAAGTAATTATTAGAACAATACTCGGTAACTACCGGTGGCCGCCGCGCCGCGGTCTTCGGTAATTAGACGAGAGCGTACCAGATCGCATTGGCGCGCGGGATTAACGAAGACAAACGGACTCGCGGCGAAGGCCGTTGTGCCGATCTAACGCAAAAACTGTGAAAGCGACACGGGCACAATTAGGCGAACAACCGGAAATCCCGACGCACATTATCTTCCCGCGGGGGAGAGAACTTTCTCCCGTGCGCGCGTCGTACACGCGCGAAATCCTCGAGCGGCAACGCGAACGAGATCGCTGATACGCGCGGAGTTCGAGTGTTTTTCTTTCTTCTATTCCCGTAAATGCAAATAACGACGGTGTTGAGAATTAGTTTTGTATTTCGCCGTGTCCGAACGATTTCATCAGCGAGCATTTCGTTCGCGTGTCGTTTCGTCTGATCGCGCGGCGCAGCTTCCTGCTCCCGTGGCGTTTACACTTTTAACAGTGCTCCTCTCCGTGTCTCTCATGCTTTAACTCTTTTCCCCAGACACGCCTAACTCTAGCGCGCGCGCCTCGAATAACTAGTTAAATGATGCGTTGCGTGCTGAAGTTGTTGTACAGGGTGATTCGCGCGACCGGGACACGTCAGGGAACTTTCCTGGTCGATGTGCGCGCCGAGAGACGCGTTCGAGAGGAAAGGTGAACGATTCTATGTCCGGTGTACTATTCCAGTGAAATTAATTTTCCGAAGGAGTAACGTAAGTACATACGTCCAACAAATTTCGAGGTTCGCACGTGTACGTACCGCGACGAGACGAGAAAGTCTGATTTATTTTCGACTGTTTGCTTTACAGGCGAGAGAGAGAGAGAGAGATCGTTCCCTTTGTTGGTTGCACAGCGCAGCAATTAGCGAGGAACATGAACGTCTCGTTACCGAGCTAGCCGAAGCAAAGAGGATGTTCTCGATCGGACGGTGCGCGTTTTCCGTTTCGTATGGAACGTTCTTCCTACGCGGGATAACGAGATTCCGAAGGAAACGTGCGGGGTGTCCCGTCTAATCCTGCGCGCGGTTGGACGGCTCATTTCCGTCGAACTTTTGCGACCGTTTCGTCGAGATATATCCCGCGTCGTTCTCTCATAATTTCCCTCTTGGGGAGGAAACGAGGGGAAAAGAAAGAGCGCCATGAGTGCGCACTTCACGTGCGTGCGTTCTCCTGCGTATAACAGGAAATAGAAATCCAATACGTTCACGGCAGTCTAGACCGAGAGAGCAACAGCCCAGTGTTTCAGCTTGCCCGGGGAATTAAAAGACGCTCGCCTCGTTTTTATTTCAGCCAATGGACAAACTTCGAATTGACCAATTCGTATAATTATCGCCGTAAAGATTTTCAACAAAGCGCTGTTGAAATTATACAACAGCTCGCCCCCCTGTCCTGTTTATTACTTAATTCGCGCAATTAGCGAGGCATTTTTAACGAGGATAATATCGATCGCCGTCGCGTCTCCGTAAGGAAAGTTGATCGAGATGCCTTTGATCATTTTAATACGCTCGTCCGCGATCGAGAGAGTCAGTCGCGCGATCATCTGGGTCACGTATTGGTTTCACACCTCGTTCGTCGTGCGATACGGCCAGCATAATTAAAATTGTTTATCAACGTCGGAGTCCGCGGGAACTTGTTTCGAGCCGTAATTAAGCCTCGAACGATAACGAACCGCTGCGAATCCTCCAATTTGCGAATTGCACGCGCTCTTCGCTTTCAACGACCGGCTAAGAACGCCGATAACTGCGCGCGGATGGATCGCGCGTGTAATACAATCGAGCGTCTCCGACAAAAATCGCGACTAACACAAAAACTGTTCGCCGGAGATTTTTTTTTCTTGGTAAGAACAATTCAGCGAAATTGATCGACGCGCGGGAAGATCGATCGGACGACCCACTAAACTGGAGAAGGCGAAGAATTCCCGAAAGTTGTTGAAGTATGTAGGCGGGTACGCGCCGCCATAGTAATCGCATTCGGGCACGTGTTCGCGAACGCGACAAGGTCTCGTGAACGTGCGCAGGCTTTTCTTCATGACTAACCAGATACAGGTCAGACAACGAGCTTTGTACTTTTATGGTATTACTTGAAAACCGGTAGACATTCCCGCCAAGGCATCTTCTGTTTTTGCAACGAGCCTTGCGACTATAATTAACCGCGGGAGAATCCGCGCGACGGTGTTTACGGTTTTTGCCGTCGCGATTATGCATTCCGATCATCATCTCGTATTCGTTCCGTAACAAAACCGATCTACGCGTGATTCGATTAATTTCTTTTTTCACCGGAAGACGTAATCCAATTGTGGCGTGGGTGTGCGGAGATAGGTGAATTTTCTCGATCGATCTTCTTCGGCCTTGATGTTGACCTCAGCGCGCGTTACCTTCTCTCGTTATCCTTGCTGGTTTCCATGCGATTTCTGCAATTTTGGCCTGACAGTTTCTCGGAATGCGACCTTGTCACCTTTTGACGTTGAGTGTTTTGTCAGCCGTGGTCTTTCACGTGCAAAAATTAAACGTTGAATTCAATTGGAGGACTAAAAATGTTTTTTCGTGTGTGCAGAGGCTAGAAAGACAGGAAAATTCGTTACGCAATTCTCAAAAACTGTTAGCATCATAAAAGAGAGATTAGTAATTCTTCAAATTATACGTGAGGATCTAATCAGCAGTTGAGCGTGGCAGTGTTTCTATAGAATTCAAATTTTATACGCTCGATGTTCTCGTTTATCATAAATAGACGAATCTTTATGCAAGACAGTTTCGCGGAATGCGACCTTGTCACCTTTTGACGTTGAGTGTTTTGTCAGTCGTGGTCTTTCACGTGCAAAAATTAAACGTTGAATTCAATTGGAGGACTAAAAATGTTTTTTCGTGTGCGCAGAGGCTAGAAAGACAGGAAAATTACGCAGACACAACGTTGTATTCAGCTCCCCGCGATTTCTCGAGTATAATTGGTTATCCTAATGTTTGCTCATCTCGGAGTATCACCGTGTCTCCTTCTCCGAGGCTCGGCAAGGGGAGCAATTATGGGGTAGGAGATAATTATCCTCAGCTTATGACAACCTCTCGGAACAGCATACACTCGTGTACCTCTGTTACATGCGACGATATTCGCTGGTTGAAACGAGGAATGCGGGTGGCGATGGCCATTTTAGACACTCCCCTAGCAAGTTTCCGAGCAATTTGTCCGTATAAAGATTTTATCGCGCCCCCGATCCTAATCTGCTCGAGTTTATGCGAAAATTCCTCTGAAGTGGCAGTTCACTTCTTAACGTTCCCGCCGAACCTATGGAGCACTAAAATTGGCCACTATGCGTTGCCGTATAAATATGACGGAATCGAATTTATTTAGATGTTATGCGATTTTTAATATAATAAAAAGAAAGGCGTAACATTCGTATTTGTTAGACTTTGTTTAAAATCTTCATCTCGAGTCTGACTCGTTAAAATACGGCAAGGGATTAAGCAAGAATTCAATATATTTTGTTGGATGGCGAAAATTCCGGTGTTCTCGACGGCGTGGAAGCTTTCTCACCCTGCTTTCGATTGCAACGGGAGTCCCTCCTCGCTCTGTACAGCCAGAAAACGACACGAGGGGTAGTTTCTCTCCGGCACGATTAACTTCTGTAGCGAGGAGTGGGGGTTTGGCAGCGTCGTGGTGGCGGCGTCGAGCGTGCACCATGAGTTTTCGAACGGCAGCGGACGGAGAAGGTTCTCCCTGTGTCTGCCTTTCACTGTCGCGGCTAGTGTTGCTAACATCAGCTTTGTTTGTCGAGCAAAAAAATACCCTCTCTTCGACCGCGTAAGTGTAGTTCTCGTTGTCGCGTCGGTACGCGGACTGTTCCACAACAAGAATTTGGAATACTCTTCAGGGAACGGTGAGTGAAATCATTCGAGCAGGTGTCTCTTCGTAATAACAATTCCCCCTCCTCTTCCCCCCTCTCTCACTCTTTGCCATTCTCTTCTGAATGAGTTTTTTCAATGGAACGAGAAAGTTTTCTTCGTTGAGTCTAATGATTCCTCGCTGTGGTGCACGACGAGATTCATTCTTGCGTGTACTGGTAGAGACTGATTTATCTTCGTTCGGTGAGATACGTATAGCGTGATGGGATCGTGCGAGCCTTTCGTAACGGCGCTTTGTTGTTAATCGGTCGGTATGTAAAAATGATTGAACGAAGAAACAATTGAATAAAGATACACTTATAGTTGTTATTGCTAGACAGCGGATCTTTATGCAAAATAAAAGAATTTATTATGCGAATTACAACAAATTGGAGTGAAACGAACATTTATTCCCTTAATATGTTTAATAGGCTGAAAATAACACAACAGTATCTTTAAATTTTTCTAATATTAACTGCTTCAATTTACTTATTTTTGCCACAAATGCATCCGCTGTCCAGTTATTACGTATATCGGGTTGGCAACTAGGTGATCGCGGATTTTAAATAAGAATCTATCGTTAAAATCCGCGATCATTTAGTTGCCAATTCCAACAGTTGCACACGATTGGCGAAAATCGCGAAAATATCACGGTTGAACGATTTGTATGGGGCCTCGCGCGGACCATTGTTTTCACCTCGAGGTACCGTTTCCTAGCTGCCCACAGTTATGTTGTAAGTCATTAACGGAGCACAGAACGAAGGGTGGCAGACGTTTACGAAGGGGACGAACCGGTACGAATTCGTGGCATCGTCATCGCCGAACTTACCTGCAACTTTGTGATATTTGGAACGAGGTTAACTGAACAGTAACGCGCTGCGAATTTGTCGAAATTATTTGACGACTTCGCTGACGAAAATACTATTTTATCCGACCCTCGTGGCGAGTCGTAATAAGTTCTCCCGATTAAAACGATGCGGTAATCTGTGTTACGGGTTTGTCGAAAGAAAAATCATCGAGCACTAAGTCCGCTCGAGGATTATTTATACGGTGGTGTTTTCGAGGGAACATAATGCAGGGTACACGGTTATTTGTGACGGAGTTGTCGACCGCATTAATAAATTCCACGTAATACGGTAAAAGGGGACAACCGCTGTCCCGGCTATATTTTTGGAACACGGTTTTGGCATTAAGCGTCTGTAAAACGGAGTCTTCGACGGTGTAGCCCCTCGCCGGTCGCACACTTTGCATAGATGACCTGGTCAGGCTTCAGCGTTCGAGGAACTTCAGTGATTTTAGGGGCGTGCGATGCGTTGTCAGGCGGCCAAAGCCGCTCGGTGAAATATGTATTTTGTCATCGGACAACCTGTTAACATAAATTCCGGGCCGACTTCGGCCAGGTAAATATTTATCATCCCGATTCTCCCGTGTTCCATCCCCTAAATCGCATTATTCCTGATCCCGCTTTAAATAATCAATGACGCGCCTCACTTAAAAATAATTAACCGGCTCCAAATAGCGACCAATAGAATATTCAATCATTCAACCGGATATCAACTCTGACAATAATATGAACTCGAAATAATTTCATTGATCACGCCGAAACAGGAAATCCTAATAAAATATTAGAATCAGTAGTAAGTACTTTTGCAAGGAGCAAACGATAATTTTTCACTCATGGTAGACCACAGTTGCGTGTTTTTTTCTTACGAAATCCAGCATTGTAAAGAGATATGTTCTTGCTATCGTTGTCGACAATGTATAATAAAAGTGATCGGTAATTGCACGTGATTATGTAAGGTTTGCGTCATCCCATTACAACCACTGAAATGGTTTCCCGGGTAAGAATCTGATTATTGCACTTGTGTCGATCGAGGCGTCTTGAATCGAGGCCTGCGGAAACTGACCGATGTTATCGAGGCACGGATCGACGAAACAAAAACAATCGTATAATTAATTATTTCTAGAAAAATTAATACTCCTACGGTAGTCTATAGTTGATGTTATATATTTCGATGTGGAAACGCGAAGAGCTGCGAGAAACACGACGTGGATTATGTTACACCGGGCAGTCTCTTCGGACGAGATTCTTTATGGTCTAGTTTCCCCAGTCTCGTCACCATGGAAAGAGGTCGAAATCCTCTCCGGGAGGGTTTTTTTTTCGAGGGAGAGACGCATTCAGCCAAAGTTTCTACCTGTTTCTTGTTGCAATCTAGACTGGTTCCAGTCATGGACCACGAAGCGAGACAGACGCGCTCTGGCAGACCCGCTATGCCTCCATTCCGCGATATTATTTTCTATGAAGTGTGCCTGGCTCTACGAGCGCAAGTTCGCCTAGGACTCGTAATTTTCACATTAAACGCGAACTACTTGTTTGTTACGGTTAGGTTTAATAACAGGAGAGCTTGCTCCTTAAATTACAATACCGCTGGCGTGTCATCTTCGTGATTGCCGGAGTCTCTTTACGTGGCGTAGCTACCAGGGGTCTCCGCGAGAACTCGACGGTCGGGACGAGTCGGGAAGGGATTTCCCGAAATTTTAGAGATTCCCGGAAGAATGGGGTCTCCCAAAAATTTCAAGATTACCGGAAGAATCGGGTTTCTCGGAAGAATCGAGATTACTGAGAAAATTGGTTTTCCCGAAAATTTTAAGATTACCGAGAAAATCGGGTTTTCCAAAATTTTCGAGATTCCCGGAAGAATGGGGTCTCTTGAAAATTTCGAGATTCCCGAAAATTTCGAGATTACTGAGAAAGTCGATTTTCCCGAAAATTTCGAGATTACCGAAAAAATCGGGTTTCCCGAAAATTACATATGACACCATAACGAATATAAATGGTTACAAATGGGTTTTGGGAATTTATTTCGAGAATCCCGATTGTTTCGAGAATCCCGATTATCTTGAGAATCCCAATTGTTTCGAGAGTCCCGACTTTTTTGGGAATCGAAAATCTCGAAATTTTCTCGGCTAACTTACTCGACATTTCGAGTCCTCGCACACCCCTGATAGCTGCTAGGTGTTAACAGAGAGGTTTTCAATTTTTCAACAAATATCATGCCCGTCTACTTCGCATCGAGACACCGCTGTGCTAATTTAGACCAGGATCCCGTTGCGGAGAATCCCGTGCGCGCGAGGAAAGCCGGGCGGGAATGGAAAAGCGTGGGAGCGGATAGGAAAATGTTGGCCAAAAAGATGGCGACACCGATGTGTATTGACTACGGTTACCATGCCTCGGAGCACGCACAAACAAACCCGGTCGACGGCGGAGAGAGAGTGCAACTTTAGGGTTCCCTCTTCTGGTTCGCGTGCACGCTTTTCACGTGGTGTGCAAGTGTCGGCGGGGGTGGAACTACGAGGGCCAGGGGGGCGGGAGCGGGTGGTAGAAAGGGGGGTTTTGCTGCATTTCCTCCCCCGTCGACAAAGGCTCTTTTAAGCACGAACGAGTGCTGCACTTAGCCGCACAGAAGCGGTGCACACCCGCGAGAGAACAGAAAAGTCTTGCGATTCCAGCAGCAGCGACACCGTTGATTCGGAGTTTCTTGGCCGGCGAGAGAGGGTGTTGCCGCGCCACTCTGTCATCGGGGAGGGGTTTTTTTTTTTACTACTTTCGAGTGGTTTATTGTTCGAATTCGAAACGAAGAGCCGCCGATTGTTCGCGACACCGCGCGCAACACGCGTGCGCCGAAACGCGACAAAACGCTCGGCTGCTCTATCAACGTTGTTTCATTCGGTCTTTTCCAAAGGGGCGGCATACCACTTTCATCGTTCAGAAAATTTTTTTCCGATTTTCACCGTAGAAGACAGCTAATAACTCTGCCTTTTTTTAAATATTTTGTCTTGCTGTCGAAGCCGGAATTGTTCACTCGTGTTAATTACCCCACCGAAATAAAGAATTCCCGGAAACACGGTGTACAATTTTTCAGACAGTCAAGGTAAAACGGACGCGACGCCAGCAAAAATAGAAAAATGTTGGTGCATCGATATTGATTTTTCTCGTCACCGGTAACTAAGTGGACAATATTCGTTTTCTCCTTATTCTATTGCCTCGGCGATCGCGGACAATTTAATACCTTTCTTCGCACCGTTTATGTTTCGTAAGACTGTTCGAAATTTTTTTTCTCGCCGCCGACCAGTGAGACCTCTGATTTCAAATTGATCACTTTCTTTTTTTTTAATAACATTTGCAATCGTTTCTACGGAAACTGAGGCTCCGCGTTGGATGAACAGTATTATGCTCGTGGTCCAATATTTTACGCTAATGCATCCGGAGTGTGGTCGCAAAGCTTTTTTCATTTAAAAATGCATTACCGCGTAATGAGAGAGAATTGCAGATTAGCTGTTGGGCGTAGATCGATTATGTTTTCATTAGATTATTATACTCGGAAGGCTTGCCGGCTAAGAAACTAAGTTCACTTCTCAGCTTTTGTAGAGAATAATACGGAACCTGAAAGTATCATAAAAAGATTCATAATCTAATTAACACGGTATTCCATAGGCGTAACATCAAGAAATATTTAAGCGAACCGAATTAACCCTTTGCACTCGGAGCTGTTTTTTAACTTGAAAATTAAACATTTCTTCCTACCTAGAATAATTGCATTCTATATTTTCTAGTAATTGATCTAGTAAACAATATTCTAAATAATGATATAACAATTTTTAGCGGCGACTCTGTGTCGGGTTGAATGTTGCGACTGGACGAATTCGTCGATTTCAATTGCGAAAAATAAAATCGGAGAAATTGTAATTCCAATTTGGACAATACTTCTTGGCGGTTCGTCGTGGTAACGAGGTTTTCCCGTTCTTTGTTGCAGAATTCGAATCGGATGGCTGTTCATGTAAAAGCTGGGCCCAAGGGCGCGGTGAAGGCGACAGAGCACAGCAATGACGCTTCCGGTATCGAACTACCAGGAACTTCTTATTCAAGTTCGCGAGCTGACCCATGAAACGATTCGTCTGCAGAGACAATTGTCCTCGGACTTGTTCGACAATGTCGACCCTCCGGACGTGAATCACAATTTCTGCCTCGGCCAGAAGAACTATGAGAAAGGTGAGCGCGATCGATCAGGCGAACGACCTGTCCACAGAGATGAGTGAAATCATTTTTTTTTTGACAACGTTTGATCAGCTCGTATTAACTAAACGTATCGAGCTATAAAGACACATGTTGCCTTGTAAAAATGACAAGATTTAATTTGATAGGTTGTTCGGAAAATCGAATTCAAACTCAAGGGAAAATGAAAGCCAGTTTTTTACTATTTAGAACAAGTTTTGTAACTTAAGATCCCATGCTTGTAGAATTTCTGTTTTTTATTAACAAAAAATTGAATTACACGACTTTACTTGAATGAAGTTACTTTCCGAACGACCTAATATTTGCTCGGTTATTATTACAATATGTACTCTAATAATTGATATTCATCACATCATTTCTTGAGAAAGAACCTTTACAATTTCAACAATTGTAAAATAAAAAAATCTAAAACATGACCAACCAAAAAGGTTTAGCGTGAACAATCCGCACGGAAAGAAATCGAAGAACGAACGAAAAATGGACCACGTGACCAACGAATGGTGGTGTGCACGCCTGACGAGAACGTATGCGCTTCTTTACTGTCCCGTGAACGCGACATTACCGCAGGTGCATTGAACTTGAGATAAGCGTTAACGCTATACCGCTAGCCTGTCAGTGGGACGCGTAAAAGTAGGGAAAAAAGTTCATTCCAGGTGAAATTCACACTCGCCATTGAGCGCTCGCTCGGCTCGCATGATTCGTCCTCGTAATCTTTTTATCGATACCAAAAATTTTCTGTTCGTAGTTTACACTCGCGGCGGCGGGAACTCGATGGGGAAGCTCGAAATTTCCGGCGTGTCGCGGTGATGATGTCGCGCAAAAGTTTCGTCGCTAGAACAACGACGCGGCGCGAGTGCGAGCAGACAAGATCCGCAGTGTCTTGTCGCAAAAGCTTGTTGTATCTCGTTGCGGTCTCCTAAATCTCCCAGCCGCCGCCAGTGCAGCGTCCGCAGAGCCGACGACACCGTTCGCAGCTCCGGGGACCGGCAAAAAAACAAAGGAATCCGGGACACAACGGCCGCGCAAAGAGATATATTCGCAGCGCGGACGCGCAAAAGAAACTCCCGTCCCCAGGTGTCGTCGTCTAGCTTTTACTTTTGCCGGTGACGGATCCGACGGACCGGGCTTTTTTTTCTTTTTCTCTCCGTTAGACGGAGACCGCGCGAGTGCGCTTTCGGCGCGCGCCCGTCGTGTGGCATCGGTCCAACTGCCTCGCATCCACCAGACACCACTTGCCAGACATAGCACACGCTTTTCCCATCCATCTAACGCTGATAATACCGACGAACTATGCGAGAGAAATGGGAAACGATCGCCTCTCGTCAAACGCACGCGGAAATAGTCCACGGGACGCGGCGCGACGCGGCAACCCTTTGGCTTAGAGGCCGATTCAAACCAGCCGCCAATTTCAACGAGAATCTTCGTCGCTTCGCCGAGCCCCTTCTACTCGGAATTCGATAAAACTTCGCGAGTAATTATTTTTTTCTTTTGATAGACCGCGGATTTTGTACATTTATGACAAAAATGAGCAGCCGCAATTGCAATGAGAACCTTCGTCGCTTCGCCGAGCCCTTTCTACTCGGAATTCCATAAAACTTTGTTAGTAATTATTTTTTCATACGAAACGTTTACTATCGCTAGACTGCGGATTTTACACATTTAAAAATAAGCAGCCGCAATTTCAATCAGAATCTTTTTATCCTTTGGCCGAGCCCCTTCTACTCGGAATTCGATAAAACTTTGTTGGTAATTATCTTTTTTTGTTGCAAAACTTTTAATATCGGTAGACTGCGGATTTCATACAGTAGAAATATTAAAAGAATCCAAGAGTATCGGCACAGTTTGTTCTGTTAACAGTATTAAAAGAAGTCATCAATTTTTATTTAACTCTAGCACCTCGTAATCGATGAAGAACATTTATATTTTAATTACTATAACGCACTTGCGAGACATTTTCTGATTAACCCTTATGCCAATAACCAAAATTGTCAAGTGTAGGTTAATCTATAATGAATTCAAGAACACATGAAATGTGAAATTTATCAGCAAAAATGTTAAAGAAGTTTTAAAGAGAAATTGAAAGTGGGCGCTCGGTTAGTCGCATAATGGTTAAACCGATGCCGAACACAGATGCCAGGCACAGTTCCGATCGCGTTTGCTCGTTTAATCCGCCATTCGCCGGAACCTCGATTATCCGAACTGCTTCCATAATCGAACAGCAACAGTGGAGGGTTTAATAGTCCGGGAATCGTCGGGTCCGCAGGAACGCCGGACCGGTTGGCCTAATCGCGCGAGCAGAGGCCCGACCGCTAATCGCGCGGCAATCAGTCGCACACTGTGCACTACTAATGCTGCACTTTTCCAGTTTACATAACGATGTTCAGTCCGGTTGCATAATTGGGTTCGCCGCCGCGCCGCCGGTTGGTTCGCGAAACAGTTGCGCGTCACACGATGCCTCCGTCAAAGCTTCGAAATTAGAAAAGAGAGAAAGACCATCGCGGGTCCCGTGTGTGCGTGTGCGCGTCGTGTGTCCGGTCGCGGACGGTTTTTCGGGGTGTATATTTAGGCAACCATAATCGGAGGAAGGAAGCGTTCGGCGCGTCGCGATAAATCTTGTCCGAGAAAGAGAGAGAGAGAGAGAGAGAGTGACAGAGAGACAGATAGAGAGGATGAGCGGCCGAGAAAGCGGATTCGCGGTCGTGTGCGAGGCTTGTTGACGGAGGTTATCGCGTTTTCCTGGGAAACACGAGAGATGTGAAAAAAGGAGGAGTGTATCGCGTGCGACACGCACTTGGACATGATCGTATCTTCTCTGATGGATTACATAAGTGAGCGTGACGAATTTCTTCGGGAATCCATTTTTAATCAACACCGTGTTCATCCCCCAACGCCGAAAAACTCAAGTACCATTCGCAAAACTGTGGAACGCAACGAAAGTAAGGTGAAACGTCCTAGGCGTGGACAGCACTTTTTTGGTACCTTTAAATTTTATTACTTTAGAAAAACAAACATAATTTTGTTAACAGTTTCAACATAAAATTCACATTTTCTAAAGTAATTTTGAAATTGCATAATCATTGTTTAGATTAAGTTTTTCATTGTAGTAACAAGAATAATTCTAACCTATAGTTGGACACATTGAATCTAATCTAAAACCTGGACGGAAG
Source organism: Lasioglossum leucozonium (assembly GCA_028454225.1). NCBI lineage: Eukaryota > Metazoa > Arthropoda > Insecta > Hymenoptera > Halictidae > Lasioglossum > Lasioglossum leucozonium. The sequence goes on along the minus strand of CM052211.1, from coordinate 4,764,084 downwards.
TAAAAACTTATAACCGGATAAATAGAATTTACATATAATTATATCTGTAACATCGAACTTTATTAAATCTTTAATGATTTACGTATTGAAATATTATTACATTAAATTCTATTCTCATGTTTTGTTGTAAAGCAAGCATTTAAAGAGACAACACTTCTTTCTCTATATTTATAGTTATAAATACATTACATTTTATTATAAAACAGATCTAAACTTGGACATGTAATATTTGAATTAATAATTATTATTCAAGTTACGCCTCATTTCCAATTTATTTTAAGATATCACTAATAAGGGCAAACTTAAATTATATCTTTTTTTCTAATAAAAGTTCAAACTAAAAAATGCACAAGATTCGCATGCAAACAGACATTTTCAGATAAATTATGAGTTTATTTTTAAATCTCATTTCTCAATCAAATAATATCTATTTGTAGACCTCAGAATATACAAAATAATTATATAATCCCATAATTATTGGTTTCGCTATAAAAATTCAATTATCCAGATTTAGTCGTCACTTTTTGCTTGTTGTCCACACTCACGGCATCTCACCTTATTATCGTCGTAATGCAATTCGCTGATTGAACGTCGTCTGTACGCGACGCATTCCGATAAGAAAGGTTCAATTGCCTAACACGTTTACTCCAACGAGAAGACGTTGAAGAGACAGATATCGCGATAGCTGATCGATCGTAATCGTTCTATTTAAAGAACACACCCTGCGCAGCGTTCCGTCTGCCGTTGTAACTCCATTCAATTACAGGAACGTGTGAATGCACCGCATATTTATGCGCTTTCGTCACCGAGGCCGCCGCCGCCGCCGCGTGCGAACATCCTAACGAGTATTTTAACATACAATGCCGGTCGGTAAAGGCTGCGATCAACGCATATTAAACGCAGGAAATCAGTCATCGATCTATAAAACGAACGTTTAACGCTCTAAACCTACTGAGGTCTAAAAATGACACGTGTTGCCTTCTAAAAATAATTCATATTGATTTTCTGTCATTTTTATTCTAATATCCGCGTGGATACAAAGTCATTATAATTTCAATAATAGTAAAATAAAGTTCAGCGTTAACAAGCAATTCCGCCTACCACGCGACGATGGACTCCGTTCAGCTCCGTGTTCACTGCGAAAACTCGGATAATTGGTGTCCTCGTTATAAAAAGAAAAAGATTCATATTTTTAACGATTTCCAGTTTTCCCGGATTTAATTTCGTGCTATCTCCATTTTTCGGGAACGCCCCACACATCTCGTGTTTTAGTCTCTTTCGTCATAAACGCGTGTCCACGGCTCCCACCATGCGCTGGCCTGCTGCTGCACCCTGTTTTTCGGTTCTCATCACTCGCGCATCACGACCGACTGCGCTTTTCTGCTCATCGTCTTTCGACGGTTTATCTCTTTTTTTGCTCTCTTTCTCTCTCTCTCTCTTTCTCTGTCGCTCTGTCGCTCTCCCCCCACTCGAATTTGATTATTTTTGTGAAGCGTGTGCTGGGTAGGCGAACAGGGAAGATGCAACGCTGGCCTCGTGGAGTGTGCGCCTCTCGAGAGCCTCGAGGAGCCCGGAAATGCTCGGCGCGTTGCGAAATACTGAACGATGAGAGGGGAAACGCATTTTATTTTTTATTTGATTACACTCTCGAGAGGGAGAGAGAGGACCGCGAAACGGTCGAGCGATTTTTCGGTGGAAAATTCGACGGACATCTCTGATAAAAAACGAATCACGGAGTTACCTTTTCCCCGTGGAAATGCATTCTTCAGCTCTGACGATTTTACCTGGAAAATAATTTATGCACCAGTCTCGTGGACGGTCGTTATTTTCGTTAAATGGTTAATTATTGTTGGAACGCGGCGAAACAACTATGTTACGGAACGTCAAACTAAGTATAGCGTGAAAAATATTCCCGGTAGGTGGAACGGAGCTGCAACCTGACCCAATTATTGGAATTAGCTTATATAATCATGTATAATTAGACGAGCCAATAGTAATCCGATTAGTGTTGCCCTGCGAGCCGAGCATTCGGTCTAGCTTCGTCCGGTTGCCGGGCAAAACAAGCGTGTACAGCAAAACAAACAATACTTTATCGCGTTTTATCGCTGTCGATGATATCCTGCGGATTATTTTATCGAAAATCTTGAAAACGAGCATAGACACCGTCTTCGAACAACAGTTGGTAAATAGTTGGCGCTTGTTCTCTAATTAGAAACGATTGTGTTCCAGGGAAACACCTGACGGACACCGTGATAAGGCAGCACGACAAAATCAAGAACAACGAGGCGGCGCAAAATCCCTTAGCCGAGTACAAGTAAGTGCTGCATTAAACGACGCTCTTTGAAGAAGCTTCCGGCGCCGTTTCCTCAAAGTTCCATTCACCACGCCGTAAGAGTGTCTCGTAATGCGAGCAATTATTGCCGGCACGACGCGACACGACCGTTCTGCTCCGTTTCATATCGCTGCATGCCGAGAGATTCGTTAACACGACTCTCGTTCGGGACGCGTAACGATTTTGCTTCCTGCCCGCGGAAAGTTTATTCTTGCGAACCACTGCGAGTAACGAGCTTTAGAATTTTGCAGGAAAAATTTTTTAAAAAATGGTTTTTCTGTTGCAGCAATTTTCGATTTCAACCGCGCTTCTGTCAGAACCTGGACACCAGCGAGGGCATACGCGCTGGAGAATTAACCAGTCGTCTCTTAACTTGGAGAAGCCGAAGTCACCGGCCGGTGGTTCTGCAGGTGAGCCGGTTTTCCGATTTCCTGCGCATTCGGATATGCATCGAAAGCACACTGGTCGCTGGGACATCTTCGAACAATTATGATGTTCCAATTACTGCGTGTCCAGCACACATACAGCGACTCTTGTTAATCTTTGGACGCTCGTAAAGAAATGATTACTTCTTTGGTGTTCGACCATACTATTTGAACTTTTTTTGAGAAGTTGGAGCAATTATTTTGCTGCACGATATGAGAAGAATTTTTGAAAAAATTGCGATTGGTCGGAATTGTAGAGAAAATACTAGAAGTTGCATTTTACAACATTTTTGTATGGGTCTATATCGGAAATTTATAAAATACGTATTGTAGGTCTGCGTCAATTATATGCATTGTGAAAGTTTCATCGGAATCGGTTGATGCAGATGCGATTTATTGCAAATTGGAGGCAGAAAATCGTGAAAAACTACAATTTTTAGATCATTGCAATGTTCACCGATTTCGATGAAATTTTCAGAATATGTTTAATTGATACAGAGCTACGAAACGTGGTTTCTAAATTTTAAATATTAGCCCACATAATAAAGTTGCAAAATATAACTCAAAATATTTTCTCTGTAATTCCGACCAATTTTTTCAAAAATTCTTCTCGCGTTACGTGACAAACCAATTGTTTCAACTTCTCAAAAATATCCAAGTCGTATGGCCCAATGTTAAAAAATTTATCATAACCCTCAGCACTCAGAGTCCCCACTAAAAATTGCTCTACCATTATTCACAATATTGTTTGCATTATTAAATCCGGTGCTATCTAATGAATTACTAAACATTTAAGTATTGTACGAGGTATTATATAAATTTCATAAAATGAAAAAAATATCATATAGAATGGAATTATTCTGAGTTTAAATAGCTCCGAGTGCAAAGGGTTAAGAGTGTCTGAATATTATTTCTGATCACTGGACCGTGGATCGTTCAAAGACGGTTCTGTTAATTTTATAACAGAGACACGTCACTTTCACATATTGTCCGAAATTATTCCTCGCAATTAACACAGTACTGCCAGCCTTTCGCCGTTCGTTTCCTAAATATCACCGCAGCTTGTCAACTCGTGCATTAATGCACTTACGCTATAAGCGATGCACATGCCGTGCGGTGCATTAATGACCATGATACGCTGAAGTGGCGGACAAGGTAATACGCAGCATCCGCGTGTTGAAATATCCCGACTGGAATCTGAGACCTGTTCATACTCGTCAGATGCAAAAACAACGTATGTTATCAATTCCAATGTTCGTACAACCAATTAAAAACCGCTCCTCATTATCGTAAACTTTCCACTAAAGTTAAAGAAGTAATACTAAATTCTCGAATAAAAATGTTCTGCATGAATTGCAAAGAAAAAGAAAGAATCAAACTTTCCTCGTTTTTCCAATAATTTCACAAAATTGGTGTTCTCGGGCTAAAAAAAATATGCATAAAAATCTGTGCAGTATATACATCCTCGCCGATCGATCAATTTATTTGCAAATCGCGCGCAGTTCAATTAAGCGGTCTGTTTGCAAAGGCTTCGGGGGTGCGTTCGCGATCAAGGTCACCCGGTATCAATGAAGACCGTGCGTACAGCGCACAGTGGTGCGTGCACTTTTCGCGTGCACGCACTTCCGTTGTATTTATTTTTTTTTTCCCCACCGCGTGCTCTCCACTCCCCTACGGTCCGGGAAAACGGGGGCCGAGCATGGCGAAATCGCGAGAAGGGGTGGCATTTAATTCGTGAGCATGCGCCACGACCATAGGGGAGTTATTGCAGAGGGGTTGTGCCACTCTTTGAGGTGGATGTTATTGATCAGAGCTTCTTCTGCCCTTCGAAATGGCTCAAGTGTATCACGCCATGGGGGCATCGCGAGCTCTTTGACTCTATGTTTCGCGTTTTTCTCCCATTGCTCGACTTTCTCATCTGTGCGCTGATCAAAAAATAAATATCCTCTGATCAAGCCCACCAGAAAATGTTAACCCTTGTTAACCCTCGGGTGGGTCGAAGGTGTTCACCAGGGGCGGAACTGCAGTACCGCAAGACCCCGCAACGCGGGGGAGGGGGCAAATTTATTATCATTTTGCACAACGATCCGCTGTCTGTTTATTATCTTGCAGTTTTACTAAAATTATCCCTAAATTAAAAGTACACTGCCAAAAAAAATTTTTTTTGCGTTTATCGAATTTTTACAGTTTTCCTATAAAAAATATTCTATAAAAATAACGACACAGTAAAAAATTGTTGAGGATTATACCGCTACTATGAAAACTACAAATAAAATTTAACGTTTTTTATATGATATAAGTTTTTTTTCTGGGGACCCAAAATTGTATTTTGCGGAGGGATACAAATTTTGTTTTTGGAAGAAATCTTTTTGGAAGAAATATCCGATTTCTATTCGGATTGCAAATTGCGTATCTTCGAAAGGCGCAGTTATTATTAGACCGTGTGGATTTTCAGAAAAATTCGTCGTCCTGTTTATTTTTCCGACGAAGTTTAGTGCCGTTTCGGACATCCATTTTCTCTACCATAAACGTCCAAGATATTTAGGAGAGGGTTCCCTCTTACGTGCCCCACCCAGTGTATCGATTTTTCCATGCAACGCGCGTAATTCAGGAACAATTTCGCCTAACAGAGGTGTGCGTAGAAGTGGCTCCCAGTAGCATAATCGTTCGAGAAATGATTCGCTCCACCTTCTCGAGTTTCGCAGAAAAATCCACAGTCTAGACGCGACGAATTATCGCGAAAGAAGAAGGCTGCTGGTATTGTGCAAGAACACTTTTGCGCGAGAGCGCAGTATTTTATCACAGAGGAAAAACGACTATCCGAGGATAAGGAAACGTTGGGAAGCCGCGAGCCTTGATAAAAGGCAGATCTCGTTTCGAGGAGGAAGAGAGAGAGAGAAAAAGAGCACACCAAGAAAAATGGTCGACAAAGAAACGCGGTGATAAGGGGCCGATATTGAATAAGGAGAGAGCCTCTGACTGTGCTTGGGTGCCCCGGCAGTTCGTAGCTTCCAGTCGACACGTAAAGGCCGGCGATCCGTTAGTTAATCAAGAAACTTCCGAGGAAAACTGGTCTTCTAACGAGAGGAAAAGAAAAAGGTGGTCCGATTGGATGCGAGAGATAAGGAGGGTCAACGATCGCGAGATAAAGAAATTTTAGAGAGAGAGAGAAACGATGGAGAAAAAATTCGAAAGTGCCGGAGAACGAAGATATCGGAGGCTCTTTTTTGTCGGGGAAAGGATACGGTCTTAGCACCGAACGAGATGTGCAGGCTGTTGTGTAAGAAACAGAATTTTCATTATTTAACGCTAAATCCTACCACATCGCCGGTCAAATGACCGGTTTTTTATTTTATGATTGAAATTATTGTGATGCTTTCGCTGGAAATGATGGTACACATTTTTGGTGTAGCACATATTATGATAAAAATCACAGAAAATCTATAGAAATTTCATGATGTCGTTTGTATAAGGCAAAATAGTGCCAGTTATTTTTACAGCCTGGTGTTAACATGGTCGTTGCTTCTGTTCCGATGCGTATAATCGATAAAATCGTAAATCTTTTCGTGCGAACCCAGACATTGTTACGAAACGATACACAAATTATACGGTGCGTTAATGTTTTCGAGGTATCATTGACACATTATCTCGCTCGTAATGTATCGCTCGGCGCATAGCTCGTTAACCACTAATTACTCTGAGTAGCGTCTACAGAGGGGACAATTCGAGGCGAATAATGGGGGTAGGTAGGCGCAATTTCACGCGAGAGAGAGAGAGAGACAGAGAGGAGAAAAGAGAACGTAAAATGTCGAATGACGTAAGAGTAATTCCGCACGAAAGATCAAGGTAAATCAATAATACGTTACGGTGCAACGCGGAAACCATGAAATTGCATCACGGAACGAAAAGTGAAACAAAAACAGTTCGCTGTGCTGCGCGCGCGTTGAGGTTTTATTAATTCCGCGTTCAATGGAAAGAAAACAGGCGAAATCGCAGTCTGCTTAGTGAATTTCATTTTTTTTTTTTTTGAATGGCAGATTATTCTGTCGGATTTTATCACAAAACTGTGGTTCATCCCTTTAAAACGAATACACAACAAACGAAACGTAACAAACAAAATAATGGCGCGCGCACACACACCGCCTATATCCACGGGACGACAACGAGTAATCCCGCTGTGGACAGCACCGAGAAAAACTGAAATATTGAAAACCCGGAGCGCACCCACACCCACGCGAAACAATCCGGGGATCATCGATGGTAAACCAAACCGGACGGCGGAAAAATTAGACCGCAAATTCCGCGGCGAGAGGCGTACGACTCGAAACAAAATAATAACTGGCTCGATTATGCGCACGCATGATCGAACGTACACCGAGCCGACGGACTAAATTTAAATAAACGCGTCGGGGAAAATCCGCGCGCGGCGCAACGAAAAAGTTCATCCGCCCGGAAGAAAAAAGAATGAAAAACTTTATCGTACTTACGCGATACGCTTGAGGGGAATTGTTTTTTAGTTTTTGAAACGCGATAATTGGGACAGGCGTCGTACACGCGATGCAAACGCTGATTATTTCGCGCGAATCGAGTCGCCGTCGAGTGCGCGCCGAAAAACGGCATTTGGACGGGGTCGCACAGTGGACCAGAATCGCGATCTAGCAGTTTATGACCTAAAATAAGTCCTCATATCGATTTTTGACGAATGCATAGTGTTTCTTAAATGTCCGTTACATTCGAAAATTACAATATCAATAAAAGTTATTAAAAGCTCTCGTTACAGAAAGCGTTCAAAGATCAAACTTTTTCAGACACCGTTTGTCACCGAAAAAATTACTTTTTCTTTGTAACGATGCCTTAAAAACCTATTGAACATTATGCGCCGCGCCGAAAACCGGCAATTGGACGGTGCCGGTGGCAAACGAGCGGCGCCGATCCAGCGAAAGGGGCAGAGATCGAACAGACTTTCGACGGCGACCGCGAGAAAGACAGCGATCTAGAAAAAGAGGGAACAATGTGGTCTGAAAGAGCGACCGAGCTGGAGAGAACCAGTAGGAATCACGATCGAGGGTGGAGGGGGAGGGAGGGGAGCGAGAAAAGGAGAGGCTAATGGTCTCGTCATGGTCTCTCGGATAAAGGGAGAGGGTGGATAGAACGTCGTGGGGGAACGAGAGAGAGAGCGAGAGAGAGAGAGTGAGGAGAGCGCACAAAGGAGGAAGTCTGAGCGAGAAGGAGCGAGGCATTGAGTGAGTCAGTGATGGCGTACAGCAGCCAGGCCGAGCCCAGCTGTTCCTCGATCCCCTAACCTACGTCAGTTTATTTCAGCTACGAATACTACGTGGTCTCGCAGCGCGCGTCGCGCTCTCGCCGAGGCTCGTTATCAACCCGTGAAAGCCTTATCGGTCCGTGATCGGCGTGGTTTTCGTGTTTTCACCGGGCTCGATCGTCCTCGGGCCAACCGGGTATCAAAACAGAGGAAAAACAGGGCGCCGGAGGAGAAAAAACCGAGCAGTATCGCTCAGCGAGAGAACAGTGGGCCGATTGTGCAAAGTTTCGGGACGGGGAATTGCACCGGGGGAGATACTCTGTGCGGTGTTTCGACGTTTGAGATCGCTGTACTGCCTCGGTTCGTTCGTCAGCGATCCTCGGAGACTTTGAAGTCACCCTTTGCTCACTTGAGCCGCCAGCCGACCGAGAAAATAACGAATCGAACGCTTGCGCGAGCGGATTGTTACGCGGGTCTCCATCCGGCAGAGTGTGCCGACGATCTCGCGACGATCGAAGGGTGTTTTAATGATCCACCGGAGGGGAGAGAGCCGCGGATCTTGTTGGGAGTTCAGGGGAGCGGCGTGTCCGTGCTCGACTGAAGCATGGATCTCATAGATCGTTGTAAGATTTTCGGTAAAACTGTTCTCGACACGATGGTTTCGTGGCGGGCGTTCGATCGTGTACTCGCGAGTGAAACGTCGACGAGCGGAGATCGATGATGAAAGATCCAGTGAGAATTTGTTTATTCGGTGAACGTGTAATTCGAAGCTCGCGGGGGTCGAAGCACGGCGAGACGCGTTCGACGAGGGACGAAAATTCGAACGAGTATCGTTGTCTCCGGTGAAGAGGGAGCCAGCGTGTAACGAGGAAAGATATTTCCCTTCCTTATCACTCGCCGCAAAAGGTGCGCGTCCGGTCGATTTGCGAAACCAATGGAAAAACGTGGGCCGCCCGTGAGCAGCACACAACCGCGTATACACCTATAAATGGAACTCGCGAATGCCGCCGAGGGACACTGACAACAGTCTATGTCGCAACGGGGAAAACTCAGTTCGACCTCGTGATTCGAGAAGAATCGACCGACTCGCGATTCCGACCACGTGATTAATTACTGACGCGATCGTTCGGGGAAGAGGCGGTCGGTCCTTCGTAGAATACCATCGGAAGCGGTGATCAATTCGTCAAACATTGATTCTGCACGCTTGGAAAACATTGAAAGAAATCTGAAAAATCCGAAAGTATCCTACTCGAGATGAAAAATCTTGGAAACACCTCAAGAACAGAAACATCCCGATAGAGAAGAATAAGTCCTCGGAAGTTCCGCGGTCCTGGAGCCCGCCCTTTTGGGGGGTAAAAGCGGGGCGCGCAGATTAAAAAGCCGTCGTCGCATGTTGGCGACAATAAGCGTGCGAAGAAGAAACGGGAAGAAGAAAAAGAAGGGGGAAGTCGGGGAGAGTCGCGGCGAACTCCCCGAGGAGTCTCGTTCGCGCATCGCCGAGTCCTCGATGTCGTAGGAGGCGCGCAAGGAGGAGGAGGAGGAGGAGAACCGACTTGGTGAAAAGCTTGAAAGCGAAGGGAAAGAGTATCTCTATACCCGTGGTATACACGCTACATATACAAGAACGATAGAGATAGAAGGGTGGTTGAGGGAGGGGAGGATTCGCGGCGGACCGGGGAAGGCAGAAATGCCAGAGGGACATTTTGAAAATCTTTGGTTCGACGCATGCGTGGGGACGCACTCGACGCCTGATGGAGCTGAAGCGATGAAGCTGCCCCTCGGCGGATGAGGAAGGGTCGAAACCCGGAGAAGAGTGGCTGCTGCTGTGTGTGTTGTCTGGATGGTGCGCCGACGTGGCTCGTGCCAGGACACCGGGCGTCGCGACGCGTGAATCCCGACGTGATCCGTGCATCAATTATTCCCATCGGACTCGAGAGTCGCGTTTTGTCCGAGCGAGAGGATCGACTCTCGGGGGAAAACTTGGCGATCTCCCGTGGAACCATGCCGGGGGAGAAACAGCAGCCACTGCAGACAGCTTCCGGTGGCAGGCAAGACGCCTCTCCGTCGAAGACAACCGACCCGGAGAGAACGGCCCGTGGCAGTTCCATGATTCCTTTGCCGAGAGCACTGCAGCATAACCCGAAAACCGTCAAGACCGAGAAGAACCGGCTCAGGCTTATCATGGAGAGCAGAGGGTTTACCGACGTTCTCGAGAAGGAGAGGAAGATCAGCGCGGAGGACAGGCCCGAGGACTATCGCTTGGCCTGCGGGGAGTCGCACACGAGACGGTCGAACGTGTCCTGCGAGGAGTTTAGGTGTTCCCCAAGAAAGGTGATCGGTCGTTTCAGGCTTCTTCCGTTGCTTCTTCGCTTAACTTGCGTGTCCTGCGACACGTCCCGTGTCTATACGTGTCTCGTGTGACGCGACATGTCCTTGAACGTGTCCCGCAGCGTGTCCAGTAACGTGCCCCCGGTCACATGACCAGCAACGTGTCCTGTCGCGAGTATACGCGCGGGTCTTGGTATACATATAAAGACGGTCACTCCTCGTAAGAGGTGCCATGCAGGTCTTCCAGCCACTCTTGTTTTGCTCGTCGGCGCTCTGATCGATCATCGATGAAAATAGAATCGCTCCGCCACCCTCTGCGGAGGGGTGTAGACCACGTCGACTCTCGAGTCGACGATGCTACGCGGACAAATTGTTTAATTGGTGGATCGACGTTGGTCGTGCAGTGTTTGTTTCTTGACGGAGCAGGCCTCGAGAGATCCCCGGCATGGTCGGGGTCGCCTCGTTTGCTCGTGATATTTTTACAACACCGAATCCGAACCCTTTTAGACGTTTCGGACACCTCTTTGTATTGGCTCGAGTTTTTTTTAATAACTGAAAGAATTTGACGGTTGTAACGCGTAATTTTGGACCACCGGTGTGTACCATCCCTTGTTTCGTCATCCCTCAATCTTGGACGATAAAACGCGAACTCTCGTCTCCTAAATTAGATCTCCTTTCGTCGTCCCGTGTGTCGCAAGACTAGCAATTTCCCCGAGGAAAATTTTCTGTAGCCTCGTTTGCCTTCGCGGCGCTCCGGGGCAGCATTGTATTTTCGGTTGTCTCTCCGAAAGAGTCTCGAGTAGTCGAGTTTCTTTCTTTCGCTCTCTCTTTCCTCAGGATCGCCTTTGTTCCCGTCGAATAATAGAGCACGCGAAAGTCCACTCGACGATGCGATTTCGTAAAACAAAAAAAAAATACTCGAGTGCCTCACCGTCCTTGATTTGATCTTGCATATCGTCTCTCTCTCTCTCTCTCTCCCACTAATTCAATTCGTTGAACGTAGTATGTACTTGGCCTATAGGCGGCCGGCGTTCCTCTTGAAAATATTCTCAACAAGTTCCTCCTCCTTCCTGCTACTGCTGCTGCAGATGAATTAGTCCTCTCCCTCGACTCGCACTTCGCACGTGCGCCTTTTTAAAAAGCAATTTACAATCGATCCCCGCGAACCGGCGAACGTGAATCGCCGAGGGGAAACTCGAACAGCGAAATTGAAATTAATAATACGCGCGGTTAATTGGTTGCGCGCAAATTGCTTCCGCGAAACGCGTCGTCCCTCTTGCAATGTGCCGGAACTACAAATTTTCGGGTCCCCCCGACTCGGCAAAATATAATTTTGGGCACCCAGAAAAAAAAATAATTTATATTATATAGAAAAAGAAAAATGATTACATAGAAAAACAATTGGGGATAATTTTAGTAAAATTACGAGATTATGAATGCAGAAATTTTGGACCTCTTCTGATTACGCCCTCTCCACCGGCAAAATATAATTTTGGGCCCCCAGAAAAAACAATAATTTATATTGCATAGAGAAAGAAAAATTATTACATAAAAAAACAATTGGGGATAATTTTAGTAAAATTACGAGATTATGAATGCAGAAATTTTTGACCTCTTCTGATTACGCGTTTCCCCCCGGCGAAATATAATTTTGGGCTCCCAGAAAAAAACAATAATTTATATTGCATAGAGAAAGAAAAATTATTATATAGGCAATCAATTGGGGATAATTTTAGTAAAATTGCAAGATAATGAATGCAGAAATTTTGAGCCCCTTCTGATTACGCCCTTCCCCCCAGCAAAATATAATTTTGGGCCTTCAGAAAAAAAATAATTTATATTATACAAAAAAAGACAATTACATAGAAAAACACTTGGAAATAATTTTAGTAAAATTACAAGATATAATGAATGCAAAAATTTGGTGTGCAAGATTTTTTTTCAGATTTTTTCGTCGAGCCAATTGTACAGAGAGCGATATATTTCTCGAGAATCTCTTTCTCGCAATCTCGGACGAAATGACTTCTCCGGCACGCGTTTCGCGCGTGCGTCTTTTGAAAAGGCGATTACCGATCGATCCATACGATACCCGGATTTGATAATGAGTCATTTATCGGCACACCTTTTACGCGAACACCGACCGGAAGATCGCACTCGCCTTTTTCGCACCACTGATTAGCATGCTCTGTTTTCTAGCCGGCATTTCATCGTCAAATCATCGCGTACCCGCGGAACATTTAATCTGGCTAGTTCTCTGATTCACAAATGAACGCGGGTGACCTGGTTTTCATTATTTGCTTCCTGAAAACGGCAGTTTTACGAGCGTCAAGCCGATATACATACTTGCTGCACCGTAGAGAAGTTATCCGACAGTGTTAGCGACGTGTGTAGAATGCTAAGAATAAGCTGGCATTTGCGACTCTTTTTTTGTTTTTTGAGAAATATGAGAATGTCTTTTTTAAACGAAATATGAAATTGTGACGTCAACAGTGAAAATGGTGAAGACGTGTTATGTTTATTAAAATTAGTAGATGCAATTTAAAACAGTAAAAACATTGGAAGGACTATTTTTCAATTATTTTCGACCTAAGAAAATGAATTTCTGTTTCACTCCAGTTTGCTGCAATTCAGGTTGAAAATATCTATTTTGCATAAAGATCCACTGTATATACAGGGTGTTTCGTGTTTAAAACTTTAGGAATTATTAGGAATAGATTCCTAATGTTCAGAGAAGGCAAAAAAGTTGTATTAACATTGTTCCCGAAATAATTAATTCCTGAGTTATTAAAGTTTTCGTGGCGCAATTCTCGTCACATCGTTTTAGAGGAAATGTTCAACGTGTCCATCTCCTGTCTCAATACAAAAAATCTTTTCCGGATCTATCTTGATATAACTTTTTTCTTCTCCTTGAAGCATTAGGAATCTATTCCCAAAGTTTCTGCCCATCATTTACGAAACACCCTGTATACAATTTAATGGTGTCCCGCTATTTTCACGAATGATAAACCCAGGAGTATTTCAGTTGTATAATCCGGACCATAAATTTTTTAGTGGCGTGTAAAATTGAACGTGGACCGAGAGGATCGGAATAGAAGCTCTTCATTAAAGAAACCGTCCGCCGAGATGGTTGAACGCGCTGCGTCGTAGCGTAGGCTCTTGATTGCTTCTCACGATGCCACCAGTTTCGTCACGATACGCTCGCTTCGTCGCTTTATTTCTTACAATTGGGTCGAAATGGGCCAAAGAAGAACACTCTCGTCGGATACACAGTTCCGTCTTGACGACGACGTCGCGCTCGAGATCGCCTCAACGAACTCGTCGAACCTTTCCTCATCGATTCTTATATCCATTCTTTCTTCAACGATTCCTTTGTCAATCTCACGTTTACTTTCTAATTTCTCTCTCCCTCGGAGGGTATCACAGAATTTTATCAAAATGGTCAATCATCACCAATAAATCTCACAGTTGTTTTTTTTTCTTAACTGTGTTCGCGAAATTGACAAAACGTGTCGATTATAAATTTTTCTGAACGTTACCGTTAAAAACGCAAATTCGATTAGACTAAATTTCGATCAACACTACCATCACCTTGCAGATTTTTCATTTCAGGATTATTGATATCATAAGGATGCTTTCTTGTGGTAAATGATTAAAAAGTTTTAAATAAATTTAACACTAAAGAAATTCCCATGGAAATAGCTGTGTAATTTCAATAGTTGTAAAATGAAAAATATGTAACCGGTCGTTTGCGTTAATCTTGTTGTTGTTTTTATGAGGCAAAATCTACAGCCGGCTACTTGTCAAGCTCGGCAGGCTTAGATCTCTAAATCTAGAGTTAAAACTAGAGATTTTTGAATGATTAAATACATTCAGTAGAGCAGATATTATAATATGAACCGGCTCAAAATTCAAATAAATCTAATATTGTTATTTTTGTACAAGCCAAAATCTACCAGCGGCTACCTGTAAAGCTCGGTTGGTTTAGATCTCAAAATCTCGAAATCGGCAGTGTTAAGATCGTCGCACTGAAGCAAAGTCTGTCGCATAACAGGTGAAAAAATGGGATTAGCATAATGATCCGCAGTGCACTCGCGAGCCGACCAATATTTCGCGTGCTCGCTCTGGCAGCGTTCTCGCTACATTCTTTCGCCCGGTTTCTTTGCCAGCAACGCGGCGTCGGTGCTTCCTCGATGCCATCGAAATCGAGCTGTATCTTTATTTTTGACACGGCCGAGCAAGGAAGCGTATTTCAGTCACGCGCCGCACGTATGCCGGCCAGAACACCGCACGTTCGTCTTCTCGTCGAACGACCAGGAGTCTTCTCTCCCTGTTATCGGAGCCATCGAGAAAAAAAGGAGAGAATCGAGTGCTGCCGGGAAAAAGCTGTTCCGACATTTGTGCCGCGACAGATAAACGCGTCGCGGTTTCGTAATCCAGGGAAACTTCTGCAAAACGAGTCACTCGACGAGATAACGCGTTAATAAAACGCGATAAACGCGAATTACGACACACACACGGTAGCTCGAGGCGTTACGATTTCACGGAGATCTCGAGACGAGGATGACGTTCGCGCGGTTTGAAAATCTTTCGTGGTTCCGATCGTTCGCTGTGGACATTTCGCGGGCCTCCTCCTTAACATCTGCGGAATTTACAATAAAACTGCCGGTCGAATGACCGTTTTTATATTTTTCTTTTTACTGCAATTATCGAAATTGTAAAGTTACTCGCGTGGAAATTGGTTCGATAAATTTTTTTATTTATCACTATATGATATAAATAAGTAGTCATTTGTATAAATTAAAACATTTTCATCGCTTTCATTGTTCGGTAGGTTCGGTGTTAACATCGAGCAATTTAAAAAAAAAAAATTGACAATTAATTCTTGAAAATCGTGATTGAAGTTGTGTACACGCCGAACGCAGTTAACTGGTTGAGTCGAATGTGACGAGCGCGTACGAAGCGCGAACATGGCGAATGTAAATTTTTATCGTAACAAGACCGTCGTTAAGTCGTTACAACTGACGATTCAATTAGCATTTTCGCGCTCGCCGGGCATTTCCCGTTGCTCCTTAACACAATTCCCTTATCTTGATTCCCTATTCATCCAGATGGACGTTCCCAGGCCTACGGAGATACACTTGAAATCCGATTTACGACCGTGTACACAGGCTTTACGCGTTTTTACCGGTGCGTCGGACCTCCGTAAAAACAGCTGTCTATCCGCGATAAACGGTTTAACCAATCGCGCTTATGTTCCCTCCTCATCCTCATCCTCGTCACAGACACGCTTCGTGACGAAACCTCTCTTCTTCTTCTCTGTGCCCCGATGCGAGCGAGCATGTTCGCCGCGGAACCGCGCGCTGGTTATCTCTCGAATTGCGGCGTTAGATCGCCGGATAACGAGCCGGAGAAAGGAAACTAAGCTCTCCGGTGAAAGCTAAATAAATAATGCCACCGTTGCTAGCCCAGCTATCATTTGTTTTTACTCGGACGATTTCCCAAACAAGGCCCCGCCGATCGATTCGCGATCCTTCGGTACGCGCATTTTTCCACAATCATGCTTTCATGTGAGAAAAATCATATCGAGTCCTTACAGAAAATTTGTTGTAAATTGAACGGCTGTTCAACGATTTAACACTGAACCTACCGAGCACTAAAAGCCTTATGTGAAGATCCGCTATTGATGAATATCGAAATTATTTTAGATTTTATGCTCTCGAATCGTCATAGATTAATCTACATTCGACGAATAAATATGCATCGAAACTATAAGAACATCATTGAATATTGCAGAAATTTCGTCTCTATTTATCTAGATTGTCTGCCATTTTTATTTCAATACGTACTCGGACAAAAAAATCTTGTCTAAACGATTTCCATGCGAGTAACTGCATAATTTCAATAATTGTAAGATAAAAAATACAAAACCGGTCATTCGACAGCGGTAGGTTTAGCGTTGATAATCCACCGAGCAGACGTGAATACCGAACGAGTCCCAGAGAAATTTTCAATAAATAATAGAAGGTCGATAAGAAACCGAGTGGAACCGTCCGAGCGTAGGGTGAATCACGAGCCAATTAAGGATGATTCAGCCTCTGCCGGTAGTGAATTAGCGCGTCGCTTAATATGCAACTACGAATTGAATAATATACTGCGCGTAACTAGAGATTACGCTCGATCGTGAATTACGGCGTTCTCGTTTCGTTCGTTTCGTCGATAGGTTTATTTGCGAAATGAATTTCTCTGTCCGCGATCCTATTGCGGAAAACCTGTAGCGAGGAACGTTGTGGTTGGTTCAGCACAATTTCAAATTGCCCGCCTCGCGAGAGCGCGCCGAACGAATTTCGAATCGGACATTGTTTGACAGCCTCGAGGGTCCATTAGATATTAAAAATGATTGCGTGTCACGCATTAACGCACCTGAAAATTTTCAAAAAACACTAAAATAAAATTCGACAGAATTTTTCGTACAATTTTTATTCGTCTCAAATATACGAAGACTACCACTGAAAATTTCATTTAATTCCACTTAATAATCGCCTGAAAAAATTGAAAATTGCATAAATAGTCCACTGATCGCTTATCCGTATGATAATCAAACTTTCACGCGTTATCATAAAAATAACGCTGTGTTGCAACCGATATCTAAGCCACTGAGCCATTCGGCGTCGTTCGGAGCATAATCTCGCCCGTTGTTACATACAAATGTTTATGCAGAATGTATTGCGGCTCGTTGTTAGTCGGCCGCGGATGTTTATGCAAATTCCTGTTCCCGTAATCGGACCGCGGATGTTTATGCAAACACCTATGTCTATACATAAATTCAAAGAAAGGGAAGCTAGGCAGATCTCCTTGGGTACGGTTAACTAAATGTTTATTCAACTTTCTGCCCCATAATTCTCGAGAATTTTAATAAACTATGAATGCGTAAAGGTCCGTGGTATCGAATGGAAGTTATCTTTTTCTTGGACGTCTCCTTGCACAGCATCCAGAGACGAATCCAACGACTATAATGACCATTATGTTCATCTAATCTCGAGATATCTCTGTCCGATCATTACAATAATAGTATCTCTCTCTCTCTCTCGAGCAAGCGGTTGTAAAACGTACGCTGCAGATGTTCCACTTATTCGATCAACCTTGGCCACGATTTTCGAACGCAGCCGCCGCCTCGTTGGGAATTCAAATGCATTCCAAGAAATTATTCCGAAAGCAACGGTGACTGACTGTTGTATGTGTGTGTGTACAGTCCTCCGCGTTTCGCGTTGTTCCTACGTTGTTCGTGGATAGAGTAAGAGCAGAGAAAACCGGGTGAAAGTGCCGGAGATAAGCAGCAACAATGCCTGCTCCGGTGATCCGCGGTTCCTTTAATTATTCATTCGAACAGAAACGGAGTTTTCAACGGGCCGCGCGCGCGTCTTGTTAACGCTAGACAGCGCCGTGCGGCGTATACGAGTTTTCTCTTTTTCTGTTCGCGGGATTCATGGTTATTCACTTAACAATACGATTAACACGTTACTCGCGACTGACCGACGTTTACCCGGTCTCGAGTGGTTGCCTTGGATTGCCGCTCAATTGCAATTGTAGTTTCGTCGAGGCGTTCACTAGTTTTATGCAACTCGCACGAGTTTCGAGTATTTGTAGAATCTGTTTTAAAAAATTTTTTAATCGGTCAAATCAACGTAGATTTGTTGTTTAATACTTTTGTACAAATCGTACAAGTTTCAACTATTTTATTTGTAGAATTTATTTAGAAAAATTTTTTATCGCGGTGAAACCAACGGAGATTTAAAGATTACCGCCTTCAAAATTGCCTAATTGAAATTTCATCCGGTTACATCGTTCACTAATTTTATGCAACTCGCACAAGTTTCAACTGTTCCATTCATAAAATTTATTAAAAATAATTCCCAAAACAATGAAACCAACGTAGATTTAAAGATTGAAGCCCTGCCTTCAAAATGGGCTAATTGAAATTTCATCCGGTTACATGGTTCACTAATTTTATGCAATTCGCACAAGTTTCAACTGCTCCATTCATAAAATTTATTAAAAATAATTCCCAAAACAATGAAACCAACGGAGATTTAAAGATTGAAGCCCAGCCTTCAAAATGGCCCAATTGAAATCTTATTTAGGCCATTTAATTCCATTCATAAAATTCATTAAAAATAATTTCCAAAACAATGAAACCAACGCGCATTTAAAGATTGAAATTCCATCTTCAAAGTGTCCCCGCTGGCTGCCGCATACGGCCAAGTTATATTGAACATTCGCTGAAAAGTGTGCCGCCGGCATTGCGTTGGCTTCGTGTGTAAACAAGACACTGTGCGGCAACTAAGAATTCCGTGAAATCTAAAAAACTACTCTGTATTTAATGCGCAACCAAGTAAACAAACTTACGTGTTCGGCACCGAACAAATACCTCGTGAAAATATACAACTCGTGTAATTTCGATTATTTCTACTCTTTGAAAATCACACGTGTACTCACCAATAAACATCGTTTGATCGAATACGCGAACGATTTTCAACATTGGATCCGACTAAATAGACTAAATGATTGAAGAAGCGGCGTATGTCGCGTGTAGGATTTCCATGGCGTTTTTCGCGTTCGCCTGCGAATTCCGCAGCGAGCCGTGTCCGCAGGAATGTCTAGGACTTGCTCGCGAATCGATTCGAGTTTCGCAGGACCGGCAAAAGGATCGCGGGCAGGTTCCTCGCAAGGACGACCTTTCGTTTAATTGGGTTCTTGCACGCAGCGTTGTAGTTTCGTCTCGTCTCGTGCCGTGCTGTGCGGCGCCTAACGAACCAGTATTAAAACCGCGATCATGTTGTAACGACGTACCGGGAAGCACGTCGCCGCGGCGAACAACGTCCGTGAACCTGGCGGAGAAAGTGCAGAAAACCGATGGATTTGCAGCGGGTTTTAGAACGAGAGCCGTTCCTCGAACGTTGTTCCTTTCTCCGGCGATGTTTATTTTACCTTGCCGAAAGAGAGCCGAGCCTCTGCTGACGAAAAAATGACAAAAACGAACGAAGAACTCCTCTTCGATAACGCAACGGTACACCGGGCTCCCTCGGTACAGAGAAAAATTTTTTCGTCATTTCTATAAATTTCACTGGTTAGCTGAATACGAAACACTCGTTTTTCTTTTCGTTTTTTTTTCTAACACTGAACCGCAATCAAATCAAAAAATTACAAAGTTACATGGAAATGTGTCCCAGCACGCAATAAAAATCGCACGAAATGTGAATAAACAGACCCCTGTCATTCTCATAAGCTGAAACGTTTAAGCCGCTTTCGGTGTAGGTTTGCCGTAGCACATAATAATTTGTCGGAAAGAAAAGCAAAGACGACTCCGTTTGTTCCAGGAGGAGCCGGAGCAGCCCTGTCACAAGAGAGCAGAAAGATTGTTCTCGGAGGAGTGTTGTCGCGTTCCCCACGGGCCGGTAGGCGTCGGCGTGGAAGGTGTCGGCTCCTGGAGGGGCCAACGGCGCCCCCACGGCGTCGAGATACCTACGCCCCTGGTCGGCGGCGTCGCGGCGCACGAGCTGGAGTCGTCGTTGGACGGCGCAGCGTTCAACCCCGTTGTCGTCGCATCGACGGCGACGTCCGCGAGATGCTCTGCGTCGAAGAACGCTCTGCGAACATCGGCAATATCGTCCATCCCCGCGTCGTCGTCGTCGTCCACCGTCAATGCCGTAAACTCGAGGACAAGGTTCTACCTAGGCAGTGCGATCGCTGAGACGAGCAAGGAGGATGCCATGGAGCCGGAAGTCAAAGAAGAGGACGAGCGAAGGTCGTCCACGCCGAGCCCCGAGGTAAATCGTCGTCATCCGTCAATCCCGAAACAAGTCCCCCGCTGTTCGTGTCCTCTTCGTCGTCGCTGCCCCCGAAATTAATTCAACCTCGCTTTGCTCGCCTGGCCGACAGTAGAATTGATCGCTGTTGTGCGCGCTAGCGGTAGGCGCCTAGCTGTAACACTCCCCCCCCGAGTGTTCCGTGCTTCCTCGTCCGCCAGAAAGACCTGTAATCGACGAATAGAACAGTCTTTCCACCCCCTAAGATACTCGGCTTAGACGATCGACCTGGCCCACCGTGGTCTAGGCTACCACCCTCTCAGTGGTTTCTCTCGCAATCGGTGAATCTGCCAAATCCTCCGAGCGTGTCAACATAGACCCATCGAGAATCGCCCGTTTGCGCAACCGAGTACAATCTCGTGAAATCTGTGCATCGTGATGCAACCAACCCTCCTCTCCGACGGTTCTTTACGCGAATTTTCGCGTTACCCGAGAAGCCACCCTCCGCAAGAGTCCACCCCCTATTTCGTGACGCATCAGGATCCGGAGACACACTAGCCTCTGTTTACGGAAACGGTCGATCCGTTCTCGATTTTGGTGGGGCCTCCTCCTTCCATCAGGGTATCTAGACATTCGAAGGACTGCTGCATCGTTATGCAACCGACGCGACGACGACGGCAATAATAAAACCGCGCGCATTAATTTGCTCGTGTTTAGTCGATGCGGCGGACTCTCGCTCTCGCGGGGTACAGATCGACCGTAATCATCGGTCCATGTTTCTTTGGAGTTCTCTTTTTCGTCAGGGGACGGTGTTCTAGCCGAAGAACGGCTGGATATATACCGCCGCCTGGTTATATTGCCTGTGCCTCGTGCTTGCGGGCACACGAGCCCCCGCTATATACACATCTCTCCGCCAACGTAGCCAGCGTATTGATTTTACGGTGAGGGAGAGAGAGAGAAAGAGAGAGAGCGGATTCTGTCTCCCTCCGTTGTACAGGTTTACGCACACGTACCGTCTATTTCCTCTCTCTCTGTCTCTCTGTCTCTCTTTCGCCGCCCTTTAACTCGGCCCTGCCACCGAAAACCATTGCGCAAAGAATTTATTGTACACTTCCCATTCGGCAGGATCGGCCCTCGCGAGGGCGTTTTTCTTTCTCGCGGTTGGAACAGCATTTATTTTCGGTCGAGTGTATCGGATGTAACCTTGGCTTGATTCCCTCACTCTCTCTCTCTCTCTCTCTCTCTCCTCTCTTTCCTCTTTCCCTCTACATCCGCGTCCTCGGGAAATCTGAATTGGCTTTTTATTATCGGACAATCTGAATCGAGAGG
The DNA here is from genome assembly GCA_028454225.1 of Lasioglossum leucozonium. Lineage (NCBI taxonomy): Eukaryota > Metazoa > Arthropoda > Insecta > Hymenoptera > Halictidae > Lasioglossum > Lasioglossum leucozonium. Next base: position 4,742,604 of record CM052211.1, on the reverse strand, counting down.
ATCCCCCGCCATTGTTTGGACCGACTGTCGCCGTCCCTCTTTTGTTACAGCGCGAGCAACTTTTATCAGTTTTTTCTTCTTTAATATTTCCTACGTTTCTATCCGGACGATCCACCACCATCGTTTGCTCCGTTTATCTCACATTGGATTGTCCCGAGTGTTTCACAGATTTCGGACGATTTTTGTGGGGGGGGGGGGATCATTCGCGATTTTCAACGATTCTTTGTTTTGCAGTATCAGACTTGATCGCGAGTCATCGTTAAATTCTAATGACTAGACTCCGGATTCGTCTGTCACTAGTCCCCCCGTTGAGGTGGTTCGATGATGAACGGGGGTGTTGAACGGTTTGTCGGTGGTTTTTGTTGAAGATTTACACGAGGAGGAGTAAACACTACAATGAGGGCGGTAGCAGCGAAGAGGACAGCAAGCCCGACACGTCTCTGCAAGGCCACCGGGTGCCGTCTTCTTATAGGGGAACCTGGCCGATTAGAAGAGACTTGTGGGCCAGTCAGCAGATGGGCTTCTCCACTCAGCAGAACGCGTCTACCACTGTACATAACGTGAGTCTTCTCGTGATGCAAATAACAGAGTAATAGATGTTACTTGTGCCCTCGTGTAGCATTTCGAGGAGCAGTACGGTAACGTTCAGCTTTGTTCGTCAGGATGTAGCCAGCGTGATGAGCTTCTCGTCGAATTCCGGCGGTACCCTGGGTTGTTCCTCGGAGGTCCAGGGCGATCGGAGGCTTGGAGCAAAGGTGGACGTGGTGTACAACCTGCTGGGGATGCTTGGTAGCACGGAGGGCGGCGAGGACATGAGCACCACGCTGCTCTCGATGAGCACCTCGACGGACAATTGTCTGATCATGAGGCAGTCGGGGTGTCTGCCTCTGTTGGTCCAGCTGATTCACGCCCCGAGACAGGACCTGGAGACCAGGGGGAGAGCCTCGAGGGCTCTGCACAACATAGTTCACGCGAAGAGCGACGAGAGGGCCGGTCGTCGCGAGGCCAGGGTGCTCCGCTTCCTCGAGCAGCTGAGAGACTATTGCCAGGCTCTGCGGTCATCGTTGGAGACGGGGCAGGTTCCCGACGACCTGGAGAGACACCCGGGACCGACCATAGCGGCGCTGATGAAGCTGTCCTTCGACGAGGCTCATCGCCACGCTATGTGCCAGCTGGGAGGACTTCACGCGGTAGCCGAGCTGATCGAAATGGACCACATGGCTCACGGCAGCGAGTGCGACGACCAGAACTGCATCACCCTGCGCAGGTACGCCGGCATGGCGTTGACGAACCTGACGTTCGGCGATGGGAACAACAAGGCGCTGCTCTGCTCGTTCCGCGAGTTCATGAAGGCGTTGGTCTCGCAGCTCCGGAGTCCCAGCGACGATCTAAGACAGGTGACCGCGAGCGTTTTGAGGAACCTATCGTGGCGGGCGGACACCAGTAGCAAGCAGACCTTGAGGGAAGTAGGAGCCGTAACCGGTCTGATGAAGGCCGCGATGGAGGGCAGGAAAGAGTCGACGCTGAAGTCGATCCTCTCCGCGCTGTGGAACCTCTCCGCGCACTGTAGTACAAATAAAATCGACATCTGCGCCGTGGACGGTGCGCTGGCCTTCCTGGTAGACATGCTGAGCTACAAGGCGCCGTCCAAGACCCTGGCGATAGTCGAGAACGCTGGAGGTATATTGAGGAACGTCTCCAGCCACATCGCTGTCAGGGAGGACTACCGAGCCATCGTCAGGGAAAGAGGATGTCTGCAGGTCCTGCTGCAGCAACTAAGATCGCCCAGTCTAACCGTAGTCAGCAACGCCTGCGGAGCACTTTGGAACCTCTCGGCTAGGTGTCCGCAAGATCAGAGGCTGCTGTGGGACCTGGGCGCGGTGCCCATGCTGCGCAGCCTCATCCATTCCAAGCACAAAATGATTTCGATGGGCTCCAGCGCAGCGTTGAAGAACTTACTGAGCGCCCGACCGGGCTGCAACAATCTCGTTCATCTGGACTCGACTGCTCGTGGCCTGGGCCTACCAACGTTGCCCACGTTGGTCGCTAGAAGACAAAGAGCTCTGGAGCAGGAGATCGACCAGAACCTGGCCGAGACCTGCGACAACATCGAACCGAGCACGTCTCCCACGAACAAAGACGACAAGTTCCTGTTCAAGATGGACCACAGCTTCTTAGGGATCAATGCACGAGCATTGCGCAACTATCATCTGCACAATCAGCCGGGCACGTCCACCGGGAAGTGCAACGGGGTTGCCAGGAGCGAAAGCAGGGACTCCATGCGCTCCATAACCAGCACCCACTCGGACACCATGTTCGAGCGGGTGAACCGTCATGTGTTGAACGGACTGTCGCCCACGGACATTCAAATTAAACAGCAGTCTTCTTCCCTTCATTCGGCGGTCGGCTTCGACACCGGGATAACCAGCGACACACACGTGAAAACTTCATCCGAGAAAAAGTATACATTGAGATACAAGAACGCGATCCCCGATCGATTGAAGTCCTCGGATGGCTATAACGATCTAGGCGATCTCAGGTGCACCAACTCCACCATCTCCTGGTCCTCCGCACCGGACCAAGAATCCGCCTGTTCGCAAAACTTGCTGCACTCCTCGGTCGAGGATAATCTGCCTCAGAGCGTGTCCTCGAAGGCCGGCAGCCAATCCAGCGTATCCGAGGAGACCGAGCTGATCGTCTGCCAGAAAACCTCCGAGTACATCGCCAAGCCTGCGATCGACACGCCAGCCACTTTGTCGTTTAACAGCAACAACTCGCCCGGCAAAGATAATCTGAACAATATGTACGATAAAACGGTGCTGCATCAGCATAATCCTCTGAACACCATACAGAATACCATCTCGCCGACTGTCAGTCATTGTACAGAGGGAAACCTGTTCAGCGACTACGCCGAGACTGATCTAGATCAACCGACAGACTATAGCCTGCGGTACGCCGAGCGTAGTCTGGATGAGGATAAGCAGCATTCGCATTATTTCGCGAGCAGCGAACAAGAACTCATTCATGACGACACGTTAAAGACTTACTGCACCGAGGGTACACCGCGCGGCTCGTCGCTCAACTCCTCTAGAGCTGCTTCCGCGTCTGATCTGCAGGAGGATAATAGACTGAGGTGTACCATGAAGAAGATACAGGAGCAAAGGAAGCTACTCGACAAACAGGAATTTAACTTGCAGGCGAACGTTAAGGGCGGAGCTGAAGAGGGACGTGCTTCTGTCAAGATACCGTCAAGGTTTGTACACTTGGACTTTAAATAATGTATTGACAAGTTAACCCCTTGCCCTATAAATTTTTTGCTTTATTCTTTCTTTAATTAACAGATTGAGAGCACCGCATACGCAAACATCATCGGACAACCTGCATTCCGACGAAAGTAATAACATGGCGTCCAGTTCAGGAAACGTGAAATCAGGTAACTTGACCGATTCTTAATCGCAAATAATATTCGTATAAATTATAATGAAGTTTTATGTGCATAGTATTTATGATTTGCTCGTGTGTTCGTTTTACAGACGTGGAAAAAAAAGTATGAAACAGAGAATGAAATGTTCGGAAAAAACGGTAAAAGTTTCCCCACAAACGGAGTTAATTCATATGGGGCCAGTGCATTGAAAGCTTCTAACGATTCAGGATGTAAGGAATTTGAACTAAAAGGCGATACGCGTAACATGCCTTGTACATTAAATATAAACACCTCTTCCGAATGTTTAGATCAAGTCAGTGATGGGGATGAGGATGATGAAGATCTGCTTACAGCTTGCATTAATATTGGAATGCAAAATAATAGGTGAATATATTATACAAAGAACCCGGATCCGGAACCTGTACTAACAGCGTGTTATAATAAACTGACTGTTCATTTTGTATTCCAGGCACAGACACTCCTTCATAGGAAACAATTTTGAAAAGCTTCCTCGGAGTGAAAGTAATCTAGCCAGGTATCAGACGAGCGTGGCGTTAGATCAAGTGGAATGTAACGTATTGACCGATTCCACCATGAATAGTCTAGACACGAATCGAATAGCGTGCGAAGAGAGCAATGATACGATTAATCTGCCAAGTATGAATATTATGTGCAATTATAGCGAAAATACAGCAAAATTATCTCGAAAGGTAAGATCGTCAACAATCCCATAAAACGTTATGTAATATCTCGAAAATGAAATGCCAACTTCTCTTCCAGACGGTAGACACTGTTTCAAATTCAAATATTTTACAAAATCAACTCGAATACATAACCGAGAACGTCGAGCACATTACCGGCGTAGGCGAAGATACTCTCTGCAAGTTCTCGCTGCCTTCGAACTTGAGGAACAGTCCTATTTTGCATGAAACGATAGTCTTCAATTCGGAGCCAAATCAGCAGCAGTATCTGTCTAGCATCGACATCGAGTCGAACGAGGACATGTCGTCCTTGGTTCACAATGATATTCTCGAAGACGAGAGACTGGCGGAGGACAATGAGAATGACAAGACAGTGGAGACGTCGAAGGAGAAGATCGCGGAGAGCTCGATGCAGCAGTCGTATACGAAAGTAACAGACTCGGAGAGCAGCGAGTCCATCGATTCCGTCGAGCAGTCTGAACACGCCCTTCTAGAATTATGTATTCAGCCTGGGCTGACGAAGCTTATCGACAAGACAAACAAAGCTGCGCTGAAATCGAAGGTCTTGGATCGATTTGAAGAGAAAGAGGTTGACTATTCTAGCGGAAACAGTCGCATGGACGACACGTGCGAGGTAGACGGTGTTCATAAGGACGACGCTAGCGAGAAGCATAAACTGTCGCAAAGAAGCAACGACACGCCGAAGCATGGAAAGAAGGAAGACATATACCGGCGGCAAAGAGACCCCGATGCGATGATCGCCTCGCTAGACCGGCTAACAGCCACGTTGGTGCAGCAGACAGAAGCGATCCGAGAACGCGACTCCGGCACCATGAAGCAGAGCATACTGAGCGACACCTGGAACGAGGACTCGCCCAACGAGGTTTCGTTCCCCAGCATCAGTATCAGTGCACCGATCATCGCTTCGTTCAAAAGCGACACTGCGGAAGATCCAGGCACCGTCACCTCCGAATACGCCACAGCCAGCAGCGAAAGCGGACACATGACGAACTCGAAGATCATCCAAAGAGAAGCGATCAAGCTGGCCGAGGCTGTGGATGCGGAGATGAACAAGCAAAACGAAATTGACACGACGAGCATGACATCCATGGACCTGGAGGCCATCAAGCCTCCGTCCTTGATGGGGAGCATGTTGTCGTTGATAGCGAGCTACGCTGGCTCGGGCGACTGCAGCAGCGAGACGTTGGTCAACAGAGACAGATGCAATTCCACTTCTCTTCCACCGATGCAGGCGAGGAACGCGTCCTTGACGGATTCGAGAAACTGCCGCAAGAAGTCTCTGCCTCTCGGCGTGGTGGCTAAAAGAGCGTTAAATCAGAATCAAACTTACACCAGCAGCTTAGAGAATTTGTTGAACGAGTGCAGCGGCTCGCACTTGGACAGCGTGAAGCCACCGTCGATGATGGACGAGCTGCCCGACGTAGGCGACATGGAGAACAGCATGCTCAGTGTGGCGAGTATCACGTCGGAGGTGGCGGACCCTAAGGAACAAGACCCCCAGAGTTTAACCGGCAGCGACGCTGTCTTCGACTTGCTGAAGCCCGTTGCTAATGTACTCTCGATGACGTGCATGCGATACGCGGAGACCATGCAGAGCAGCGCGAATAACAGCCTGAGCGAGTACCTGGAGAACATCAATCCACCATCGTTGTTCAACGAGGTCTGCGAGATGGACGAGTCGACGGTGGAGCACATCACCGAGACTGTCTGCAGCGACACGCTGTGCATCGACGCTGAATTGCGCACGGAGGAAGCACCGCATCCTATGGTCGTCGAGAAGATCGACGAAGTTGGCAATGATACGGACGAGGCGGTTACACCGATCTCCTCGGAGTACTGTGTCTCCAGCTCGGCCGAGTCGACGCCGAAGAAACGGCTGCACAGGAACCTCACGCCGAAGCAGAAGCGAAATCTGGCTAAGGAGAGGTACAAGACGTACACTATAGCCGCGGAGATGAGCAAGAAGGAGGCTGAAGCGGACAAGAAGGATAACGAAATCCGCGAGAACAAGATTCCGCGCGGCAAGTGCTCGCCGTTTTCCAAGCTAACGCCCAAGCAACGCAGGCAGGAGGACAGAGCGAGGTTTCGGACGCAGGTATTAGAGAATCCATTCCCCGAGGTGAACCAAGAGCAGCAGGAGACCGACAACAGTTGCGACACGGAGAGCCCCGTGTCGTCGGAGCCGATGTCCCCCGTAAAATCTGCTATCCCGAAACCGACGAAGCTGTCTGCCTGCAAGACGCTGATCAAGAAACGCATGGAGCAGAAAAAAGAACCGAGAGAGGTATCGCACGAGAACGTTGAACGACTCGGAATGCATATTCAAGGATGCCGAAGGGAACGCCGCTGCGAACGGGACAGACGAGAACTCGTCGGCCGTGACGCACACTATCCAGTCGGACGAGATTCAAACTATGCTGGAGCAGAACGCCACCATCGTGCTGAACACGTTGAACGAGTCGAACAAGAACGTCGAGGAGCCGTTGCTGGACTGCGAGACCATCAGCTTGGTGTCGAACGAGTCGGAGTCTGAACGGAATTTGCGGATGCGATTCGTCAACGGTGTCTCCAAGAAGCTGATAGGCGCTTGCAGCCAACAAATGGAGGAAGCGAACGAGGCGGAGGAGAACAAGGACAACGCCGAGATCGAGTGTAGGTCGCAGGAGGACGTCAGATATGACACCGTGGAGAGCGACAGCGATAATGAATCGAACAACACCGAGGAGCAACCTCGGGAGACGAAAAGACCACGGATAATCAAACCAGGCATGGTGAGGGATCCCAGCAACGATTCGAACGTTACGGACAAGTCGGAGCCGGAGAGTCCAAAGGCTATCCGCGGCAGAAGGAAGGCGCTCTACTCGAATCCCATAACCAGGAAACCAACTCCTCAATCGTCTCCGTTGAAGCAGGCGAATCCTGTCAGCGGTATACCCATAGGCCGCAGCAACACGTCGCCTATAGTCAGAGCAACCAGAGCTACCACTCTTCGGCAGAATAACAACAGTTCGAACAATCTGACGAAAGAACCTCCGAAAGCTACGTTTCAAAAGTCGCCTCCTTTAACGGACACGGAGAAACGAGCGAAGAACGTCTCGGCAGCCGCGAAGAGGGCGTCGGTTCCTCAAAAAGGATCGTCGCTGACCTTCACCAAGTCCGTGAAAAGACACAGTACGCCTCCGACCTGCTCGGCGAATTTCCAGCAGGACGCTAAGACAGAGGCGGCTGTGAAACCCCTGGAACGGCAGGGTACGTTTACCAAAGACGAGCCGGAAGTGGAGAACGCGCCCCTGGTGGTCTCTTCGTCCTCCTCCCCTATTAAAACAAAAATCGCGAAACCGATCAAGGGCGCCACCTCGAAGGTGCACCCGACGATGACGGTGAAGCCGAAAATCGCACCAAAGACCCTCCAAGCCCACCAAACGAAGGCCACCAAGGGAAACGTTCCCGAGAAGACGCAACCGCCCCCGAAAGCGTTGCCGTTGTTAGTCGCGCCGAAACGTTTGCCCACGGGTAAAGTAACCTCAGCCACGAAAGCCCCGACCGGTGTACAGAGCAACAACAACGCGCAAGTGGAAAACGGTAAGGTTTTTCGCAAAGTAGGTCCCCTCGGTCAAAGATCGAATAGTAATTCTAGTATCGTGTCGAACTCGTCAACAGGGATGCAGACTAGAAAACTAGCAAAGGAGGCGACCAGCAAGATCGCCAGTCTATGGAAGAAAGTCGAGGAGAGCAAGAACAAGCAACGGCTCGAGAAACCCGACACCAGACAATGGCTACAGCCGGGCAGTTGTGCCAACGTTGTGGACGCACCCTCGCCCGTGGGTAACAATCCGCCGGCTTTCAGGCTATTCCGTAGTTCGACGTTCGAGGGTATGCCCCAGGAAAACGATAATCCCGAGTCCGCCTTGTACAAGAAATCGAAGAGACCTCTGGTTGTGGGCGTCCAGCCTGGCAAAGTGAAATACAGGAACTCTTGTGATTTGAGCGGGATGAACGCAAACGACGCACCGTGCAAAATACCTGTGAAGTCCGGCGACGCTTCTACGTATAGAAAGGACGGTGTCCAAGTAGCTGACGCTTCGGTGATTTTACGGAAGCCGCAGAACACCGAGTCTTCCCCGATGGAGGTAGACCCCACCAAACGAATATCGCGCCTCGGTTCCTTCATAAGAGTGGACTCTGCGACCGCAGACGGCTCCGCACAAACGTACGTGAACGGCGGCGGTGTACGCACGCCCGCGTCCGCCATTGTACCGCCCTTCAATTACAATCCGAAACAAGACATTCCTTCCCAGACAACCAAAGTTACGCAGAACGATAGTGAAAGCAAATTCGGGGCAACGGATTGTCACAGCGACATCGTCACGGCTTCGACGAGAGTAACGACAGTATAGGAGACACGGTGCCCCCGTTCTATTTAACGAGTAACGACCCTTCTACGGTAGTATTCGCTTTTTCGTTTTTCAGGCTAGTCATTGTACATTTGCTTCATGGTGTGCCTAGGCTACCGATGCCCGGCACACGCTGTACGCATTGCAAGTACACAATAAGTAAGTTTAAAACCATTTTTCTCATTTTACCTCATTGTTCGACAGACACTGAAAAAGATAAAATCTTCATCACGTTTCACTGGTTTTTCCATTGATCGAATTACATAGAATGGTAATCGGACATACGTTTGTTTGTTGCATCGTCCGGTGCAAGGTTTTTTATGAGATACGAATAAAGTGTGAAAAAGCAGCTGGAAATTCTGACATCATTCCTATTCACTTTGCGTGTTGTATATACATTAATATTGATGAAATTCCACGATTAGGGAGAAAAAAAATTTGAAAATCTGTAGTATGTAGCAGTGATTATCCTACGATTATTTATTCAATTTTGTATATATTAAACGTGAATGAACAAACAAACAAACAAAAAAAAGAAGAAAAGAACAAAATAAAACTGTAGAAAGTTTAGTGATATATATATATATTACGACCCATGATGTATGATGGCAAGGAATAAACTGATTGCTGTACATCTTCGTAATAGGTAAATTCGCAAGGAATGAGATCTGTATTTTGTTTCCATCGTAACTGATTTGTATTCTTTCGACGAATACAAAATCTGATTACTCTTTAAAGACTGATAGGAACACGACGCGGATTCGGACAAAAGCTTGAACACCTTCAACACGACAGAATGTTATTGAGGAGAAGGTAGTAACATTTGTATCGATGTAGCGGTCTAAGTAACGCTAAAACCGGCATTATATAAAAGAGACAAAATTTTGTAAACTTTTACTTTAAGTTTCTAGTCTACTTAAAAATTAACAAGTGAAGTAGCTTCTATTTTGGTCATAATGTACTACGTAAAAATCGAGATTTGCATGTAAGACCTGTCTACAGGATTCGACTGTTACCCTTTCTAAAATTCATATAGGTACGACTAGAAGTGTGTACGGATCAATTACATATTTACCGATCTGAAAAATTGAGAAACTTTGGCATGTCGTTTACCAATTTTTCATTGACAATATATATTTTTCCTTTTCGATTTTCTTCAGCCAAATTTTCCTGTATATTTGAAGCATTCAAGAGTATGAATTTTTGTTTAGTTTTCTTCTATATCGCGTCATCTTTCCTTCTACATGCGTCGAACAAGATTCGAGCGTTACATCGGAAGGAAGATGTTTGACACAATATAGAATAGCTATTACTGTGGATTACGTTCGAAGATTTGTTATGCGTGGTTTTTACCCTGTTCCAGTTCGAGTTAATTAGATTTAACCCTCCCAACTTGGAACCATACCAGGGTAGCTTTATGTTCTTTTTTCGCAAAGATTTGGTCTGTACACTGGATTCTGTTTTCTCCTACGGTTCATTTGTAATAATCATTGTCTTTTACTTAGATCTTAAGCGTAATTCATCTTTTGTTACATTGTACTTTAGATTTGGCAGACATCTTAATGATTTGTATATTAATAATTGCAGTACAATAAAATTTATAGCTACTAATATCTACTTTGATGTTTCTATCACGGGGAGAATAATACAGCTCTGTGTCGCTAAAGCACATGTGTCAAAGAAGAGTAATACTTCGTAAATTGTAAAATACTTCAAGGAAAACAATAAATATAAACATTTATTAATCTATCTTTATAAAACATTTATTTATCGTATTTCGGGCATTCGTATAAATTAATGGACTTGTCGTCCGATACAGATAGAAGCACATCGTTCCTTTGAGGACTGTACTTCACGGCCCACACCTGAAATTACCAAATTAATTAATATAATAATTTAATTAATATTACATATAGTACCAGTAAATACCTGATCGTTATGTTCGCTGAAAGTATGTAGACATTGCCTTTGTGCTAATTCCCAGATTTTAACTGTATGATCAGAGCTACTAGACGCAAATTGTTTTCCACCTGGAGCAAAGGCAACGCTGTGTACCCACGAAGCGTGGCCTGACATAGTTCCAGCTAAATTAGCATCTTTCCTGTACAAAAGAATAATTATATTTGTCAATAGTGAAATTTCATCTAAAGTTTATTTCAACGTGAACAAAATTACTCACACATCATACAACTTCATATGTCCATCAGCTGATGCAGTAAGAAGCAGCTGAGAGTCTGGTGAAAAACAGAGAGACCTGATAGTCATGGCATGACCTAAAATACATAAATTTAAATAATATCTTCAATGAACAGAAATTATCGAAAGAAATTTGTGTATATACCTTCCAGTGTACGTAATACTTTCCCATAAGTAACATCAAATATGTTAATGATTCCATCTACAGCACCACTGGCAATGTATTTACCATCGGGACTCTGAAACAGATAAAGCAGCAGTAAAACAAAGAATTGTTTAAAGTAGAGTCAATTTAATGTAGATCAACGTACATAGGCAACGCTCAATGTGAATTTTCCACCTCTAGTATCTAGAGTTTGTTCCCGTTTACCACTTTCTGTTCCATACAAATGTATTTTGCCAGAGTGACTGCCAGAAACGATGAACTTATCATCCGGAGAAAACACTACTGTCCAAATATCTACAGGACCAACATCGATACTTGATATTTTTTCTCCGGTTTCTAAATCCCATAACTTCAGACTCGAGTCGAGCGAACTCGATGCACATTCTACAAGTATTAACGACAATAATGAAATGTAAGTGATTCTATTTCAATGCAATAGTGTTTGATGATTTCACCTAACTACTTACTCGTGCCATCTGAACTTACTGCGACAGATAATACACCGAGGGAATGACCAGTTAGCTTATGTTTCTGTTTCAATTGTACAGATTTTTCTCTGTATTCCCAAACTTTAACAGTATCATCGACAGACCCGGTTACTATGTATTCCACGATTTCCTCTTCATTAGACCGCATCGAATCACTATAACACCGTTAAAAAATATCAGATATTGGCAAGTACAAGTATCGTAAGCATTATTGACGGTTATATACCGCGAATCTTCATTGTCCGGTTGAGTTTCCTTTTTCTTCTTTGGGCAGCCCCAAGCACAGGTCCAGATACTGTCTTCGTGAGCATTCTCTGTTTTACTAAGCAACGAGTACTAAAACAATTCCAAACTGTGCTTTGATACTGTCGCGAACAGTGGGCAACCTAACCTCTACACATCTGGATAATTTACAAACTTATTTAGATTTCTCACCATTTTAAAAAGCGGCTATGATTTCCGATACACTATAGTCTTTATAATGGATGCGTTCACGCGAAAAAATTCGTTATCGCATTAAAAATCTTATCGTCGGCACAAACTATACATACAAATATGCATGTAAATACAAAGTTTTGTTTGTAACACCGGGTATTTCCCTTTACTATGCTGTGCTGTATATTAGGTGGAACACAAACGTCAGAAAAAAGATGAGAGTGTCATTAGTTTATAACAAAAGTTTTTCGAAGGATGCTATTTAAATTGTTTACAGGATTCTCAGGCCACTGTATCGATAAACAAATTTTCCGTGAACAAAGCGTAATGGAACATAATTCAATACTCCATCAAATTAAAAAGCGCGAAAAGTGACTAGAAATGCCATCTTGTAAATGCGATGAATTAAAATATCAAAATAACTGAGATTTCTTAGCAAATAGTGATTCAAAATTAACAAATTATTAATTTATTAATTCTTTACGCCTTCTTCTATATCTGAGCATTGTTATACAATACTCTGACAATACTACAGGAATTATAGCGCTATTAGTTATTTTTTTATATCATTGTGTAGGTGGGAACACTGAACGTTACATCGGGAAGGACTATATCGAGTGGAATGCATAACAATTGTGTTTATAATTTGTACACTGTTGAACATACACTTTATTGATGAATTATTAAAAAATACACGCAATATTTTGTAATTTCAGTGAAAACTGCAGTACGCTGATATTGTACTGTAATATTAAATATATAGAGAGTGTATTTTAATTACACATCGGTGTTAACCTAATAGAAATTACGAGACTTTCATCCGCAAAGATTATTTTCAAAAGTTATGTGTCACTGAGCATACGGTAAAAAATGTTGAAATCACTGAAATACGGAAGAAATAGCTACCGTGTATTTCAAGAGACGATAGTCTCAAGAAGATCATTTTTGTCTGAAGCGTACCGGTGTACGGAAGCATGGCAAGCACGGCTTCAGACTCCATTATTGCAGAAAATTAAACCCAATGATTTTTTCATAGAGATAGATCACAAACAGACTACCACTGGTAAAGTCAGCGCAATCGACGTTGATATATTAGCAAACTCAGTACGGGATCAGTATCAGTTGGAAGAATTGTTGACCACGGTTTACAATTTGAGGCTATCTGAACAAACATCTAATACATTGGACTCGACGCCCCATGCCATCATTAGATATTTACTGGATAATGATTTTACGGAAGAACTCATGACTGTCTTGCATGACAGACTTAATTATGGAATTTTCCCGGATTATACGTGTTATAATATTCTTATGGATACGTATATAAAAAGGAAAGATTATGCCAGCGCTGCAAAAATTGGAGTACTACCTATGCTACAAGAAGATGATACCAACCCTATAACTAATGCATTATGCGTTTATTCTTGTCATAAATATTTAGAAAAACCCGACGACTGGGTAAAACCACAGCCACCGGAAGATAGCGGTGAAGAGATTAAAGTACGGGTGCGTTACATTAGAAACGATTACTTTGATGATCATTTCGATCTTACAGATCCCCGTGATCTGGTTGGAAAAACTTTAGCTTTTTATGGTAAACTTATGAATAATACATTAGGAAGAACTTGTCAATTAAGGGGTTTAATATTATACAAAAAGTATGAAGAAGTATCAGATATAATAGAACAGTGGCTGAAAGATGTCAAAGATGAGATTGTATATGAAGAAGTTTTCGATTTGATACAAAAGGATAATAAAAACATACCTGAGGAAGAAATAACGAATGTAATGTCACAAGTTGACAGGTTGAAAGCTCAAAAAAATTGTAAAAAGAGTTTGATCGAAGCAATAGAAAACGAAGTAAAATCTGCTGTTGATAAACAGGCAGATGTAGATATAGCTGAACAATTAAAGGTATATATCCCAATATTCTTGAAATTATTATTTTAGTTGAATAGGAACCTATTTAAAATAAACTCAAGGTATTATAAAATAATATTTCTTTCATTATTTAAACATTTTTTGATATTATAGAATTACATTGATTGGGAAGAGAAAAGGAAACTAATGTTAGAGGAACAAATAGAAGCGAAGAAACGGGAAACTAGACTACAATATGTAGAGAAAGTAAAGAAATCTTTGGTTGAACAGGAAAGGATATTGACATTCTTTAATGAAGAAGAAAAGATCGAGTTGCAAATAGACAGTTTAGAAGCAAAAGATATGAAGGACATGGAAAAGCTCCTTCGTAGACACAAAGCGGAACGTAAACTACAAAAATTGAAAGAAGAAGAAGTGTACAGACCACCCACAATTTGAAACTAGATCAATTAAGAGTCTGATGTTATTATAATTGATGAATAATAGTTTGTAGTTAAAAAATTATTTAATAAATTGCGTTTAAACAAAATTTGTTCTTGAAAGGATAAACATGGTAAGAGACAATAAAAATATATTACATATTATTTATCTTCTGTACTTTGTACATGTTCACTTAGAAGAGTTCTTTTCCTTTGTTAAATGTGTTTTACATAGGTTGATAGGAGGGTTTCTTCTCTCAAAGCCGCTTATCCTTAGGAATATGAAATATAATTGTATAATTAAATTTTATGCTAAAAAATTATTAGGCTCTGTAACAAATAACGTTCCCTTTGAGCGTTAGTATCGAATCAGTGTATGTTCATATACTTGGCCCAATTTTAAGCACATTTAAAATTACATAATTTCAGACCAAGGTACACATTCAGCAATTAAGTCTAAACAGACTTGAGAAGACTGCATTATAGGCAGCTAGTGTATTCCAGAGACTTCACAATACTAGAAAATTTGGTCTTCGTTTCCCAAACTGCATTTGTTTGCGAGGAATGTTCTGAAATCATAATTACATGACTTCATAGATTTTATAAGAAATTTTATCGATTTCTCGTAAAATTCGTTGTATCCTTACCCGATCGTAGTCATCACGACATGTACTATAGTACCATAAATTATATAACAATCACGATGATTTACTTTGCAATTGTACAGTTAATGCTGCTGTTTCTTGTTTCATTTGTTTCAGATCTGCAGTTATTCTCTCCAAGTTTGCTCCAACATTTTTCGTAGATTCCGAATCAATCTACGAAAATAATGCATTTTATTTAGAACGATGTGTGCAAATGTTAGATTTTTATTATTTGATATACACACACATGCAACGAGTTATTATTTACCTGTTCTTCTAAATCTCTAATTTCTCGTACAGTGGCGCCCGTTTCTTCAACTAAATTTACAAGTTCACTGCAATCGGAATGAAGCGTGGCCAACAATTTGTAAGCTTTTCTCGATGCTTCGTTTGTTCTTGCATCTCGAAATATTAATTCATCGACAACCGTGAACGACCTTTCTACTCTGCCCGTAAGCATGTTAATCTCTTTCTGGATTTCCCGAGTATCGGCTAGAACTTTATTGATGTCGTCTTTTTGTTTCCTAACGTTATTAATTATTTCTAAAATTCGTTGAGTATACGCCGATCTATTCACTTCTTTCTGAAGTTTCTGAACTTCAGCGACCAACTGCGAGTATTGTTGATCTTTGTTGCAGCATTCTTCCTGAAGTTCTCTTTCCTTCTCTTTTAACAATTTAATTTCATCAAGTTTTTTTTGGCTTGCACTCTGTATGTACAGAATTTGAATTTTAAGTATAGAATTCAATTTTTCCGCTTGAATATTACGATAATACTTACAGCTTTTGTCGAGTGTTTCTCTCTTTCTTGCCTATATTTTTGAATCAACGGTACTCTGTGCTTTTCCCATTGATTGCCTAGACTAAGTAATTTGTTTGTGGTAGCTTCGATCGTTGCTTCTAATTTTTTAATATTTTCGTCACTGTCTTGTAGCAGATCGTAAATTCTAACTTTCATCTTTTTCTGTTCCTCGTTTATCGTTAACTCTTTCTCCTCGTTCTGATAATTAATTGTTACTTGTGTTAAGCTAGTATTCAATTTTTTAATTTCATCTTGCAACTCTTCCACATTGCTTCTAAGACTTTCACACTCTACTTTGATTTTCTCGACTTCTAACTCCTGTTTTCTCACTTTGCTTGCGGTTTCTAGTTTTGGTAATATAGGTTCTGAACTGCTCGCCTCCTTTACTTGAGATTGCTACAGATAAAATAAAAATCTGAATGGTGAAGTAATATACTGTACTTGTAAGTAATCCGTGCTAACATTCATCAATATTATTTAAAGAAAGCTTACTTTAGCAGTTTGTGGCGTATCCTTTATCCCAATCCTACTGTGAACAGTAACTTCGCTCGGTGCGCTAGCATCTGTAACTTTTTCACCGTGTACTTTATTTAACCAATTTATTCGATCAAGAATATCTGTGGGTCGAGTACAATGTGCTCTTGCATTGTAGGATATCAAAGAAGGTAAAAAGGATTGTTGATTTTGCACTTGCTTAGGCACAGGTTGCAAATAGTGTATGCAATAGTCTTGATACTCTGCGACATTGAAATTTTTATCTATGTTGGTCAAGCATTCAAATGTAGCATTCAACCATGTGAACATTATTTGTTACCTTCATCACTGTTTATCGTTGGTACCTCTAAATTTACAGATACATAAGGGACACTTGCTCTGCCTTTATTTCTAAATCCCTTTGTGTGACAATAATGTGGCAACCATGGAGCTGAAAGGCCTTGCGATATTGCTGCCGCAATAGACTTCTCTAATAATGCAGCATTACTAATCGGTTCGTTTATAGTCTTGTCATGTTCTTTTGGTAATTTATCAATGAGAAACATAAAAACTCTTCGCAGATCAGCTTCCGAACTATATAGAAATGTCTGGTAACCAATGTCACCTTTGTATCCTAAGTCCTGAATTCATGAACCGATATTAATGAAAACTAAAAATATCATCACTTGAATAATAATGATTTTTGTTCTTTGAAATCTTACTGAACACGCTTGAGCAAGTGTGGCACCCAGTCGAAAACGGGCTGCCATATTCATAGGTAAAACTGTGGACACTCCAAGACCTGGCCTTATTATGTCTATGCATCTTACTGTCGCTTCTATCACTAACTCCGTAGTGAAACCACCCAGGTTTGTTATACCGTCTTCTATGTTACTGAAATATAATTTGTAATTTTAATGATCGGGATACTAAAAGTTGTTTGAAATACACAAATGTAATACATACATTTCTTTAAAAATTAGCCGTCAGTTATTAATTGTTATTCTTTCGTAAACATTATCAAAATTAGCCGGTAAAATATAGACGAATTTAGCAGCATTCTATTGTTTCTCGTTCTTTCTATAAAGTATAGAGGATTTCGAAGGCTCAACAAGAAAACAAGAAAACGCTAATCAAAAATAAACATTACCGCCCACTTTTCACCGTAACAAAACGCGGTCGAACATCGGATGTCAAACGAGATGAAACACTATCCTGAGAATACGCAGAATGCAACTCACCAGTGTATTTGACGCAACGAATGAATAATTATATTGTCAACCTCCTCCATCATCCGTAAAAATGTGAAAATACTAAAATCCCCTACAGCGTAATCGTGTTTTAACAAATTCGTGTCAAGTCACAGCAGCCTAACCTGTCCATGAGTGAACAAATATTTGTGCACTATGCAATTATGCAGATGGCGTAACAGACTCTCCCAGTATTGCCAATATTTTACCGAATCGACTTTATCCATTCATTTCTATCTGTTTTTAGCAAATACGGTCATGAATTTATAAAACGTATTTTTCCAATTTAATTGATAGTATGATGAAAAAGGAACTTTTATTTTTCGTGATCCTGATCAAAGAAATTTTTCCAAGGAGTTCACCCGTTATCCTGAAAGAATTGATCATTCTAGCTTCCAAAAAAAAATTCAATTCTAAAGGGTATTTAACCAACAGACCTTTATGCAAAATAAGAATGTTCCATCTGTATTGCAACAAACCGTAACAGAAATTTATTTTCTTTCCTAATCTGTTTGATACGTTGAAAATAATGTATCTCTATTTAAAAATTGTTCCGGTGTTTTTACTGTTTTAAATTACACCTACTCGTTTTCGTCGTAATTCCGTAAAATCCGCCGTCTGTCGATCGATTACGCGCGGCTCCGTAAAAGGGCATCGGCGACGAGTTCGAATTTTCGCGCCGCCGGCGGCGGTGGCACGCGCGCATCGCCTCGCGGCCAAGTTCACGGTATAGAGTAAAGATCAATTATTCGCGGCGAGAGGCCCGCACTCCGCAGAGTCGTGCGTTGCGTTCGGTACGCGTCAACATCAGCTGTTGTTTCGCTCTCGCGTGAAATGACAGTTTCGTGGAGGTTCACGATGTGGAAATCGTTTTCGTGAGGGTGTTCCGTGTATCGTGCGGGTGAGAGCCAGATCCGTATCGCTTTCGGGAAAGATGAACGGAAGTCTGGGAATAATGCGCGGACCCGAGCAACATCCACAGAGGTTCGCGGATTATTTTGTCATATGCGGACTGGACAAAGATTCGGGTCTGGAGCCAGACAAATATTTCGGTGAGTACCGTGCGAATATTTCCGAAATCCGTTCCCTATGCATGTCCCGTTTCGCCTAGACGAAAATCTCGGCCGCGAGTGTTCAACCTTCGAACGAGTCCGATCTATGTATACCACGAGCGTTCGACAATCTTTTTCGTAGACAGCGTACGCAGTGCTGGTGATGTTGCAATTTTCGGAATCGCAATGCCTTGCAACGACGACGCGCCGACAATGTTGCTATTATTATTCTATGTGACTCGTTCGAGTGTTTACGTCGATTAAATCTCCCGAATCCGATGTTTGTCGGCGGATTTTTCGTCGAGCACACGTACACGCGACCGAAAAAGTTGTATAAAAACGGCTATGTACGCATCGGAACTGGGTAAAATAGTATTTTAAACAGTAAATAATCCTGTCTGTTCGAAAGTACGCGTACAACATTAAAAATAAAATATTGATGCAGTAATTTTTGGAAATTATTTAGGAATAATTGCATTTTGCTTTTATTTTCTGAAATATTACTGCTGAAAATAAGGGTTCCAGCATACTATCTGTATATTGCTGTGGTTTTTAAACAAACCTTCACACATTCGCGCTTGGGACGCATGTATAGGCCTGTTAAAACATTTTTTTTCTTCTTTGCAGCCAGTCTGTTCCGCTGTTCGTCGAACGTGATTTTCGTTTAATTTACACGTGATGAACACGTGAATTGTAATCGATGACAGTGCTCCTAGAAAATACCGTTCAGTTGACAAACTCGTCGACAGCCTGATCCGCGCGCGCGTTATCGTCAGCCTCTTCCTGATGCGCGGGATAATAATATTGAATATCGAATATCTGCGCCGTCCACACGCGTTTGTAACACAGGACTCCTTACGCCAATGCATCGGTTCGCTCGTACGCCTTCATAACTTGCGCGAATTGTATACCGTCAACAACGAATAACACGATGTTTTCGTTCGCCGGAATGATGACTTGATTCGTTGGTAATCGGTTGGTTGATTTAGTCTGCGTATTTTTAATTGCACTGTTTAGTTTTTTTTTTAATGGCAGTTCAATCGATATGCACATTCACTTATTTTTAATCCCCTTTTACCAAGTACCAACATCATAACAAAGTGCTGCGGCCGCGGCAGTTGTTCAATGTGACACGGCGTGTTAGTGGATTATCTCATGCATTCGTTAGCGTTATGTGCGTGGTACTGCTCTGAAATTATCCAGATGCGATGATATTTTGTTAACACTGAACCTACCGAGCTCTAAAAGCGATTAGAATGTTTTATTAGCTTATAAAACTGAATGAAAAATTTAAAAATTAATAGAAATGGCAAGGCTCTATTTATTTAGATTTCGTGAAATTTTGTAAAATTCGTCTAATCTCCATGTAAGTTGCTTTACAAGTTGAATGATTGCAAAATGAAAAATATAAAACCGGTCATTTGAACGGCAATGTGGGTTTGGTGTTAATGATAGTGGGAGTGTTACTGGTTACACAATTCTTAATCTTATCTATTTCGATATAATTTGGCATGATTCGACCGATTTTTACAAATTTTTGGAAGCATTTTCACTGATTCTAATCGTTCGCTATTTGTTCCGAGGAACAACATTGGGAAGACTGATTGAGAAGGAAGCAGAAATTGTTCGTTTTCAGATGTTAGTCAATGTAGAATTATCATGAAGTCGTCACATTCATTGTTCGGGATACCAATATATTATATATACATATACAATTATTTGTCTTTCACGCAGTTTTATATAGATAATGGTGCCATTCATTAGCGATGTTACTCTTCAGTTGTTTAGATAAACACATTCGCAGCGACGGTATCGATATTGTGCGCAATCTTTTTATCGGAAATTACTAATAGGACGCAACACAATAACGATCGATCAGTTTACTATTGTATGCATAGAGTTGCCTTTTTCACTCTGTGACACACATCCGATTATTTCGTGATTGGCAACATTTGTCGCGTACTGGCTCCTTATACACAAAATGTTTCTCGCATCGTTTAGCAAGCTAATCAATACGCTGCGGATTTTATGCATTTATTGCAAAAAAAAAACATTAAAAGCAAGACAGTAAAAAACGTTCTCGGAAACTCTACGTTCTTCGAAAGTGGACCGACTTAATGTCGTTCAGAGATGTTGGAAGAGGCGAGAGACGTTAATTTATTTTCTGAATAATTGAAATAAATAGAGAAAACAAAATGTCACCCGCCTCTTCTAACATAACTGAACACAATCCGCGGTCGGTCCACTTTCAAATATTGTAACAATGCTTATGCGACTCACGGTGAGTGCTCTAATGGGGTCACTCGCCATATTACAGTGTCGTTAATATTTTAATGAATATGCGATTGGTGGGCGGCCGATGTGTCGTAGTAAAAGATGGTTGCTTGTAAAACCGAATCCGCTCGAAAGTTGGAACAATGGGGGCGCAGGATGTCTTCCCAGGAAGCCTGGTGCTCTTCTATCGTTCGGTCCATTTTTTTTCCGGGAACGTAGCTCGGATGGATCGTTTTACTATCTTCGCCGGCTGTGGCCCCCTGGGAAAAATTCCGCGGGCAAAAAGATGCACGTGTCGGCCGACGGTGTTATGCTCGTTTCGTTAAACGGCCACTCGCAAACTCCTGCCGCTTGTTTATGTAACGCTCGCGAGCCTCCTGCGACACTTGTCTCGAATTAACGTCGCGCGGCCATGTTGGCTTTCCGTCGCGTATCATTTATCCTTCCGTCGAAAGCGTTTCGTTTTGATACTGGCAGCTGCCACTACGCCAGCGAACGATCTCTGGACGATCTACATCGGGGCTTCGTTTATCGGAAATGTTTTGGGGATCCTAAACAATAAAAATATCCACCACTTCCGGTTGAACGAACCTTCTCAGATTTCGTATTTTAGAATTATTGAACTCGTAATTCTTCGTCTCGTGATTATTTATTTAATACTGAGCCTACCGGAGACTTAAAGCGATTAATGTGCTTTGAGCTTATGAAAGTGACAAGGCTCTATTTATCTAGATTTTTATGTCAATATTATCAACACTGAAAAATATAAAAACGGTCATTTAACCGGCAGTGGTAGGTTTAGTGTTGAGCACACATTATAATAAATGAAATATAAATCTATTTAAATAATAAAATATAAATTTATTAATTAAATATAATAATTTTCATTTAAATAAATATAATAATTTAAATTTAAATAAATATAATAATTTTCATTTAAATAAATATAATAATTTTCATTTAAATAAATATAATAATTTTAACTTAAATATAATAATTTTAACTTAAATATAATAATATAAACTTAAATATAATAATTTTAACTTAAATATAATAATTTTAACTTAAATATAATAATTAAAGAATAAAATATAAATTTACAAACAATCCGATTATGTAATTTTTATATGGCAACGCGTAGTAGCCATTTGTAGTGCTCGGTAGGTTCAGCGATAAGAAATTCCGTAAAAATGTTCCAGCGAGTTATTTTGGAGCTGACCGACGGTAGAAATTTCCAAAACGGCCGTCGTCGATGCTCGAAGAACAGTCCGGACAATATAATTTATTGCGCGCGACTGTTGACGCAGTTTCCCGAGCACGTGTGCCGTACTCAACGACCGTAGGATTCTAAGCGAAACAAATGTGTGTCGTAACTCAATACCAACGCGTGTGTGTACGTACTTTCATCGGCCACGATCGCCAGTTTTCAGGATTGAGTTACTCCGGGCACATCCTAGAGTAAGGACGCTTACCCGCTGGGAAACGATACCGCGCGGCGTGCTCGAGCGGCTGTGACATTACGAGTCCCTGCTTCCTTTTCCGGAACATAATACATACATACATACATATTCCTCTCGTTTAATCCGCAAAAGTAGCACGTCTCACGTTTGCGCCTCTGCGGCCGATCGGTAGAAATTTCTTGCCGGGACACCCGGTGCATTTCGCGTAGCGAACAAAGACTAATTGTGAACAATGCCAACAAGAAGGAGATAATTCCCGGTTTCGTTGAATCGCGACCTTCGACCTCGTTCTTCCGCCACGTTTAGCCGTGTCGCGTAAAATGAATGCTGGGGCACAGGCGAACTGCAAAGCGCATTTATCCCAGCTCGGAGCGTTTGTTTTGCGAACTGGCTACCATGCTCTAATTGCTATTTAAATCGGATCAACTCGTTGGATGTTTAACCGTAAACGCGCCCGATTCACCAATTTATGCACAATCGGTAGATTATTATATTTTATTATTATCACATCGTACAAAGTCTTTCTACGAACTACAATTAAGCTTTACTCTGCGTACGCAACTACACCACGGATTGATAAAACCAAGAAAATAAATAAATAATAAAATTTATTATTTTTATTTATAGAGAATTGTTACGTATTTAAATCGATTTTTTCAATCTTTTCATACCTATTGTCGTGAAAATCAAAAAACTTCCAGAAATAGTTTTTTCTTTACATTTTCCATTGATAACATATTTCCCAAAAAGTTCGCATCGTGGCTCGATTTTGCTTTGTCCATCGATAGAAATTATTCTATTATTATTACATCGTGTAAAATCTTTATACGAACTGTGATTAATCCCAAAGATATTTTCTAAAAATGTCACCCGCGTTTAACAAAAATGATGGTCCTTTTCTATCTCTCACCGTGGCTCGAGTTCGCTTTGTCCATCGATAGAAATTACCGCAAAGGTAATTGATCGATCGATCGGCTGAATAAACGCTCGATTAGGTCTCGTTCGCATGTTAACCCAGCGTGAGTGATCTTCGTTTCCGAAAGCTCTGCTGATTAATTTCGTGTCTCTCTCTCTCCGTCCGCCTCTCCTTCCGGGGGTTGCGCCGCTGCATCTGTTGCAGCTGCTCGCGCTCTCTCGGCATGAAGAAGTATCTTTAGAATCCTCCCCGGTTTCTTTGTCGCGGCCCCGTCTATTCGAGAACGGCCGCAGTTTTCAGAAAAAACTGCGGGAAACTGCGACACCCAGTGCGGATAATCCGGGCCACATTGTGCTGCTCCTCCATTTTTCCCCCTTTCGCCCATGCCCCTTACACGCTCGATCCTGCGAAAAGGAAATCTTTTCGACGAAACGAAATCACTTTCGACGGTTGAAGCTGTTTCACGCTGATCTGGGGAATTCTTCGAGCTTGCCGGTGAACCGTGGAAAATCGAGCCTGCGACAATAAAAATTAGGATCATTCAGAATCTTCAACGACCTTCGTGTTTTCAATCGAGCACGAAAAGCGAGATTATTTCTAAGAACAAGAATTTATTTAGACTTCTCGCCATTTTTCTGATAATATGTGGCACATGGACAGAATAATTAATTGAGCCGACCCATTAAATGGTAATGAACTACTTCTTCTAGGAAAGTTCCATCGAAATCCGGTGTTACGCGCGTCGTCAGAGCAGAACTCGAGCAGGAATAACATGTGAGAAATTTGAGATGCATTAAAATGCAACAGGCCCCGATGCACTTTAATACCACTCCGGGTATCTCGAATGGAAACTTCTCGCAAACTTTCCAAAAATCCTCCGTTTACACGGATCGCTCGACAAAATAGCCGTTTTCTACACGGCCGTTGGCGCTTTTCTTTTTCTGCAGTTTTCTTTTGCGTCGGACAATGCGTCGCGACACGCAATTGTTCGTGTCTTGGTTTTATCCTGCGTTATTTATAAACTAACAACATTAGAAATCAAAATTTAAGTGAAAAATTATCGACTCATCTGACTTGCCCCCGATTCACGTAGCGGAACTACATTACCACAAGACGGGGCCCGTAATCGGAGGGGGTCCAAAATTTTTGCATTTATTATAATTTATTTGCATTTATTAATAAGTACACTGACAAAAAAACATACTTCTTCCGTTTATCGAATTTTCACAATTCACCTTCTTAAGAAGCATTAAAAAATCTTGAAAATGTCGAAAGAAA
Source organism: Lasioglossum leucozonium (assembly GCA_028454225.1). Taxonomy (NCBI): domain Eukaryota; kingdom Metazoa; phylum Arthropoda; class Insecta; order Hymenoptera; family Halictidae; genus Lasioglossum; species Lasioglossum leucozonium. The sequence continues at coordinate 4,718,330 of CM052211.1, read as the reverse complement.
AATGAGGGCCCAAAATTATATTTTGAGGGGGGGGGCGAAAATTTTTGCTTGTATTATCTTGTAATTCCACTAAAATTATCTCTAATTTAAATTAAATTAAAAGTACACTGACACAAAAAACATACTTGTTGCGTTTAACGAATTTTCACGATTCACCTTCCTAAAAAGCATAAAAAAATCTCGAAAATATCGAAAGAAAAAAGAAAATTTGTAGTTCCGCGCCCAATTGTTTTTCTCTTAGCCCCTTGTCGTACCATTTTCATTACGGTTACGGTGATTAAAACGTCTTCATCCCCAAAAATGTGATGCTGTATGGTTTATAATGCTGAAAAATCGATTAGAAACGAATGAAGTTTCATTTCATCCGAAAAGAAAGTCGTAACATTCGTATTTGTTAGACCTCGTTTGAAATCTTCATCGCGGCTCGTTAAAATACGGCAAAGGGGTTAATTACGTCGAGATTGTTCGGGTCGTTACGCGTTGCCGAGCTTGCGCGGATGTTAGTGCGATATTCAATGCTATTGATTTTGTTTTTCTTTTTGTTTTCGGCTTTCTAAATTCACCGGCGAAAGTTTTCTTCTCGCTGTTCGAATTGATCCGCTTCTCCAGCGCGAGGAAAGAGCGCGGTGATGCAACTTCCTTTCCTCGAGCGGATCGACCGATCGGGGTCATACGAAGGTCATCGTCTCACGCATGATCGAATACGTTTATCGGCCAGCACGATAACAAAAGTGTATTGCGTTGTCGAAAAAGCAGAACCACGAGAAAACTACGCACAGAGACGCTGTTGAGTTTCGATTTCATAATTTTTCGCGTATGTCGCACGAAATCTGCGAGCGCGATCGTTTTGTATTTCGGCACACGCGTGAACGTAAGTGTACGATATAGTACGATAGTAATGGCACATAGGGGGTAAGTAATCGAGGTATTAGTGTCCAATATTTTCGGCATAATTTGATAATGGATGGAAATTGGCCCATCGTGCATAGAACACTCTGGTTCCACATTGATCGAACAAATATGCTGGAAAACATCGTTATCCCTGCGAGATCCCTGATCCAGGCGTAATGGGGGGCGTCCGGGGGATGTTCCTACGGGGTGTGGAAAAAATCGAATTCCTCTGCTCCCCTCACGCTAAACGTACCGAGCCAGAAAACTAACAAGCAAGATTTAATTTATTTAGACTCTGCTCGGTGTTCATAACCATATATCCTCTGATAAAGATTATTTAAATTTTCTATGATTTCAATAACTGTAAAATAAAAGTAAAATAAAAGATTGTGGTAGGTTCAGTGTTGAAAAAAGTATTGGAATATTGAAAAACTGGACTGCGGATTTCTATGCATTTATAGCAAGGTCGAGCAGATGAGATTCATAATTGAAAATTTTGAAAATTGAAGATATATGATTTCTTATCTATATTAAGGGAAGAAATAACATTCTACTTAGTGTTTCTTATTTCTTAACGACGCGAACAATTTTTGTTTCGCACGAAGATCCGCAGTCCATCGAATAAGAGATGGTAAAAAGAAGGAAATTAGACGATCGTAGACAGCTTTCCCAAATGTTTCTTTCCGCCTCCTTGTGAATGCGGATGACGTCACCGTGCGCGGGGTCATTTGTGCGCGAAGGGGGTCCCCGTCGCTTAAATGCCCGCTTAAAGGACGGAAGTGTGGTTACAGAACAAAATCGTGTGGCGCTCGTATGACCAGCGCGAGAAACAATCGCCTCATGCTACACGCAATGTTTCTATGTATACTTATTAAGTGGTCAATACCCCTCAACAATAATAAATTTTTAATTTTACTTGTATAGATAATTTACATGTACAATGAAAATTTCAATACACGAAATATCAAATTTTTCCTAGTAAATGTTTAATTAACCACCACCCAAGAAAGTATGTACAGCTGGTTGGAAAATCAATGGAATCACCGGTTAATGAATTTTCCAATTTGAGCACGTGACTACCGGCATTGCGTGTTTAGAACGTCTCCCTATAGTTCGGAAATAGTAATTCTATTTTAACACATTCCGAATAGTAAACGAGCATCGGATTATCTATTTTTAAAACAACGTGGTATAATATTGTTATGTCTGTACGTGCCCCGTTGTGAACACCGAGTCACGGCACGGTTGTTATGAAATATGCGATTGCTGTTACGGATCCTTGAGTGGTCTTATTTTAAATATCGTCGACCCCAATCGATAATAGATTTCGATATGCACAGGGATGCTTGTACGAAATAATTGACAATTTTTTAACCACTAACCACACGTCCAATAAAATTACAAATTATTATAGCAATAAGCAACCGGCGGTAGCGTGCGGTTAGCGTCGAAACGAATTTACGTTCGTTTAAGTTTAAAATGACGCCACGTGGCGTCAATGCGTCTAAAAATGGCGTCGCCGCGCGCAAAGGGGGATAATAAAGAAAATGGCTACGGGATTGGCCGAATATGCGACGGAAAGGTTAACCGGGGGAATTTAAGATTAATTCAATTAATCGCTGTTCAATGACCCAATTCGATGATCGCGAGAGCGGGGGTGGAGAGGGCGGTTCAGGGGATGAATCCACAAAACTGGGCGCTCGACAAGGGGTGACCTTGAAATCGAGAGGCCCGCTTGTGAAATAGCCCTCGAACGAGAATCGAATCATCGGTTCGTGCTCGCGATGCATTTCGCCTCTAAAAATAACGTTCTCTCCTGGCGTGGTGGTGGTGGTGGTGGTAATGCAACCCTTTCGAGCCAGCCGTTTTTCGGCCGAAACAGGAGGGGCTGCGAAACAAGCCCCTTTCAGGCGACAATTAGACGATTTTCGCCGGCGATTAACGCGATGTCGCTCGTACTTGAACGCTACCGACATTCCGAAAAAAGGAACACCGCGGAAAATTAAGCGAAAATTCCCTGTAGAGCGTGCATCACCGAATTGAAGTTCGTTCAACCCTCGTGTCAATAACCAACCTGCTCATTCGTAGAATGTGCATTCAAGAAAAACGATCCGCGAAATTGTTTTTCCTTTTTTTCACGTTAACTTTCACTCGCGAACGCACCCCAGACTGATAAAAACCTGCACGAAAAGTTGCCGAATGGAAAATCTCCGAAGCTCTCTTGGTAATGCTATCTGTGCGTGCTTCAAATTATTAAAATTATTATTTTTATTTATAGAGAATTTTTATATACTACATCGACCTTTTTTTAAGCTTTAAAAAAAAGCTTCAATAAAATTTTTTACCGGTTCAATGTTTTTTCTTTAAACTTTAAATTTTCAACAACCCTACGATATTCAATGATGCTTTACTTTATAGTTTCACTGCATATTTTTTTATTAATATATAACCATTCAAAAATAAAAAATCTACAATAATTTCGATATTTATCGGCAAAAATGTTAAAGAAGATTTAAAGATAAATTGAAAGTGGGTACCCGGTTATTGACATAAGGGTTGAGGGGGTGTTCCAATTTAGGGTCACCAATTTTAAACAGTGTTTCAAATTAAATCGAAAAATAAAATCCGCGAAGTGTTTTCGCAAGTGTTTCGAATACCGAACGTCCGAATACTCGTGAACGGGTATTAGCCGGTTGTTTTCCTCAGGGGGGCGGAGTATAGATTTTTCTCGAGTTGCTGAAAGTTTGGTTTGTTGGATTTCGCCGGTCACTATGATAACGGCGCGCAAGGTTCGCATGAGTCATTGCGAATCCGAATGCCTCGGACCTACTACATTGCATTCAGACAGTTGAGTGGCCGTTGCGTTCGTGAAAAATACTCGTTACACGGTGTCTCTCACGCGTGCAACATGTCCCCGAATCAATACTTTCCGCACTATACGGGCCTATCTACCGTTTAATGCTCCTTTTTCGTTACCCTCCACGAGCCTAATCTTCTCCGAGCGCCTTTTATCCCTCGTTCATCCGGCTTGCGCGCACGGCATATTTCCACTGTCCTGTTCGTCGAGCTCTCCGTAAACTATTCTGCAAAATAAACAACGTTTCTTTCAGATACACCGACTTCAGAGACGTCGGGAAAAGAGTGAATATCCTCGAAACTTTCACGAGAAATACGCATTTCTTCGGAGATTTTCAATTTTGTTTTTAGCGCGAAAAGCTATCGAGCTTTGCGAGTAGCCGCCGGTAGATTTTGCCTTATAGAAATAACAAGATCGAATTTATTCGAACTTCGTGCAGTTAGTATTATGATCTCTGCACTACTAAATGTACAGGGTGTGTCGCTTAACGTTTGCACCAAAAATATTTTTATTGTTTTTAAAAGTCAAATGTCTGAAGTACAAGGTTGAGTTCGATGGGGCTCATACGATGCCATAGAAATATTTGTTTCTATGTTATTTTTTCCCTCAAAGTCACCCCTATTTTTTAAACAACAACATCCCCTTTTAAACGCTTTGTGACCTTGAATGACCTTGAGTAATTATACTCAACGAATTCCTGACGAAAGAGGCTATCATCGTAGGTGTATAAAAAGGAGTGATACCGTTTAATAAAATGAAGACGATTTCTAAAAAAAAATAAATATTTTTATGACTGTTTTAATACGTTTATGACTGAACCGTTCACCTCGGCCTTTAACCTAACGTTCGATGTGCAAACGTTATTTATATATATTTATTTAATCATTCACCACGAAAGGATCCGTATAATCTCGGGTCATTCGTCCGTTATTCAGCGTTAAACATGTTGAAAACGCGACGTGTCCGTGACAGTGGCGCGATTTATTTGTAACATTGAGCGCGGATTGTTTCGCTCGAGGCAACCAGTGATTATGCAACGAGCGATACTCACTTAAGTGTTACATTTCATGCCGGTTTGAGGACACCGGTAGCACCCATCGTTTAACGAACAAATCACCGTACAATTTTCTCCGGTCGCTTAAGCGCGGTGACGACAGACGAGCATAATGCGGCAGCAGCATCATGTGCATAGAAAGTTCGCGTCGGAGGCTTTCTCCGTCGGCCGAAACTTTATTGACCAGAATCTAAGCCGAGCGATAGCGCAATAATGTGGCGGCTCTCTTCAGCGACGTCGATACTCCTCCGGAACTGCCATAACTTTCGCTCCGAATTCCGGTTATTAGTAAGACCTCGCGCGTTCGTAATTAAAATTATTAGAAGAATTACTTACATGGTTTCATCGATAATTGTCCAAAGCGCTGGTCCGGCCAGGGACAATTATCGGCCGGGGATATTATTCTTTGACTTTCCGCCGAACATAGAAAAGTATCACGAAGCCCGAGGGCCTCGGTCGCCGAAAAGAGTGAACATAACTAATCCAAAAACAAAACTTCTTCGTTTCTCATTATTTTTTATGGAACTTTGACCAATCAAGTTTTGTCACTGGATTAGTAGTGGTCTCCCGGTCTCACTCCACTCGAGCTTCAGGGCCCCTCACGGGGTATACCCCGCTGAAGTGGGGATAGTTTTGGGACAATTATAGGCCAGGGACTTTTATCGTTAAAACACTGTACTACGAATTGTGGCCGCAGGACTCGAGGAAGGGGAGGGGTGGAAAAAAATGGCCAAGAAGTGGAGGGAAGGGAAGCACCACACTCGTCACGTAACATCCCCGACGGGGTCGATCCAGCCTAAAGGAAATAAAGGTTTTTACGGCGTTGCAACCGCGGCGATAACTGTCATGGCCGGTGCAGCCAACCCCCTTGGTAATTTCGGCAGGGAACGATGCCAAAACTGTTCAGACGGACGTGCAATATTTCGACCGGGAGCAGAACGCGATCAGAAGACGCATCTCCTTCGGAAAAAGCCGTCTCGACGCGACGCGACCGAAGAATTATGCAGATGCCCCCGAGAGATTTCCGCGAAAAAATTCGTCGACGTGATTTGTTAGCGCTAAACCCACAACTGCCGGTCAAAGTTTTATATCATCATTTCACAATTATTGAAATTATACAGTTGCTTCCCTTATAGCGCGCGATGCGTTGAAGACGTCGTTTTTACGTTCATTTTTGGTCCGAGAGTCTTACTGAATAGAGCTCTTTCAGACACCTTTCTGGAGAGGTCGTTTAAACTTCTGAAATGAGACGTCTTTTTACATCTGTTTTAGGTCTGAAAGTTTCACGTCCTGATGGACGTCTCAAAGACGTCTTCGTCGAGACGATTTAAAAAAGTCATATTTCGGACGTCTCTAAAAATTGATTCGATGAATCTTTTTATCGGAGCACATATCGAAATAAAAATTGCACGAACCTTAAATAAATAGAGCCTCGTAATTTTCACAAGCTAAAATATATTAATCGCTTTCAGTGAGCTAACCTACTTTTTGAAAAATATGCGACATTTCAGAAGATGAAAATTATCAATTTTTTTTTCCGACGCGTACGGGACAAACTTGCTGAAATATCTCGCGACCAGTAGAAAGCAATCGTAGAGGGCTAATCGACGGTGGCTCTCGGCGATCGCCAAATTGCACGGGCCATTGGATTATCGTCGTTACTTCGTCCATGGAATTCCGAAGCGGAGATTAGTCCCGTAGAACGGTTGATGATGGCAATTAAAGTCACCGAGTGGACTTAATCTTCCGCTGGTTCCTTCGATCAATGCTGCGCGAATATCACTGGCGCGGCACGGCGGCTACGCTGTGGCTGATAACTTCTGGCTCGCGTGCGCCCTTGCTAATTCCCGAGTACGAATGAGTCTCGCGTGATTAGAGACCGGCCAATTTGCCCGGTGACTTCATTGAAATTAGCTTATCGAGGAATCTTTGAGGAAAATCAACATTTCGAATAAATGTGAAACGCACGGTCGGCAATGATAGAAAACGAGACGCGTACGGCGCGATGACGGTATCGTGAGTAATGATGTTTGAGGAAGAGTCGCGCAGAATTGGAAGAACGGAGTAAAAAGCCCGGGCACACTTTTAGAATCCAGGGTGCCCACTTTCTGCAACCACTAGAAGTCACTCGGGCTGCAGAGCACTCGTACTACATCAGCTCTTCGCTGTTTTTTCTCCTCACTTTTTCTTAACCCTTCCCACCCCAAGATAGAGAAGATCACTCAGCGAGAAAATTTTTCTCGAACGGAAAAAGATACCTTCATTAATTTCGCCCGGTTGTTTGAAAAAGTCCGGTGTGCTGGGCGGGTCGAGTATGAACAAGGACTTCTTGTCTCGCTCGCGATGGGAAATATTGATGCGTTTCGTTACGGCGACGCTAACAAGGGACATTATCGAAGTGTTCCGCGTGTGGAAATTCAAGAGGCCCTCGCTTTGTCCGTTTTTCCTTCGTTTAATTTTCATAATAGTACACGATCCATCGAGAACCTTTTTAAACGATTACGGTCAGTGGCGGTGCTACAAATTTTCAGCCTCCACACCCGGCAAATAATTTTCCGGTCCTTGGAAAAATAACAATTTATATTATATAAAGTAAGAAAACTTATATTACATAAAAAAACAACTTATATAAAGAAAGAAAACTTATATTATATAAAAAAATAACAAATTTTATTTGTACTTTTCATAACAGGGGCATAATCCTCAATTTTTGACTTTTTTTTTTTTGATATTTCTATAGAATTGAGATTTTCTAATGCTTCTTAGGAAGGAGAATTGTGAAAATTCAATAAACGCAAAAAGTATGTTCTTTTTGTCAGTGTGCTTTTAATTCAGTTTAAATTACGGATAATTTTAGTAAAATTGCAAGATAATAAATAGATCGTTATGCAAAATAAAAATTTTTTACTCGAATCGCAACAATCTGGAGAGAAATAGAAATTCATTTTCTTTCTGAATATGTTTAATGGGTTGAAAATAACATAACAGTAATGTTCTTACTGTTTTATACTTCTACTAATTTTTGTAGTAAATGCATAAAATTCGCCGTGAAATAATAAACGCAAAAACTGTTGGCCCCCACGCGTTGCGGCATTTCGCGGTATTGCAAAGCCTCGATCTAAGAAAACCGTTCGCGTCTTCGAAATGTATATTTCGAGTCGCAATGAAATGTTGAAAGCGTGTCCGCTAGTATTTCCCGGCGTGTTCTTGGATGGCCGTTCGATCATGAACGATTAACCCTGCACAAGGGTGCTCTTGTGTTCACCGTGGACGAGGCAGCTGGAACATCGCCAAGACTTCAACAGTCTCATTCAGGTCGAGCTGCCCGGGGATATGTACCACGTTCAATAACAAGTTGCCGACGTTGCCGTGGAGAGATTCTAATTTTTCCTTCCTCGGAAAAGGCCAGAAGACGACGGACACCATCCCCACGGCACGTCTCGCGTCTATGTGCAGACGCGCGTGTGTGTGCTGCTCTGCACCAGGCTCCAAGATGCACACGAGATGCACTTAGCCAAGAACAATGCGTCCACTGTGTTGCGAATACACACGTGGCCCTGATGTAACTTCTTCCGAAACTCCGTTTTCTCCTTCCGACGGTGCAGTCGAAGTCCGTGCGCGTCTACACTCTGCCGCGACATTTTTAATTAGCCCTCCGCCGAGCTGGATCCACGTGACGATCCTAGTTCTCGCATCGCCGTTCATCGCGGGCCCAGTGGAAATTTCACAAGAATTCTGTTGCATTACGCTCGTTCAGTTTGGCGATCGCCATAACTGTCCGGTGAAAACAACGCGCTCGAGAAATGGAAAATAAAGCAAGCGCGGCCGCGCGTGCGAACACGACTGCCTCAGATTCGACTCCGAGTGCTCCCGTTAGCCGGCTAACGGAAAAATGAATTACGAAATCATGAGAACCGTGCAATATTTCATGAAATTTCGCTTGCGCGGAACGCAGCGGTTTTCAATCGAACACCTTGCAACACCTCAGAGACCCGACTTACTCGATCCTTACTTACTTGTTTTCTTACTCGATCCCGCGAAGTAAATCGCGGCGATCAACGTCACGAGGATTCGCGTCGGAGAAACTTGTTTTGTATTTTTCGATTGTTTATTCAATGTTTGTGTTCCAGGAGACTCGTTGCAGTGCACACCTCTGGACCGGGCGTACAAGAGTAAAGTGCTGGGCCATCATCCGGACTCTGTACCATGGAACCATTTCGACGAACACGCTGTTTGCATGGTATTCAACTGTTCAAACGAATTTTCGCGCTCTCGCTAATAAAAATTTTTATTAGCGAGCTATTCGAAGTTTTAGCAGAGCCCCTTAAACTCTTACGTCAATAACCAAAATTTCTTGTTTCAATGTATAGTTTTTTATTCGTCAAACGAATCATAGATTAACCTACATCTCTTTAAAACTTCTTCAACATTCTTGTTGATAAATATCGAAGTTATAGATTTTGTGTTCTTGAATCATTGTTGACTAATCTACAAAAACAAAATTTACTATATTTATCGAGAAAAATGTTAAAGAAGTTTCAAATCTACGCTAATTTCGATATTTATCGACAAAAATATTAAAGAAGTTTTATCATTATATTGATTTATTTGAATCATTATCGATTAATCTACAAGAACATAAAATCTACAATAATTTCTATATTTATAAAAAAAAAATGTTAAACAAATTTTATCACTGTATTAATTTACTTGGATCATTATAGATTTATTTGAATCATTATCCATGAACCTGCAAGAGCATAAAATCTACAATAATTTCGATATTCATCGACAAAAGTGTTAAAGAACTTTTAAAGAGAAATTGAAAGTGGTTACCAAAGTGGGTTATCGACATAATGGTTAGGTGTTCGAAACGTAAATGTTCGTCTTCCGCAAGAAAGCGATGGAGGCCAAAGTTCTAACATTTCCATTGAAGAAGATAACGCTGTGTGTTAATAAAGTCCGCAGCCGTCCCTTTGACATCTTTGAATCACGCCGGTTAAAGGTCTAAAGTGAATCGATCGGCCCGCCAAACAGCGATAGGCAGCGGCCGGGTCTTTTAGCATAATTCCTCGCGAAGGGAGTCGTCTGGTAAAGCGAGAGAGAGAGATTCTCCGCGGTTCCATGCGATCCTCGGGCGATTGTGCGGCATCATCGCGGTCGCACCCTGTGTAACTAGGTCTTGGGGCTTTCTAGCTCCTCTGGTCGTCGCGTGGTCGTGCCGGGGAAATAAAAGTAGACACACAGAGGTGGAAGAGTAGGATGACGGTTGCGATGAACGGGTTGCACAGTGGCGAGACGGGCGCGAGTTGTCCCAGTTGTGTGCCATTGCAAAAAAAAAAAAGAGAAAAAGAAAAACGCAGGCGGTACCGAGAAATGAAAAGGCGCGTTCCGCGGAATACACCGCCGGTGTGTGTGCGCCAGTTTATCTCATCGGATATTCAATCTTTCAGCTTTGCCTGCCGAGCGGCTTGAGATTCCGTACCCAGAAACACTCCGTGGAGCCGATGTTCCACTCGTTCGTGCTCACCAAGGCGGACGGCCACCGAACCTACGGGTTCAGTCTTGTTTTCTACGAGGAGTGTCGGAACCGGAAAATATGCGCTGCTATGCAAACCCTGCAGGCGATGCACATCACCGAGCTGAGCAGCGGCCAAAACGGTACACCGCCAACGTGAGTTTTCTCGAATCGGCGTTCACGATCGTCGCTCGCACCGATCCTGTCTAAATAATCGTCCTTCAACAACTTCGTTCTCCAGAGTGAGGAAAGGACAGGACGGACACAACACGCGTTCGCTGCCGCGACACTTCAAGCTGTCGGCCCACTCGCCGAGTGCTGCTTTAGGCTACTATGACTCTACCAAAGACAAGTTGCTAGTGACTAAATCGATATCATTGCTATGCCAGCAGCCTTACCTTCACGCGGCGAGAACGTTCCTCACTAATCTCTACAAGTAAGTAAACCCCTCCCTGGTTCCTCATCGTAACGTCGCGTTTCAGAAAATAAAGGATCCTCTCGAGGAGGGTTTTATCCCTGGTCGGATTTTAAGATTAATCGCAGGGGCTAACTCGTTGTATTAAATTTCCCTTTTCCTTTTTTCAAGTCTCCGGAGCCTCTCGGTTCATCTTCCACTACTATACCTCGTAGTCACCTCAATATTTTCCAGCAAGAAGTTTGACGGCGCTATGAAATTATTATTCTGCTCGGTCGGAATTTATTAACGTTTTACAGGCAACGTGGTCTAATCGTTTCCTTCGGGATTGTTATGCAGAAGAAAATCATTAAGCTTCCTTTGGATATAGCTTGGCCATTAAGAAACCTATAAATAGGCTCCTCGTTGGTAAAGCGTTAACAAGCTGAACCTTGGAGCCAAGCAAAATCTCTGTCGAGGAACAGTGTCTTCAACAAACTAGAAATAATTCTGTAGATGCAATCGCAAGCGACAGTATTTCATTCACTTTTAATACCGGTGTTGACATTTTTATGTTAATATTTTTTATGTATTTCCAATATCAGCTCGGTGTTATTTTCAGATGTGTTCCTAGACACCCAGGGCCCGGTCTTAGCTTAGAGTCCTACGTGTACAATCTCCTCTACAACGTGCCGGTACCATTGCCGGGGAAGTCGCTTAAGTTCTTCGTCCCGAACGACGAGCCAGCTAAACCGCCGTTGGAGCTGGTGATACATCAACCGACACCGCTGCAGGAGTTACCGATGCTAGATTATCCTTTGAAGGACGTTTTCACGTGGCTCGGCGCAGATTGCGTGATCCAGCTGTTCACCTGTGTCCTGTTAGAGAACCAAGTGTTGCTTAGGAGCTCGGATTTCCACAAGCTGATGGTGGTGTCCGAGTGCATCACCGCGCTACTCTTCCCGTTTTCCTGGCAGCACGTCTACGTGCCCATATTGCCCGCCAGTTTGCATCATTTCTTGGACGCGCCGGTGCCGTTCATAATGGGCCTGCACGTTCAGAACGAGGGCGGTGTGCTGAAAATTGCTAGCGAAGTGAGTAGCTATGGGCTTTTCGGTCAATTCGTTTAAATACCTCTGGCCCACTGGACGTAGGAGTTTAGGCACGCCAATTAGAATTAATCTACTCTTCGTCGCACTGTGTCCACGTCGCAGTGACTCAATAATAGTGTATGCACATTTTTGTTGCAGGCAAACCTTTGTTATGTAGATATAGATAAACAAAGTACCCAATTTCCGGAGGAGTTGCCCGTGTTTCCTCACAAGATACAATTCATTGCCGAGATTAGAGCTCTCCTAAACAAGTACAAAGTACCATACTCAGGAAAGTAAGTCGGACAATGATTATTTCCCTCTCGCCGAAAACCTATTCGATCAAGATACAATTTCAAATGTGCTTCCAGGACTGACAACATGGTCATCAATCATTACAATGGCGACATCATGACTAGTAGCTTGACGCTTCCTGGTTCTGGGTTTCATCTTCCTCGTAGAAAACACTCGTTACACGATGTCCTGGATTGGGATCGACCCGAATCCACACCGCCGTCTGATACTTTGCAGAGAATAGTCGATATCGTTAAACGAACAGGTAAATATATATTTACTGTTCGTCTAGCTCGAGACAGAAAAAGTGAAATCGTTTGGTCCATTTATAAAAAAATGTACAATTATAATATAAATTTTGTTTTTTCATTTTTCTAATAGGGGTGAATGTGGACGACATTGAGTCAATAGAGGACAACGTGAAGGAGAGAGTACTAACGCCACAGGAGGAGTATCAGGAGACGCTTATGTTTAATAATGCCATTAGGGAGATTTTTTTGAATCGTTTTGTACAGATTTTTTCTAGTTATGAACACTTTGTTATCCAACCAAGCCAGGCATGTACCAGGATTTTACGCAGTCTCGCATTTAAACCAGTCTGCCGAGCTATTCTAATATAATACTTTCGGATCGCAGGACAAAGACGAGTGGTTGAATAATAGGGACAGTATGCACGTTTTTGATAAAGCCACATTTTTATCCGACCAGCCCACGCAGCATTTACCATTCCTGTCTAGATTCCTAGAGACCCAAATGTTCGCGTCTCTGGTAGACAGCAAAGTTATGTCAACGTGGAGCGAACTTGACTTTAACGTACGAGTTTTCGATCAAAGAATATCTAATCTGAGGTCGGTGTAATTAAATCAGTTCTTCTAAACGATGTAGAATAGTTTTCCAACCTTGTTTTGGTTATTGCAGGAAGAAAGTTGGCGAAGCCATAGTAAGATCGACGCGTTACGAGCCCTGCACAAGCATAGAAGAATCGCAGAAGGTGCTGGAGCAGAGATTGATAAATGTGGACTTCGAAACGAATCCGCCCACCGAGATTCTTCCTCACAGAGCAGCGTATTTTCGAAGTTTTCCCTTGTTAGACTGCGTTGCGTTGAATAAGGAACCGGCTCAAAGGTATACGTCACACGCAAAAGTACTCTGACATACTATCGAAAACAACATACTAACATTTACTGTCTTGTTTCCTGCTTCATGCGTAGCATACTTCGGTAAGAGTTTGTATAACATTGTGCATGTACGCTTTGTGTTATTATTTATTCCACAATCGAATTTAAAATATTTAAAAAAAATCGATTTCGTTTTTATCCGCCAAGGTGTAGCCCTTTGAGTCGAAAATATTATAGATTCAATTACAAGTATCACCCCTATCTTTTTCAGTTGTTCTCAAGACGTTTTTTAAAGCTTGTTTGTGTTACCTACTATACTTTATTTTCAAGTTTACTAATTTTCCCCTCTTTATAATAGCAGTCGGAGGGGACAGACTCAATGGAAGTATAAAATGAAATCCATGGAAGCAAACGGGAAACCACCTGCACCGCAAGAGACTCAGTCACCAAGGCCGCAGACTAAATTCTCAGCAGACATAAGTCCGGCGTTGATAGCGCAAGCGAATTGGACTTTCGTTGAAAAATTGCTCAAGGTATCTAGAAAGCAAATCATTGTGCTTGGGAATTTCATAGAATTTTAAAGACAATTCTATTTCTTACCGAAGGATTGTAAATCGAAGACAAAGAGGATGTTAGTCGAGAAAATCGGTTCTGAAGCTGTCGCACTGGGTCACGGAGGAGAATCTTTGTCCGATGTGGAAGAGAATACTTTGGTTGCTAGTCTTTGTGATCTGTTGGAACGAGTTTGGAGCCACGGATTGCAAAATAAGCAAGGGAAAAGTGCTCTCTGGTCGCACCTCACCATGTACCAAGAACTGGAAGAGTGTAACGACACGACTAAAACCATAGATCCTAATTTCCTCACTCCTGGTGAGTTGTCCACGTATCTGTGGATCTGGCCCACGTACCTGTGGACCCTTGTACATGTTATACATATATATATACATACATAATTGTGCTTCATCTTCGAAATCACGAGACTTAATACATTTTATCACATTTGGTAATTCAGCGCTAGCGTGGTGCGTACTACGGAAACGGCTCGAACGTACGTGCCTTATATTATTTCGAATAAAGTATTAAAAGTAGAGATTAGTTTCTCATACGTAGATACTCTGCACTGTATTAGTTGTAAGTGACCCAATATTGATAAACAATTTATCACTTTATATATATATATGTGTGTGTGTTTTCCGCTGAAACTGCACAACATTGGCTGAAATACTTTAATAGAGACTTGTTTATTTGATTATGAATGATTTCGATAGAGTCCGATTTAAGTAGTTTTGTTTTTTTAATTCTCATATGTTATTTTCGTTGAATAATTTATTTTCTATCTTATGTTATTCCGTTCTCTGTTTACAGTGATGCGAATATAACATATTTTGCAATTTAGAAATCTATCTGATTTCTAAAATGAAGCTTCCATACTCCATCACTGTATTAAACACAGAACAACGTTTCTTTTTCAGTTAATTTTTATTTGTTTCATTTCCTGTGTTGTAAATAGCCAAGAAACCTTCGAATAAATATTTTGGATTACCGGACCGTTTAATTTCATCGTTTAAGAGCAAAAATATTTTTGAGATTGCTTCTTGTGTCAAGGAGAACTTCAATGGTAAGCCCCAGAGCGTTGCCTTGCCACAAAAAGCGTTGTTCAGTTAGCCTAACATTTAATAATACTTTTGCAATGCCCTTAATACCATGATTGTCAGTAAGCTGCATGAAAGCATTCGTTTTATCGATGTTCTGAGAAATATGGCACAGAGAAAAATTATTATTATTAATTCTAGTACTACCATTTCTCATATTTTTTCGTATTGTAAATCGTGTTAGTGGACGCAGCGTAAAAATTTATGTAAACAACACTGCCCAACGTATTTCAATGAAGGATTAAAAAAAATTTGCATATTAAAAAATATTGTATGTCGAAACACAGAAAAGAAATAAAAATTTGCGGGACAGTGTAATCAGCATGCGATTCGCTGGAAAAGATGAAAATGAGAAAGTGCATTTCGTTGTTGTTGTTGTTGTTGTTGTTGTCCTAAGCATGAAACATCGTTTGCATGGATTGACGGAAATATTTTTCAGGCGATGTGTGAGAAAGAGTAATTATTTTCCACATGATCGGTCAACCATTATCTAATTTAATTTCTCTATATTGTTAAACAATAACAGATTTGTCGAATCTGGCATTGGAAACGGACGTTTCGCCAACGCGAGGAACGGACAAACACAAATCCCCTGGAGACAGAAAGATCGGTTCAGAGCACCTAAGACCTTTGCCCGACTCTTTGCTCTTTGATATCAGAAATGTCCAAGCGATGACAGACATCAAGACGCACATTGGATACGCCAGAGCGTGGGTTCGATTGGCGTTGGAGAAGAAACTGCTGTCTCGCCATTTGAAGACGTTATTATCCAACATCACATTGTTAAGGTAAATAGCAGACCTAGTCGTAGTAATCATCAAATTTATTTTAATGCAACGGCACAAACATTTCGCGTTATTACTTTTCTAGGAACCAATACAAGCGTTCGGCGTTCCTGCGTTGCGAAGAGGAAAAGGAACAATTCTTGTATCATCTCCTGACGTTGAATGCGGTCGACTATTTCTGCTTCACCAACAACTATCCAACCACCAAATTGCCATATAGGGTTGTTATATTTCCTAGTCGTAAAGCGAGTGCAGCTACCACTTCCGCAAATAGCTGGATCGCTATCTCGGGCAGTCTCTGTGAAACGAATCCGGTTCCTATACCCAAGGGAGCGCTAGAATTTGTATTTCACGTATGCATCCGCTTATTCTCAGACGTATCGAGTCGTTCCATAAGCAAAATGCATTTTCCTTTCATAATGCTTCCACTATTTGTGGGGAATAAAGATGGTCTTCAATGGTCTTTTATTTTCATCCAGTTTCACTAAAACATCTTTATTTCTCAAATGAAAGTAAATGCATATTGCCCATGAGATGACCTGACATTTACGCAGCATATTTCAATTTAGTAAGCAGAGTATGTTCATTGATCCGACGTGTTTTAGCATAAAAATTTAGGCGTGCTATCGACGCTACGCATAGGCCACGACAACACCGGTCTCTCCCCTAAATGGATGGTAGAACACGTTGTGGTGAGGAACGAGGTCACTGGACATACGTTCAAATTTCCTTGCGGTAGGTGGCTTGGCAGAGGCATCGACGACGGCTCTACCGAGAGATTATTGGTAGGGGCTTTGGTACCGCACAGTATCGACAGCGAGGAATTAGTTGAATCATGTTCAACACCGCCGAGATGTAGGTCGCCCAGTATTCCCAGGCGTCCGATATTATCTCAAGTTGAGTTGCAGCATATGTTAGGTAAGCGATTACCAACATCCATTTCCAATCTATGAATGTCTCTCTCGCACGGCCGTCGACCGCCGTATTTTTACGCCGAGAAATAACAGTTTTGCCTCTTTGTAGGAGAAGCTGTGAACGCTATCGTTAAATTCCACTTTAGAAGAGAGTGCCAAGATGGCTCCCTGACAGCCTTGCTCTGTGGCGAAGGCGGTCTTGTCCCATCGTTAGAACAAATATTTTTATTCGGTTTTAAAAACCAGAGGATATTCGGCAGAAACTTTTACGTTTGGGACTATCTTTGTAAGTTGCGTTTCTGTGGACGTAGAGCTAAAATAAAATGCTGAATTCTGCTTATGCGACTGATCTACGTTAACGTGATCTTTATTTTTTTTTTTAGTGCGCATAAAGGAGAATTTTGAGATTTCATTGTTGGAGGAGATGGACGAATATTCGCAACGGTTGAACAGAGATAGGCGAGGAGCACGCGTAGAGAGTAATCAGAGGTTTACCACGTTGAGATGTTACTGTCACCTCATCGATCAGATTAACATGTTCAGTCAGACTCTGGGCAAAGACGGGAAGTTTCAGCTGTTCATCTGTCTGGCTGCGAGGTAAATTGCAATCTTGTGCATCGAGCACTTGTTAACACGTTACGTGTCGTGAGAGTCGCACACGCCCCACGCTAAACCTTCCGTTCAGGCGAAAGTAATTGAGAATTGGTTCGGCACGGAACGTGTGTTAAATGGAGGAATGAAAGTTAATGACTATCAATTTGTAGAGAGCAGCTTCTTCATGCGATGCTGCGGCCAATGAGCGAAGCACGTTCTACCGCGGACATGTACGAGGAGAACTCGTTTCTGCGGAATCGTTCGTTATTAAATTTTCTCATTCATATTCTTGAGCCACTGTGCGAATTCCATATTGTCCTTGAGAAGAGTCTGACTCACGGGATTTCTAGTATATGTTAACTTGCAAGACGACATTCCGCTTGATTAAGGGTAAGGTAATTTATTCAAACAACGACCAACGAGAACAATGCGAAGGATCGAATCATTCTAAACAATTTGTTTCTAGCAGGATGTGTTTCTTCGAGGCAGCACAATTTTACAAATTCTAAATAATAAAAAGCGACGGAAGAATGAGAGTTATATTGAAGGAATGGGGAAGTTTCTAAACCTATTATTAAGGAACTAAAGAGGAATTTAATAACACAAATGAAGACTGTTGCAGAACTGTAAAATAGTCGTTTTTAGATGACAAATCATTTGATGAGAAGTTAATACGTGAGTGACAATGAAAATGAATAGATCTTGCTCTGTTCCCGAAAAAAAATGATGACATTAATATATACATATATATATATATATTAGGACGAGAGTCCGCAGCAAAGATGAATTTAATTCGGCCCATCTTGCCGTAGGTATTCATATGAAGCAAATAGAGTTGAAACTGATGAATCGTGTACCAAAGATGTGATCCTATTAGTTATTAATATTAGTATTATTGATATCGTCATTATTATTAAGTCTTTAGATTTTTTTTACAGTGTTTTAGTAAGCAGATATTTAAGAAAAGCGCAAACAACGTATACCGCAATTGTCGTAAAAAATGAATGAGAAAGGAAACCATGGTTTTTACGCGTTCTATATCGTTGATTATTTTACTTTAACAATTCAGACAAAAATATAGGACCTCCTTCCGAAAGATATAGACTAGAGAAGCAGTACGTTACTCTCGAGCCCTGTTTCATGCATTACGATAACGTTCCCGAATTTCTATACGTTGTTTACTCGCACATGTATGAACAAAATGCTTACAATGTTGCGTGATATACTCCTTTTTATGAAACTGTATATAAATAGTCTGAAGATTTTTATTTTTGTTATAGTCGGAAACTATTTAATCGTGTCTTTTTTAAGTTGTAAGTGTATAACTAGAATCAGAGAATAGCAACCGGTTCTCGTAGCCTCCCTTCGATTCAGTTATTTCCTGCATTTAATCATTTTTCTTCTTCGCGAGATTGGATGATCGACCGGTGTTTTATAGTTCGTAAAAACAAAAGAAGAAACCAAAAAAACGATGTGATGCATCGCGAGAAACATTCGAATGCGTTTTTTACAAAAATGGACCAAATAACGTTAATCGTTTATTGCAACTTCTGAAGCGCGGTCGTTTGTTTTTAACGTGCAGGGTACATGGCACTGGTCCCAAATGTCCTTCAAAGTTTTAAGATACTTAATTGTCACCGGAACCCGATGTGGCTCCACCGATATTTCCGCCGGAATAGTTATCAGAGTACAATTTTACTGCTGACATTTCACGTTCAATAACCCATCTCGTAGGTAGGAATCATTCTGTCATCGTATTATTAACTCTTGTATTATTGCTCGCCCCTTGTACGGCCCAGTGCGATGGGATTTTCGAGTTTCAAGATCTTGTTCTCGCTGACTTCTCATTTTTCATATTTTATCAAATACTTTTTAACACTCGACGTCGTGTCTCTTAATCGCGACAGAAAATTGACTTTGAAATTTATTTTCTATAAAATATGATATTAATTACCTTTATGATATTGCATTTGTACTTCAATTTCTATTCGCACAGGGCCAATGTGTATATTCATTGTACTCATGTTGCTAACAAATACTCCACCGCGAGTCGCATAATTTGTGAACGTAAAAGTTAAGTCCTAATTTCTGTTAACACATTGCTTGTCGAGTAGAAATGTTTTCCAGTTTCTTCTTTCGATATATGTGTACCACACATAAGTTTTAGTACTTGTAGAAACAGTGCACGTATATGCACGCGTAAGGATACTAAAGACTACATTTTACTACCTTCTA
This sequence comes from Lasioglossum leucozonium, assembly GCA_028454225.1. NCBI lineage: Eukaryota > Metazoa > Arthropoda > Insecta > Hymenoptera > Halictidae > Lasioglossum > Lasioglossum leucozonium. The sequence goes on along the minus strand of CM052211.1, from coordinate 4,698,933 downwards.
CAAGTGCGTATCATATTCGGAGCCAACTTAAATTCTCTCTGACAACTCGTAAATGAAAAGCAATGTGTTGACATGCAAAGAAAATGATAATGAGAAGAGGAAAAAAAACGTAGAACTGTTTCATAAACGTTCAATTCACATTGAAAATGCAGTAGTTGAAGGATTACACTGCTACATATTGGATAGCGAAAGTAATAATACTCATATAATGATCTGGTTGAGTTCCTTTTCCTGACTTTTAGGAGTAGGTGATAAAATTTGATTTTCGTTCAACAGAATGAATGTATGTTTAATCGTTGTAATGGCAATCGTCTTTTTGACTGAAAGAAAACAATGCGAAAAATGTTATGTTATATGATCGTAGAACGTGTACTGTGATCGTTTTTAACCAGCAAGTCGTGCATTGCATTTGACTGTTTGGTTTTACACGCGTGCAACGTGCTGTCATGTCAATGTTGTCACGTTTTCCATTTATCTTTTATTGTTTTTCTTTTTTTATTCAACGGGACGAAATAATTGTTATTATTTCTCTTTATACTTCCACAATACCAAAATTACTTTATTTGTGGACGAATAAATAATAGATGCTATAAATTATAGTTGTTGTCTCTTATTGATATTTAAAAGCAATTCACAAACAAGATTAATCACAGGAGATTGAAAGGAAAGCATAACAGGTTGAATCATGCCAACATTTCTGTATGACATCCACGTGCACTGGTTTATAATACTCAATTGGAAATAAGTTTATTTATAGATTCCGAGGTTTCCAAAACGTAACTATTTGATCATCATCTATGTTCGATCGTCCCTCATTAAAAAAAAACCGTTACTCTATGTAATTTGTATATAAGTGAGAAATTACAAAGCTTGATGTACCGTATAGAATCTTTTACAAAACGACCGTCATATAACAGAATTGTATATATACAAATGGCAAAACAAGATACAACATTGTACAGTAGAATAAAAGTTTAAAAACAGAATTGAAATGAGTTTTCTTGGCGCATTATCCCATCAATGTTTCTTCAAAATTTAATTAAAAAGAGAGAAAAGAAAAGGTGAGGGTGGTGAGAAAAGAAGGAATGTCTGTCTACACATTCTTATCAGCAACATTTTCCGAAAATGAGTCCAAACTCGACATCATTTGGACTATCTTTAATAAAATTATGATTTTTATCATATCATTACGTATCAATAAAAATTGTTCGATTACATTCGAGTTTGGACTTATTTTCATCAGGAAAAGCACCTCAATTCACTTGTAATAATTTTATGAAGACATATTAAAAAATCTAAAAGTTTAAATTGTCGCTGATCAGGGAGAGGTCAGCCACAGGTCAGTGAGTGGTCAGCCACTAGTCAGTGAGTGGTCAGCCACTGGTCAGTGAGTGGTCAGTCAGTGGTTAGCCACTGGTCAGTCGCTGATTAGTGAGTGGTCAGCCACTGGTCAGTGAGTGGTCAGCTACAGGTCAGTGAGTGGTCAGCTACTGGTCAGTGAGAGGTCAGACACTGGTCAGTGAGTGGTCAATGAATGGTCAGTCACTGGTCAATCAGTGCTAGCCACTGGTCAGTGAGTGGTCAGCCACTGGTCAGTGACTGCTGCTATAGCCCGCTCCAAACGGAGAATAGAAATACTATAACCATCTAGCGGCGAAAGACGAAGTGAGTCCCAGAAAAAAGATCGAAACGTGACTATTCAAGGACTGAAACAGTATTCCGAGGGTACAGAAGTGTTCGGGAGAATTTTCTACGTCCACGTCGTACACGAACGTTTGTTCGTTGTTAAGCAATCCTGTTAATATTTAATATTTATTACGGGCGCAGATGATTCTTGCCGCTCTCCCCATAAGACGCAATGCTAATTCCGGCAAGATTCATCTGCTCCATAAAAGCCTCCGTACAGCGCCAAAGGACGTAGCAGCGAAACGCTCAAACTGTTAGACAAATTTTAGTTCGACTTCCTTGCCCAGATGGCGCCACATACCATGTCCACGAAAATTTTAAAATAGCGCCACTGGGCGTAGTGGCAAAACGCTCAAACTGTTAGACAAATTTTAGTTCGACTTCCTTGCCCAGATGGCGCCACATACCATGTCCATGAAAATTTTAAAATAGCGCCACTGGGCGTAGTGGCAAAACGCTCAAACTGTTAGCCGAATTTTAGTTCGACTTCCTCGCCCAGATGGCGCCACATACTGTGTCCACGAAAATTTTAATGTTTATGTTTATGTGGGAGAATTTCTTGAAATTAAATTCTTCAATTATTATTTAATATAAATTTCCGTTCAACACTTACGAATTCCTTTTTAAATTTGTAATTATTTGAATTCCAATTATTTATTTAAAAAAGTTAATACATTAACTTTAAATTGAATTCACCAAATTTGATGCTATCACTTCGAAGGTTTATTAATGAATGTTATTCACAAATGAAAATCGTTGATATTTAACAATTAATAAATGAATGAATATTTATAGCGATCAATATAACAATGTCGGTTAAATAGAAAATTTGCAACATTGATAAAATAGAATCGACAATCACTACATCCACTAGAATAAAAATATTCAAATAATCAAATAAAATAAAATATAAAAATATAATATATAATATAATATTGAAAATATTATATTGTAAATATTATATAAATAAATGCTGAAACTGTTTGCCAAACGTTATCGACAGAATGGTGTGGCGGATGTCGATAATGTAGATGGTTAGCATATTGATCATTACAGGATGTCGATACAGTAAATTTTGTTAAATAATTGAACACATTGTAAATATTTAATCATTTTTTTGTTATCGTTGCCAATCAAGCAGTTTATAATAAATGTTTGGCCGAGAAACGCGAAAGACTGTTTTGGAATGTTCCACCAAACTGGTATTGACTGTGGCGCCACCTGGACGAATGAGTCGAACTAAAATTCGGCTAATAGCTTGAGCGTTTCGCCACTACGCCCAGTGGCGCTATTTCTAGATTTTAGCGGACATGGCATGTGGCGCCATCTGGGCGAGGAAGTCGAACTAAAATTCGGCTAACAGTTTGAGCGTTTTGCCACTACGCCCAGTGGCGCTATTTCTAGATTTTAGCGGACATGACATGTGGCGCCATCTGGGCGAGGAAGTCGAACTAAAATATGGCTAACAGTTTGAGCGTTTTGCCACTACGTCCTTTGGCGCTGTACAGAGGCTGTTACGAAGCAGATGAATCTTGCCGAAATTAGCATTGTGTCTTATGGAGAAAGCGGCAAAAATCATCTGCGGCAGGAATAGTTATTGAATATTAACATGATTGTTTAACAATAAATAAACTTTCGTGTATGGTGTAGATGTAGAAAGTTCTTTTGAATAATTCTGTACCCTCAACATACCGTCTTATTTCTGATCCAGGGTGAAGATGATGTAGGGTCTAATCTAGGCTAAAATTTAGACTAGGCGGTAGCACTGTATCGGGGCCTCTGGTGACACGAGACTTCACATGGTGATTGGTCTACTCCCATAACACGTCCGTGGTAGCGTCACAGTGTTGGGTGTTGCCTCTCGTTTTAATTGATGTTTGCGTTAATAAAGCGTTGAAAATGATGTCCAGAGTCGGTGATCGAACATTCTTCACCCTTTTTAGTTTGTTCTGGCTGCTCGTGCACGGTAAATAATATAATTAACTGTTTCTAAACAAACACTTTGTCAGAAATACTCTATTATATCTTGTCTACAACATTTATCCACAGGTCAGAATCTCAACAACACTGTTACATGGTGCACAGTATCAGAAGCTGAGCAAAACAAGTGCAATGCATTTTCAAGAGCAGTCGACAGAGATATTTCATACTTTGACCGTAATTACATTTCGTTGCAATGTAAACAAGCAGCGAGCAAAGAGGAGTGTGTGGCTATGCTAGATCATGAGAATGCTCAGATAACTACTCTGGATGCTGGAGAGATTTTTATAGCTGGAAGATACCACAGTTTAATACCTATTATGCAGGAAATATATGAAACCGGACTAAACTATCAACACGCTGTCGCAGTAATTAAAAAAGGATCTTTACCGGATGTACAGAGTTTAAACCATTTGAGAGGCAGAAAAGCATGCTTTGCTGGTCTTGGGATGCTTGCTGGTTGGGTCATCCCTATTCACGTGGTAAGTATAACTGCTTCTTGTATCCACCAATTATTCTATCTTATTAATAATTCTAACAATAATGGTTATTTCTTTTATTAGCTAATGAAACACGGTGGACTGGAAATTATTGACTGCAACAATCACGTGAAATCGGCTATCACATACTTTGGTCCTAGTTGCGCAGTTAACTCGTTAATAGATAAATACAATCCATTGGGTAAGTTCATGAATATTCTGTTAAACAAAAATTCGATTTTCACACACCTTTAATCGTTGAATAAAATTCCAGGCGATAATTCTGATCAATTATGCAAGCTGTGCATTGGCAAGATACCCGGGGACAGGTGTACAAGCGCAGATCCTTACGCAGGATATGATGGAGCATTCAAGTGTTTGATAGAAACAGGAGAGATTGCCTTCTTAGTGCATTCGACCGTTGACGAAATGATTTCAGACTATAAGGATCTGGTGAAGAGGGATCAGTTCGAGCTGCTGTGTACGGATGGTAGTCGGAGGAGCCTCGACGAATACAAGCTCTGCAACTGGGGAACAGTACCGTCGCGCGCGATAGTTATTTCATCCGCCACGAAAATCGAGACTCGCCGGCTGTATCAACGGTTTTTGGAAAAATCCGTTCGAATATTGCACAAAGGCAACTACACGAATTCGACCGATTTCTACGACAGCCGTTTCGAGAACAGGCCCGGCTACAATAACAGATTCGACGATAACAATTATAACAGAAGCGGATACGGCAACCCCAACGAGTACAACACTGACAACTTCGACAATCACAACGATTACGATAGGGGCTACAACGGCAATGGCTGGGACAAGCCCGAGTCAACGAATATACAACCAATAGAGACGTTCAACATATTCGAATCGGCACCGAGATACGGAATGCATCACAACTTAATGTTCTCGGTAATTGAAACATTTGCAATTTAACAGTAGGTGTACGAGACGCGTTCTAATATTTTTAATTTATAATCTGGAGATTACATCCACGAGGAATTAGTCGGATGAACTTAGTATTAAGAAAACGTCGCGTACCTTGTTAGACTCCAATGAAATTCCGCAATTCAAGGATTCGGCACGAGACTTCGTTCAATTGCCGGAGAAAGATCAAACCTATGGTGGGTATTTGGGTAGATCGTTGGACCCCATACTGGAAGTTCGTCGCTGCCCGGTGAATAGAATGACTTTGTGCGTCACATCCGATCCAGAAATGGAAAAGTGTGTGAAAATGAAGGTAAACGTAATTTCAGTAAAAAAAAAAAGGAAACGTACTTCTGCCGTCGCGATCTGTACATTAACGTCGTTGCAATTGCTTGCCGAATTACAGATAGCGTTGAAGGCGCAGCTACTGAAGCCCGAGTTGAATTGCTACAAGGGTCACAGTCAAATCCATTGCATGCAGGCTATTCAAACCGGGTGAGTACCATAGACCATGCAACGACCACTTTCTCCGAGTCGACGATTAATTTAACGCGTTCTAGGAATGCGGACGTGACGGTGTTAGACACCAGCGACGTGTACACCGCCGGACTTCGCTTCGAGCTGATCCCGTTCATCTCCGAGATGTACAACCTACCTACGCCGGAGTATTACGTGGTCGCGGTGGCGAAGGAGGAGGACGACAACACGGATTTGACCTACTTGAAGAACAAATACACTTGCCACACCGGGATCAACACGGCGGCCGGCTGGGTTTACCCTCTCGCGTATCTTATCTCGAATACTTGGATCCGGGGTTACGGATGCGACTCGGTACGCGCTGCAGCCGAATACTTCAGCAAATCTTGCGTACCTGGTGCGCTCAGCACCGAGTACAACACAGGTAACACAGCCTCGGACTGTTCTATTCGTCGAATAAGTTCTGTATACCTTGACGCGAAAAGTTCCATGCCTAATATCGCGTGTGCTCTCGTTGCAGGAGTACCTTACGACAACATGTGTGATCTGTGTCACGGTGCGAGCTTCCGCTATTGTCGCAGGGACGCGTCCGAAGATTATTTCGGGTACACCGGTGCCTTCAGATGTCTGGTGGAAGGCGGCGGAGACGTGGCCTTCGTGAAACACACGACGGTCGCCGAGAACACCGACGGTAAACGGAAAGAGACGTGGGCTCGCAACACATTCCTGAAGGATTTCGAGCTTCTCTGCCCGGACGGGACTCGGCGGCCGACCACCGACTACGCGCATTGCAACCTTGGCAAGGTCGTTGCGAACGCGATCGTCACCCGCGGTGGATATTACGGATACAACGAGACGCAGATAAACGCTTACATAAACCTGTTCATTTACGCCCAGCAGTTCTACGGGAGGAAAGAGCAAGACGAGTTCAGCTTTAGTATGTTCTTCAGCGAGCCTCCTTACAGCGATCTGATCTTCCAGGACGCCACGCAACAGCTGGTGGTGGTGCCACGCGAGAAAAGAGAGTTCAGCGCGTACCTGGGCGGCGATTTCATGCGCGCACGAAGAATCGTAGACTGCAACGCCGGCGCGTCCGCTATAGAGCAATCGATATTGGCCACGATAGCCATGGTTCTACTCACCTACGTGTTCAGTAGATAGAATCACGTTAACCTCTCGATAGAACGAGCCTCCATTCTACGTGTACAATAGAACCGAACGGAAGAAAATTGATGGAATGTCGAGAAGCTCGTAGTATGTTACGCAAAGAGATACATTCGTATGTCTCGCTTACGTTTATAATTTATAGTTTTATAATCCTCCCGTGTTATGCGCTCACGAGAGACGATTATAGATCTTCTATTTTATGTATACAAATGCCTTATTAGATGACTGAACGCGTTGAATATTATTTTAACACGACTAGGAGTATAGATGAACGCAACGTTCATTTAGGTAACATTGTTATCGATTCGAGCATTCCAGAGTCGAAACCGATCCGTCCATATCTCGAGGTTTTACCATTATCGTAAGATTTTTAACGTTTACGTAATAGTTTTACGCGTACCTTATGCCGTCCACTGACATTTTTGTACATTTCGAATTAAAATAAATTTATATCTTCGTAAACTTCTCTGTCACTGTTCTCTCATTTCTTTTTTTTTAATTTACAGTTTTGTGGGGGCTACAGATAACTTCATCGGACAATCCTTACACTATATTTTCCCAGAGTTCGTGAGTTCCTTGATCTTTTTGGCTACTGTCGAAGTAGAAAAGAACAGAGGTTTAATGGACGTTATCGAAGAAGATACCAACACCGATCGGAAGAATTATATGCTCGAACCTAAAGTAATTAGTCGCCGCTGTAACTTTTTCGATAGCATGATCTTCGAAAGCTTCTTTGACTTTTGATCACCTTTCAACGATTTACGGGGCTGTTTCTCATTTATCGTGGACGATTGTGAGTAGCGAACTTTTTGCGCGGTGTGGGGTACCTTAAGGAAAATTAAACAATTCAATATGCGTTAATTAACATTCAATAGGCGTTAGACGTTGAATTACACTGGGAGAATGCTGTCGCGGGTCAACACGGTTATGCGATTTTGGTTGCGCGAGTACGTCGATCCGTCTCAGCTTCTTCGACGCTCTATGCACCTTTTTACGATGATCCTGAAACATCCTCTGTTACTACGAACATTTTTACCGTAAAATAACGGAAAATTTACCTTTTTCTGTCTTTTGCAATCCATTTTCAGCGCAGGATCGTCTACGCTTTTCGCGGAATCCATGGTATCCACTTTCCTAGGAGCGCACCAGCAATTTCTCCTCGTCGGCGCCACGCGATGCCTTCGAAAAACTGTAGCTCGACGTCTGCGGCATGAAACGATTCAGGTTGGCGCACACTAGGACGCACCAGTACCGAACCAGAGTGGGAATATTCCCATGTTTCAGTTGCCAATAAATCTATAGCTTTCGAACGGATGAAGATAATGTAATGCTTCTTATTTCTTTCATAAAGTTGAAGCGTTCTTCATTATTTAGACGATATTAGGTACGTTATTCTTGATTTTGTCCAAAGGATTTTTCGATATCTTAAAAATCGTTGATTTTACAGACGTGTAAATAAAGGCTCAACTTATTTTGATTAAATTATAGAACTAACAACCCAATGGAAATGAGTTTTCAGGAACTGATAGTGAAAACACAAGAGTATCTACTAAAAATATTGTCATTTGAAAACGATGTTTTTTTCACCATTTATTTTGCAATGTTTTCATAGCAGGGAACATTAAAAAATTTGAGGATATAGCCCCAAATGTCCCCCTTTACAGGCCTGTTAAAATAATTGCAAAATAAATGGTGAAAAAAACATCTTTTTCAAATGACAATATTTTTAATAGATACTCTTATGTTTTCACTACCTAAATACTTATTTCTATTGGTTTGTTAGTTCTAGTCTTATAATTTAATGAAAACACATTGAATACTCCAAGAAATGTCAGAGTTCGCGTGGGATGATCCATGTGAATAACGTACCTAATATCATCTAAATAATAAAGAAGGCTTCAATTTTGTCAAAGAAATAAGAAACATTACATTATCTTCATCCGTTCGAAAGTTATAGATTTTTGTTGGCTGAAATATTGAAATATCCACACTCTGCGCCGCCAATGCGGTGCTGGTCCGGTGCTGGTGCGTCCTAGTGTGCGGCAACCTTTAATCTGATAATCGACAAAACCTCCAGAGAACGCGGAACAAAATATTTGCTCTGTACAGCGCGAGATCTTTCGCATCGCGTTTCGGATTCGCCGAGTTCTTTACGGATTCGTACACTTAAACGCGTTCGCTACTCACATTCTCCCCTGATCAGCAGTGTGCTCTTTAGAACTTGGAATTTCTCAGTGTCGTCCCTCCGGTCGGATCGTCGTTTCTAACTGTTCGACCCTCGAGAAAAAGTTGAAGTCAGCGAGCGTCGCGCTTCACGGCGCTCCTCCATCGCTTCGTTGTCACTCGACAACATTTACCGTCCACCGCAATATCCGCTAAATTATCCGCACCGATCCACACTCCCCCCATTTCACGAACAATCCCGTCAAGCCAAATTCTCTACTATTTAAAACATTAATACCATCCGTCTGCCTTCATCCAGATCCATTAAACCACTCGTTAACGATATGAACACGGATGTCCTCCAAAATAAATCGTCGAGGTATGAAAAACTAGCGAAGCCGAAGAAGAGGGTCGACAGGAACGTCAACCAGAATCCGTACCACGTAGGTGCCACGAAGCAACTTGCTTTTCCAGATGTCTTAGAAATTTCGAGACCTACCAAACTATCCCGAATTTCAGATAAAAGCTGGAGCCCTGTCCTACCAGATCACGGACAGTCTGAACAGACTAGCCAATCCGAAGCGGAGAACGGAGGTACACGAGCCGATAGATTCGCGTTTATCGATGAAAACTGCCCCGGTAGCCGCAGGTAATTGATCTCTACTGTAAAATCTGATTCGCGCGAGCAAGACGTGACCTCTCCGTGTGTTCTCAGTGAGATACGGAACCCACCGGCTGATAAACAGCGACGAGCAGTCGAAGGACGCGCAAGAAACCAAGAAGAAGAAGTTCCTCATAGACACCTACGCGAGGATCGTCGCAGCCAGGAACAAGCGCACCTCGAAACGCCTGCAGGACCTCGCCAAGCCGAAAAATTACTCCGCCAGAGCAGGCATCGGCGAAGAGTACGACGACTATCTGCAGAACATGAACAAGTGCAACGTGAAAACTGCCTCTCGCCTCGCGCGATGAGGGTAACAATAAATATGTAACCGAAGCGATGGAAATATAAAAGCAGAAATTAAAACATTTCAGTCTGTTATTTCGCTTCTAATAATGTCGATAATTAAATATTAATCTAAATAATATTTCTATACAATTGTTAATTTAATTAAAATTTTCTATGTAAATATTAATCTAAATAATATTTCTATAAAATTGCTAATTTAATTAAAATTTTCTATGAAAATATTAATCTAAATAATATTTCTATACAATTATTAATTTACTGACAAACAAACGAAAGCTCGTTTTCTTCTTCGATCGTGTCTCCTCGCGTCGTCCGCCGGAGAGCAACCCCTGCAAAGAGGACATCGCCGAAACGCCAAAAATGGAACGATATCATTTAGGACAAACAATTTCGTGAATCTCAACCGGAAAATGCCGTCATCGGCAGCTAACCACGGAATTTCTGCTGCCACCGAGACCGTCCAACCTAAACGTCCGTCGAACGAATACGCCGAACGACAAGGATCAGGATACTCTTGTCGCTGATTCGTTCTCGTTGACTTTCCTGTTGGGAGACTCGTTCGTGAAATTTTGAAGCATGCCGCCAAGAGCGAAGAGACCCACGCCCCCGGCGAAGGACGCGTCTCCCACAAGGGGTGGCGGCAGGTCGAAGTCTCCTCCTGCGAAGGAACCGCCCGCCAAACGAAAGAAATCACCTCCCAGGAGGCGGGGACAGAAGGCCAAGGGCAAGATAAGGTAACGTGGGAGAATTATTTTTCGGAAATTTTCCAAAGTCCGTGACGGTACGATTGTTTCTCGCAAGGCAGGGGAAGTACACGCTGAAGCTGAAGGGATGGCTGAAGACGCCGGCGGACTGGGCGCGATTCAACGCCTGGGCCAAGGTCAACGCTTTGCCGAAGAAGTACCCGGAGCCTGAACCAATAGTGAGCATCGCATCTTGGTGCCGCTCAAGTATCTGGAATTTAAAAAACAAAAAATTCAGTTTGAGAAGGGTTGCAAAAACTAGGAGCGATAGGGGAAGGGTTCATAGAAAAATATTGAATCATGGATATGTTTTGGGGTGAGGCTATTTTACATACTGTCTTATGCAGGACAAATCTCTCTCTCTCGATCCCTAGATCCCCAGATCAGTAGGCCCCCAGATACCTAGATCCCTAGATCTCTCTGTCTCTCACTCTCTCTCTCTTACACTTTTTGGTGCCATAAAACATATCCGTGTTAAAATGGTGGTCAACTCTGTTTCTAAAGCTTCGATACTCTTCAGGAACGACCGTCGAAGCCGTTGTCCAAGCTGAAGAAGAGGATCAGGATCATCGCGATGCCGAAGATAGTTCCCGACCCTAGCATCCATTGTCGATTGGACTGGAGCGTTCCCAGAGCTGCGTTGAAGATCGTTGCCTCGAGACGTCTGATGCTACTCGCTCTGCCTCACGTCAGGCTGTGCGACTACGGTCGCGTCTTTTACAAAATCTCTCCGGGAGCATTGAAGTATGTTGCGTCGGAGAGGATTCTCGAGTTGAGCAAGCCACGCGACTGCATCCGAGAGAAACGGAAGTTCGAGGAGAAGGTGGCCGATCTGAGCGAGAAATGCAAGTCGAAAGCGTCGTCGTTGTGCGAGGAGTCTCGAGGAATCGACGAGGACAGGCTGAACGAGCTGGCAGAGTGCAAGAAGCTCCTCAAGTGTCCTGGCGTGCTGACCCCCGAGGAGTTCGCTATGATATTCACGCCCTTGGGCGTTAACAGGAGGGCGCTGGTGTACAAGGTCAGTTTCAGCAGGACCCCAATGGTATAGTTTCTTCGGGGCTGCCGAGAACGGCAATTGCGATCGTTAATTAATCGTCTCTGTCTAAAAAAGTTCGACATTCCAAGCATGGCGAAAGAAGAATAAAATTGTCGACCTTGCACCTTTTGTACGCGTCGCTCGAAACATCTGCGTGTTTTGCTAAATGAGATCGTCCGACTGTCTTGCACAACATGAGTCACGCGTCAACGCGAGTCTCACCGTGTATAGACTACCTAAATGTGTAATTACACGTTGCTCGACTGCGATGCGCTTTAACGTTTCCATATACAGAGTGTCCTCTTTAAGTGAGAACAGCGGATACCTCGGAACGACTAGAATTAACACTAAACCTACCTTTGCACTAAAAGCGATTAAAATGGTTTAGCTTATAAAAATGACAAGGCTCTGTTTCTTTAGATTTTGTACAATTTTTATTCCACTATGTTCTTGGATAAAGAAATTTATCAAACAATTTCCATAATTATTAGATGAATGTTTAGTGTTAATGTTTAGTTAAAAAAAAGTGATCGTACAAAAGTTGTTTGGTAGGATGGGCTGCATCGTGTAGTAATAATTGCTTTCTCATGGGTGGAGTGTTTGCACCGGGATTTCTTTCGTCTGCAGATCACACCGTGGATGCAGTACATGGCACTGCCGAAGTACACGGCGATAAAGTTCAGAAAGGACGAGGACGCTAAGAAATGGAAGCAGGAGATCATCGAGAAGGGAGAACAGAGAGGCAAAGAAGCTTTGGCCGAGCAGCAAAAGAAAACGGGCACGAAAAGAAAGCACGACGAGACGGAGGAAAAAGATGCCGGCGGTGAGGGCGATGCTGAGAATGAAGACGATCAAAAGGAGAAAGAGGAGAAAACTAAGAAGAGGAAACTGGAGAAAAATGCGTGGAGGTACTCGCCGTACCCTTGCAAGGAAAACGCTTTTACTACGAAAAAATCTGCTTTGATGGGAACAGGTGTGTATGATAAACGTATGATTTTATAAACAATTTGAAAGATAAATCGAAAGTGTATATACTGGAGTATCGACCCTTTCGCTACCGTAGATAAGAGATATGTATCTTGTTCCCACGATGTCGATGCAAGGATGATATTTCGTACGACAAAATCATGGTGACGAGATGTCTCGTCCACGGTAGTGATAGGTTTAACACGAACTGGATCGTGTTCTTCATGCAATTCCCCGTAACACCTTGTGTGTGTTTCAAGCATACAATGAACACGCGTGTATACTCATTATATTAAAGCAATTGGCGGCTTGAAAGGAACGTTATCTTGCAGTGCCACCGGGCGTTGAAAAATTAGCCAAGCCGATAGACCGCAAAAGCAAGGCTTGCAAATCGGACCCGTTCACCGTGAAGAAGGCAGCGTTGTCGGCCTCGGCTTCGGGAAGAGTAGCATCGCTGGCGGAACCCCGTCAACCTAGGGATCCCGTAGAAAAAAAGCCACCGCGCGAAAAGGACGAATACGGAAGACCGATTATTCCGATGCCTGTAGGACTCTATCATTGTTATCGAGAGTATATCTGCGGTGGTCGAACAAACGACGCGTTTCCTTCGAACGCACCTCGTTGGACTTAATAATTTTTGGTCACGATTCGTTCGCTCGTCCGCCGGAGACGTAATTTTTGGCGACTTAGAACTCAAATTAAATTAAATATTTTTAATTACTTTAATTAGTTTAAATTACTGAAATTTAACTCGAATTAAACTCATGGTAATTATGTCTTCAGCCATATGGGAAGGTCTTGCCGAAAACGAAGCCCTACAAGATGGGCGAGTGTCCGTCGGGAGAGGACAAGGAGAAGAAGAAAGTTCGAAAGAAGCGGCCGATCGATCCGATCGCCTACGAAGCGACATACGATCCATGTATCGATCCAGATCTAGCGAAGAAGCAGAAGAGAGAGAGGAAACGGGCCGAGAAAATGGCGAAGCAGAAGAGACAGCAGAGGCGGAAGGAGAAAGGCGAGGAGACAGAGCAGGAACAGGAGAAGAAGGAAGATGCGGAAGAAGAATAGGTTGAAATAGATCTACCAAATACGAATAAATACAAAAAAAAATCGAAGTCAATCACAAGTACTATTTGCCTTTCATCGACCATGATTCATCCACGACGATTTCGATAAGCTCGTAAACAATCCGAGAAAGCGGAACATTTCGATCCTTGCATAATTGCGTTTGCCCCGTAAAAACGCGATTAGGCTCGCGACCTCTGCCATTGGGAACTGTAACACTAATCTTATCGTGACAGGCGAACGTTCACGAATAACGAGGTAAACATTTTACCGAGAAAACCTCGCGACACGACACGGGAAAATGTTGCGTTTTCCTGGTGCAGGCCGGTCGCGTCAGCAACAAGCAACATAATATGCAATCGATCGGAAAAGACAAGGCCTCGAGAGTACGCGAACGAGGAAAAAACGGATCGTCGACGACTGGACACGTGTGGCGTCGTTCGACGCACGAGCATCGTTACGTTTTCGCCGACGATAAAAACTTTGTTTTGCGTTAACGAGGAAAAAAACAGCTAATTCGATAAGGCTGGACGGGAGTATCGTGATAACGTCCCGGAGTCAATTAGTTAACAATCGGCCGGTGCAGTCGAAGCGTCGAGCGACTCGAGCGGCACGGCGGGCGAGCGAGGTCGTGACTCCGGAGATAAAAACGGGACGACAGGTGCCGCGGCAGCGAAAAGAGCCAGGATGCTGCTGTTCGTATTTTGTTTACTCGGGATCGGCAGCGTTCTTTGCGATTCCTCGCAGCCGGAAACGTTAGCGCCGACCGGACGGATCCGAGGATCTATTCTGGAGTCAAGGCTTGGCCGGAAGATTTATTCCTTCCGCGGAGTGAGATACGCCGAGCCACCCACGGGACCGCGACGTTTTCAGGTAAATTATCGATCCATTTGTTCCTTAACTGTGGTCCAATGTCGGCCCGGGATATTCCTAGATCAGGGCAATTAAAGGAACCTGAGCTGGGAAAGCGCAAATTTTGGGCAGATCATGGAGGATGCTACTCTGGAATTTTAGATTTTAGGGTCACTCGCGTGTAAACGACGCACGGTGCGGACAAATGACCGTGTATCCGGCACGTCTCTAAATTTGGTTACTAATGTATATATGTAATTATTCATAGAATATGCAATTTATCAATATAATCAATAAATTTAAAAAGAAATTAACAATTTTTCCACAATAAATCCTACATGAAAAAAACGGGCATTTATTAAAAAGTATATAAAATTAAATATAGTAAAAATTATATTCTTACTATAATAAAATTAAAAAATATGTATATAAATTTGGTTACTAATGTACTTGTTATGGTAATTATTCACAAAAAATAAAACTAAAATAAAAGCAGAAAAAATTAACAACAATAACATTGTTATATGGTTAATATATTAATTAATAACATGCTGTTTTGCCAAATGAATTTATCTAATCAATTAACTATCCATATCAAAAATCTATGAACATACGCTGACCGGTTGTGCTGCATGATACGTAAACAGAATTGAAGGGATACTCTGTTACTAACAATAAGACGAGCCGAAGTTCGCAGCGCGGTTTCGTCGTTGCGCTGACATTCGGCCAAAAGTTATTACGCGCGACCTTCGTCCATGGGAACGAAGAAGTTTCCTTGCATTTCCTTTTACGCGGATATTTATGAGACACCGGTGAGAATGGGTTCTGCAGCAATTTTCTCGTCACGCAGGTTGCTACTCCGGCTCGTGACTGGAACGATGTTTTCGACGCGACTGAAGAAGGTCCTGGATGTCCGAACATAGGTGGCCAGGAGCCTATGTCCGAGGACTGTCTGCGATTAAATATCTACACCACCAAGGTGACGATCAGTGGCGGCTCGTTGCTAAGATTAGCGGTGGTGCTGCTGCAGAAAATTTTTAGTTTTAAAATTGTATAAAAGGAGGATGGCTACCGACATTAAGCTTAACGATTTTATATTGTACAATTGTAAAGAAAGAAGGATTCATTAAATGTTATCGATAATATCAAGTGGAAGTAGAGAGTGCTGCAGTTCCACAGTATCTATACGCGAGCCGCCACCGGTGATGACGTCCAATCATGTTTTCGTGCAGGAGTATTTTCAATCCGACGAATTTTAGCTACCCTCGGGCCGTGAGAACGCGAAGCGGCCCGTACTGGTGTTCTTCCATCCGGGAGGATTTTACTCGTTCTCTGGCCAGAGCTTTTTCTTTGGGCCACAGTACCTGTTGGACAAGGACATCGTGCTGGTCACTGTCAATTATCGTCTGGCGACGCTAGGTAACTCGTAGACACACCGGCTGACGTCGACGTTAGAACAATGTTTTTCTCAAGACCCCGTTTCGGACCATTTCCAGGATTCATAAGCACAGGCGACGCGGCAGCGCCCGGCAACTTGGGCTTGAAGGACCAAGTAGAAGCGTTGAGATGGGTCCGAAGAAACATAGCCGCCTTTGGCGGAGACCCAGGCTGCGTGACGATCAGTGGCTACAGCGTCGGTGGGCTCAGCGTGATGCTCCACCTGGTGTCCCCCATGTCCAAGGACCTCTTCCACAGAGCGATCGTGATGAGTGGATCATTGCTGACCACCGAACCGTATCCGACCGAGCAGAAGAGGCTCGCTGTTAAACAGGCGACGCTCTTGAACTGTCCTACTAACGACAACGAGGCGATGATCGCCTGTCTAAGAACCAAGCCTGTGCAGAACTTCACCGACACAATTTCCGAGTTCTTTGTACGTTTGTCGTGTCATTGGAAACAGAGACGGGATCGAGCACCGATGACGCTACTAATCGCGCGATCTAAGCTTCTTCTCGGTTCTGTGCGCGCGCGCGGATCACGCCACATTTTTTCATGACCGCGCCGTAAGTACAAGGGATGCCGAACGTAGGAAAGGAGAGCATGTAAACACGGCCGAAAATTAAGTCCATACCGTCAACTAAATACAGCTGAAATTATACCGTGTTTAGTATCATTTTAATCGGAAAAATGCCAGAAATAAGTTGGCGAAAGTTCCATAAAAAAAATAAGGAAGAATTAAGAAATTTTAGTCCGTTCGCCTAACGAATTACACCGCTCGGCGATCGAGGTAGCTCGAACTTTTTGGTCCCCTCAGGAGTATACCCCTCAGTGGAATGGTGATGCGCTTAGATTATGTCCCTTCGGTCGTGCTTAGATCGCGCAGTACTTTACTTATGGTGTCAACACCTGCAGTTTGCTGCATCTAATTTTGAAACTTGTAAGCAAACCGCAGGTTAGACTTTGTTGAGGGTTGAGTACTAAAAATACCACGAAACGCATCGGTCAAGCGCTTGGGTCCGTCTCTGATTAAAACGCGACGAGATCGTCATTTCCGGTTGAAACGAATGCCACTTTTTTTTTTGTTTTGTCCAGGAATGGCACGGAGATCCGATAGTAGTGTGGTACCCGGTCGTGGAACCCCGCGTTCCCGGCGTAGAACGATTCCTACCGGATCAGCCCGTGAATCTGATCAGACGAGGGCAGTTCCACCAAGTGCCGACCATATTCGGCGTGACCAAGGACGAGTTCGGCGGAGTGGTCGTCGGTAATATCACGTCTACGCGGTGTGTTCCAACAGCGAACAAACCGTTCGCGATTTACGCTGAATTTCCGGTGTTCTTACAGCGTTCGAGAATCAAACTAAAGCGGGAAACAACTACTACCGCGACATGAACGACAACTTCGATCGCATCGCGCCGATCAGCTTCATGTACGAACGGGGAACGAACCGGTCGAAGTACGACAGCGACCAGTTACGCCAGTTTTACTTCCACGGGAAGCCGATCGACTCGAACAACAGGAACGGTCTCGCCGAGGTGATTATGTCGTTCTCGGTGAACATTCTCGTTCGGGGAGCTCGCTAATAATCGTGGCTTCTTCGCAGCTTTACGCGGACAGCGTTATCATCTTCCCGATGCATCGAGGGGCGAAACTGTTCGCGGAGAACTCGATGAAACCGGTGTACTTTTACGAGTTCGCTTATCAGGGACGCTACAGCTTCGTCAGGTGGAACGCCACCACCACGTACGGTGCGTCTGTTGAAAATGAAAATTCTTTGAAAATAAAAATTCTTTGAACATAAAAACTCTTTGAAAATAGAAATTCTTTGAAAATAAAAACTCTTTGAAAATAGAAATTCTTTGAAAATAAAAACTGAAAATGGAAATTTTTTGAGAATCAAAATTCTTTGAAAATAAAAATTCTTTGAAAATAAAAACTCTTTGAAAATAGAAATTCTTTGAAAATAAAAACTCTGAAAATAGAAATTTTTTGAGAATCAAAATTCTTTGAAAATAAAAATTCTCTAAAAATAAAAATTCTTTGGAAATAAAAATTCTTTAAAAGTAAAAATTCTCTAAAAATAAAAATTCTTTGAAAATAAAAATTCTCTAAAAATAAAAATTCTTTGAATATAAAAATTCCTTGAAAATAAAAACTCTGAAAATAGAAATTCTTTGAAAATCAAAAATCTTTGAGAATAAAAATTCTTTAAAAATACTCGAGTAAAATCACGACCGAAATTCGTTCCAGGGGTGGTGCACCACGACGACCTGCAGTATCTGTTCTTCATGAAGGCGATCTTCCCGTTCTTCGACAGCAACGCCCCCGAGATCCCCATGGTGGAGCTGTACACATCGATGTGGACGACATTCGTAGAAACCGGAGTGCCAGTCCCCAGGAGCGGTCCGTACAGCAACATTCGATGGGACAGGTTCACATCGCAGCAAGACAATTACCTAGAAATTAATCTGAACCCGACGATGAGAACTGGCTTGCACCCGGCGAGGATGCGCGAATGGGAGAAGCTCTTCCCTTTGCCGTCGTTGTAACGCGGGAATATTTATCTCCCCCGCCTGAATAATTAATTATACATATACTTAAGCGTACTCTCGTGACGTTTCTTGGAAATTCCGAAAACGCAAATACGATGTATAAATATCTGACTTTCAAATAAAGCGTTTATATATGTATTCCTTATCTGTTGTTTGGTTTGCCCCTGGCACGAAAGTTTATGAAGATCTGTTTTCCTTGTCGGTTAATCAAGTTATAGTCGTAGCGTAATCACGCGGAAAGACATGACTTGGGCATTTATTCGAGCGAGGGTATTACTATGCCGGCGTAGCGGTCTGGAGAACGATCAAAAAATGTCATTCGGTGGGTCATTTGTAGATTGTTTATAGCGGAGCTGTAGTAATAGGACAGTTTCAGGGTTCGCGAGGATGAGTCACATAAGCGATTCTGAAGTAGAATTATGATTGTCTTCCTCGAAGCGGTTCATTGGAACAAGTCGCGCAATAAATGTAATGAACCTATTCAATGCTAGACCTACGTGCCACGAAATGCTGGAATATTATTCATAGATTTTCTGGATACTGTTGTCATTGTTTATCCAGCCAATTCGAATATCGATTACCGTGGCCTGACTCGAGCGCCCGATTTCAACGGCACTGTAATCACCACCCGATGATCGAGAGTAGAATGATTTACACTGGTGGAATTGATTCTGGACACGCTTTGAATAAAAATATTCTTTATTTTATTATATATATTTTATTCTATATTCTTTATTTTTTTTCTTTATTATTTGTTCTATTCTTTACCGTGCAGAAAGTGTACATACAGAACATATATACTGTAGTGTACGTACAGAATATTCTGCTATGCTAAATATTGATACCGTAATATTTTTATAATGTTTATACTTAATATATTCACATGACTTGGCTTGTAAACATTTTAAAATTTTAATTCAAAACAAATCTAAACTGTGCTGTTATTTTAAAATAAAATATAAAGGAATAACAAAGGATATCCAACGAAATAGTAATTCTTTTGTAGCTCCTTCGAAGCGTTGATATTGTAATTTTTATTCTATATTAAAAGTATGGCTGTAAATGTTCATTATACTAATATTTTTTTTTATATAAGCAACGGCCCAAGATTAGAAAACAATGATCAGAATATAAAATATAATTGATTATATATTAAATAATTCGAATAAATGTGTTTAAGTAAACACTTTAAAGTGTCCAGAATTAATTCCACTAGTGTACAGTAGACTAAGTGGCGACGTCACAGCGCTTATCGCAATTTGCAATCGAACGTGCAAACGTATCGAATAGACATATGCATTTGAAAAGCTCCGATAAACCGGAGCTATTTTTCGTGCGTTCGTGGGTGTTGTTGTTGCGTCTAATAAGCAAAACGCGCGATAAATCCGTCGTAGATCAAAGTACGAGACAAGTGGCGAGATCCGATTTAGTTAGTACATACATACATACGTCGGACGGTAGATTCGCAAAAAAAAGCTCCGGCGTACGTGTTTCCTTGTACGGGGTGATCTTACGTGAGCGTTTACGGAGCGCTATTGTTCCCCCGCAAGTGTAATTGGGTTTCCCCACTTCGGTTTCCTCGTTGCCAGAAGTATAAATCGCTCGGATCTGTTGTGCGGCCGTTCAGTGCTCGCACGAGTGCACCAGTCGAGTCCGTTTCAAACTGGATCGACCGGATATCGAGCTTCTCCTTTCGAGAGATCGTTAGATCGAAATGAGGACCGCATTGTTGATAATCGCCTCCTGCGTCGCCGGGATCGTTGCCGGTGAAGCGTCGTCGGAGGAGCAACAACAGTTGCTGGTGAACGCGCCGATCGGCCCGGTCCGCGGGTCCATCATAAACTCTAGACTCGGCCGAAGGATTTATTCTTTCCGCGGTATCCGATACGCCGAGCCACCCACCGGACAACAACGTTTCCAAGTAAGCGCGCGCCGGCGAATTTATCTCGTTACGGTGATCGCGAGATTTTTCTTTTTATCGCGGTGACCTTGACCGGTGGCGACGTCCAACGAAAAAGAGGTCATCCGTCGTAGAAGGATGCGTCACGCGTATGTTATTCGAGAAGCGCTTTAACGAGTCCTTCCGCTGCTGGTACGCGTACTGCGTACTACAGCCATGGTCGACAGATCATGCGATCACCTGTGAATCATGTCGGTGTTTAGCGTGTTTGTTAAACTTCCTGTCTCGAGCGGGTCATGGGGGACGATCTTAACGAATCTTGTGCGCTATCTCCAGTCTGTTTCATTGTTTTCATCTAAACAAACGATCCCGTGATTGCACAGCCGCCGATACCTGCGGCCGATTGGCAGGACGCTTTCGACGCCAGCGAGGAGGGACCCAGCTGTCCCTATCCACGGGCCGAGAAGCCGTCGGAAGACTGTCTTCGTCTGAACGTGTACACCACGAAAGTGAGTAACAACTGGCCCTGCGTATCGAGCGGCGGGGAGTAGAGATTGGCTGCTCGTTAACTGTCCGGTCTACGGAGGGGCGTACCTTCGCAGCCCCGCGACGAGTGGTTACCGAATTAACCGGGACCTGATTACAGCTGCCCTGCGAGACCGAGAATGTGTCCAGGCCGGTTATGGTGTTCATACACCCTGGTGGCTTCTACAGCTACTCGGGGCAGAGTTCGTGGTGGGGACCGCAGTACATCATGGATAAAGACATCGTTTTGGTCAGCATCAACTACCGTCTAGGAGCCTTAGGTACTTCGAGGACGAAGCACGAGGATCGTTTATAGATCGTATTAAAATAAACATTCTCCAGGGTTCCTGAGCACTGGCGACAACCTGGCGCCAGGGAACAATGGCCTGAAGGACCAGGTGATAGCTCTTCGATGGATCCAAAGGAACATCGCTGCTTTCGGTGGCAATCCAAACGCTGTCACTCTCGTCGGCGACAGCGCCGGAAGCTTGAGCATCATGCTGCACATGGTGTCGCCGATGTCCCAGAATCTGTTCCATAGGGCTATATCCATGAGCGGTTCAGCGATCGCGCCGGGCGTCTACGATGGCATCGCGAGCAACGGACAGAAACAGCTGGCCAAGAAGCAAGCCGAGCTGCTGGATTGCCCTACCGACACCACCGGTTCGATGTTGCTGTGTCTGAACACCAAGCCGTTCGAGAACTTCACCAACACCTTGGAGGCAGTATTCGTGAGTTCGCAAAACAATCCACCCTCGTTTAATCGCCACTTTTCGCACAGCTATATCGGTCAATCTCTGTTCGTCATATTCTACGAAGGAGTGGAAAGGCAACCCGATTCTGCTCTGGCAGCCAGCCGTGGAACCCGAGGTTCGCGGCGTAGAGAGATTCCTGACCGCTCAACCGTACGATCTGATCAAGCAGGGGAAGTTCAAACAGGTCCCGTACATACTCGGCGTCACGGAGGACGAATTCGGTGGAGTCAGAACATGTGAATATCCCGTCGTTAATTAACCCTTTGCACTCGGAGCTGGCTATTCCAACTTGAAAATTAAAACGTTTCTTCTAAACCTAGAATATGATTTATATATTATTTTTCTTCGCTTTTATGGATATGAATTAAGATTTAATAATGTAAACGATATTTTGAATAGTGCTGCAGCCAGTGCTAAGGGTTAAAACGTTCTCGCAAAGTGTTAAGCATTTTTAAGCGCATCTTGAAAACACCGATTGCTCGTTTCAGTGTACGAACGCGACGCTTTGAACAACGGCACGTCGTACCAGGAGATCAACGACGATTGGTTCCGTCTCGCTCCCATAATATTCTATTACGAGCGCGACACGCCCCGATCGCATTACATCAGCAGGGAATTAAGGAAATTCTACTTCAAGGATAAGCCGATCAACCCGGCTACCAACAGAGAACTTGGTCAGGTGAGAATGTAGAATCGTTAAGAATCCTGTGAATACGCTATCCATCTTTTTTCTTTGCGAAAGAATTCTGAATCATTATCAGTTGTAGCTCGTGGCTAAAATTAGTGGAAGTGCTGCTCCAGAAATTGTTTAGCCTTTGCTTCAAAATTGTGTAAAAGGGGAATGTCTACTAACGTTAATGATTGTATACAGGGTGTCCCAAAAGTCCTTCAACTCCCAGAAATGGGAGGTTCCCGAGGTGATTCGAAGCAACATTTTTGCAAAGGAAAATGTTGCTTCAAAAAAATTAGATTAAATGCTATCGATAACATCAAGTGGAAAAATAGGGGGTGCTGCAGTTCCACAGTGCCTATACGCGAGCCACCACTCATCATTATTAACGCTCACAATTTTCCAGTTGTACGGCGACGGCATAATCACATTCCCCATGTACCGAGCGGCTAAGCTGATGGCAACGTACTCGAAACAGCCGGTGTACTTCTACAAATTCTCGCACAAGTCGCGCTACAGTTTCTACCAGTGGAACGACACCACGCCATTCGGTAAAACTGCGTTGCACACGCTCTATTGTTTGTCATTATTTGCTCGCCCCTATTTGCCGGGCAAGTACACGACGAAGGTCGATGCAGTGAATCGATCGCAAAGTGCTTGATGCCTGTTTTCACCTATTCCAGACGGAGTGGGGCACCAGGATGACCTTCAATACCTGTTCTGGCTGAAGCAGCTCTTCCCGTACTTCGAGAACGACGCGCCCGAAATCCCCATGGTAGAGGTCTCCACTTCTATCTGGGCGAACTTCGTCGAGACCGGCGAGCCGTTACCAAAGAACGACGAAAAGTTCAGAGACGTAACATGGAGCACGTTCGTGCCGTCGCGAACTAATTATCTGGACCTCGATGTACATCCTAGCATGAAGACAGACTTCTTCCCGGAGAGAATGCGTTTGTGGGAAAGACTATTCCCTCTGCCCTCCGGGCCGCAGAACGCTAAACACGGCCAGCATAACGTGAAACACTGAACACTCTCAGTGAATAGCTAACGATTTCGTCCTGATCAACGCTACACTAGTCTTCTGTCCACAAAGCAGTAAAAAATATAGTGGAAAAAATAAAGATCACCTGTCTCGATTTTCTTCGTCCCCCAATTCCTCCGACACCGTCTTACGATTATAAATCGACGATGTTTAAAACTATTTCGCTGCTTTGTTTATCAATTGTTTTTTCGCACATGCTTTTCGCTGACATTTTTAGCCTTTTAATTCCTAATGCTCCGCACCGTCGAATGGTTAATTAGAACAGTCCGAGCACCGCGTGTTCTAATACAAAACGTAGAAACGCATTTATTATTATCATCTCCGTTGCGTAAAACTCAATATACAAGTGTGCCTAACTTTTCGTAAAAACGTATGGTCTAACGAGTACTATAAACGAACCGGAAACGTTCTCGAATACTTTGGAAAATACAAAAAGAGTCCACGAATCCTCAAATCTTCGGGTCCGATGGCTGCAGTTTCGCCAGGTTCTCGCTGAGCTCCCAGAACTTCTTGGCTTTGGCTGGGTCCTGTATCCCAGAGGACAGCGTCTTCTCCTAAATCGATACATAAAGTTCATCAATCCGATATCGATAAACATCGATACTTTCGAACAGGATAGAAGCGCTGTCTACGTACTTGACAGTCAACGAAGTATTTCCCGGAAACGCCCTCCACATCGTTCGAGACAGCTAAGTGTATGGTTGTCTGGGATCCCTGTTCCTCGGTCTTGCAGAAAGTCCTCAGCAAAAAGTTCACCACCCAGGACATTGGCGGCGGAACGTTCTTCCAGATCCCTGTGTTCATCAATCCAGGATGCAGACAGTTCGCGGTCACGCCGGAACCTTGAAGACGCCGTGCTAGCTCTAACGTGAACATTATGTTCGCGCACTTCGAAACGTAGTAGAGATATCCGGGCAAGCTGGACGTTGGGTTCACGTTGTCCAGATTCAGTTTCGCTAGGACGTACAGAGAAGAGGCGACCACCACTATGCGGCTGGGTTTCGATCTCTTCAGCAAATCTGTACAGAATAAATTGCACGCGATCAATGTAATTTATTTCACGAAATGAAAATTGGAAAGTTCCGATTGTTTCGTCGATTTTTCTCATTCAAAAGGTTGGCGCACGCTAGAACGCACCAGCACCGTGTCGACTTTCTTCTAGGTAGTTTCAATGACATAATTGCAACTCTATTTAGTGGTTTAATTGACGGTATTTCGTGACGCGCGGTCCTACTGAGGCGGTGCTGGCGCGTCCTAGTGTGCGGCAACCTTGACCCTTTGCACTCTGAGTTATTTTTCAATTTTGCTACCAGCAGCTCCCAACTGTTTTTATTTTGAAATTTACTTTAAAGGACAGTTCCTTTACTGCTACTTTTTTGTAACAATTTTTATTATTTTTCTATTGGTTTGGACATGTCAACGACCATTGCCTCGCTGAAAACACCGGTTCTCGTACGATCACCGAAGTAAAACAGCGTGGGGCGTGGAAGGCGGCTTGGGTGCTTTTCACGTGTTGTTGGCAAAATAGGTGGTTCGGAACCCACCTTAATAAAAAGTGGGTCCTGGTGAAATTGGAAATTAGGCGATAGTGCGAAGAGTGGTAAAAGGGGGAGAAGTTGGTAAAATGAATTTGAAACCCTGAGGGGACCAAATATCATTACATACAATACAATACAATTGGTTTGGACATGACAAAACGTCGAGTGAGACTCGACGAAGATTCGAGTCCTTCATCTCACCTATCAGCAGATGAGTGAGCAGGAACGGCCCATAATGGTTGGTCGCCATGGTCATTTCCAGACCGTCCTCGGTCACTTTCTTTCTGAACACCTCCGCAGTGCCCGCATTGTGTACCAACACATCCAGCCTGCTCTCCTCGCGGTTTATTTGCTGCGCGAACTCCCTGACCGAGGCCAACGAAGACAAATCCAGCTTTCGGACGACGATATTGTCATTCTTCGTTTCCTTCGCGAATTCCTCTGCAAAGAAACAAGCATCCGTTATAATAAATTCAGCAGGTCACCGTTGAACTGGATCGAAGAGAATCAACGAACAATTTCCTTCCTGCTCGAACTGGTACAATAGTCTCGCATGACATTACCATGTAATTAACGCGCGACGATTACCTATGGAGATCGTAACATTTCGATCAGTTCCTAATGACTGGACTCCGGATATTTATGCAAAGTAAAAAGTTTCTGCTACTATTACAAGACACCGGAGCTGAATATAAATTTATATTCTTCACTGGTAATTTTAACTTAGAGCTATATTTTAACTTGAAAATTAAACATTTCTTCCAATCTAGAATAATTCCATTCTATATTATTCTTCTTCGTTTTATGAATATGAAATTGATATAACACCTCATAAAATACTTAAATGTTTAATAATTGATCAGATATTAACTGATTTAATAATGTAAACGATATTTTGAACAGTGGTAGAACGAGTGCTAGTGTGATATAATATCTCATAAACTAGTTAAATCTTTAGCAATTGATTAGATACCAACTTATTTAATAATGTAAACAATAATTTGAATAATTATAGAGCAATTTTTCGAGTGATAAGTGTTGAAGTCTTCTAATCTTTTATGTGTTTTAAATTGCACCTATTGAGTCTCGGTAATGACCAAGGCGCTTGCATAAGAGCTGCGTTTCGTTCACAATGTAACCGGTTACGATAGACAGCGGTTCTAATTTTTGTGACGAACCTTTCAGTTTGTTCGCCGCGTCCACGTTCCGGCAGGCCATAATCAGCCTGGCGCCGCGTTTGGCAATGTCCTTGGCAGTCTCCATGCCGATACCGGAAGTGCATCCAGTCACGATCACCGTCTTCCCTTCCATCCTGCTGTTGCTGGTGCAAACGCCCAGGGTGTACTGATTGTAAAGGTACACGGCGAGGAGGAACAGCAGCACGCCGAGCAACGCCGCCGCGGCCAGGTAACAGAGCGTCGTGCACGACACGATCTTCAGAAACATCATCTAAATGAATGGTGCACGAGAAAGCGTGACATATAGTGCAGCAATGATCGTGTGAGATTCGTTTTTTATCAGCTGAAAGAAAAAACGGGTGCGTGGAAGAAGCGACGTGGCAAAAAAAAGCGACCCAAGAGCCGTCGACAGAGAGAAGAACCGGCGAGGATTGTTGCAATGAAATCGCACGAGTCTTTCCGCTTCATCTGCGAATTGTCCGAACGAGCAGCTTCGAATTACAATTCGCCGTTCGACGGGGCTGAACTTTCGAAACTTTTCGAGAGTGTTTCGAGGCGGCTTTTCACGGAGCCGCTGGCATCGAAGTCTCCCGGCTCGAGAGAACGCCAGGCAAAAGGTCGATGCCCGTGAATACGGGTCGTTAGACATATCGGACACCGACGTGTTCTACTTGACGGAACGCCTCGGGACAGTCCCGACAAGTCCAAGACTCCCGACGTCCGTATATGCACAATAGTCCTAGACAGCCTCCGGTCGATGATCACACCGCGAGCTTAATCGTCCGGCAAATTGCGTTTATTACGCGCACGGAGATCCCCGGTGATGCGTCGTTCGTTGCTCGAAACTCGTGTCAACGACGATCGGTAAACCGGTTTCTAGGGCGAATGCGGGGGGGAAAAAACCTAATTACCCCATGGTCGAGGCGGGGGGAAAAACTAATTACCCCGAGTAAACATTAACGCCGCAAGAAAACGCGCTGACGACTTCTCGAAATTGTTCGTTCTGCTGCGTCAGGTGTTGACTTGTTTGTCGTTTTTTTTTTTTTTGCCATCCTTGTTTAGTTATTACAAATTGTCGTTGAAATTTCAACGAACGACGGTAGAGCGTGTACCGCGTTACACATACATGCGACGATAGAATTTCATTGGAACGTGTCGCGAGCAGTAATTAAAATTTCTCGTACCGCGATAATTGGAATGACAATGTTAACGTCGTCGTGACCGCGCAAGAGAGCGGATCAGTCGAATTTCAAAAGGACAGAGCGCAAAAAGTGTCAAGCAGCGAGCACGAGAGACCGGCAGAGAGAGAGAGAGAAAGAGAAAGAGAAAGAGAGAAAAATATATAATTTGAGCTCGACGCTGTAATCATACTCACGCCGGTTGCTACCAAATTCTCATTCAGGCTGGCTCGAGAGTCTCAGGTGCTTGCGTGCCTTTTCTACCGAAGCGTTCCCTGTATACTGACACATTACGATACGTGGCGGTGCCGGCAACGGCAACCAGTTCATCTCTTTCCTCTCTCTTTCTCTCTCTGCCTCTCTTCTTTTCTCTGTCCACTTGCACCGTTCCACCGCTTCTCTCTTCCTCCCACTTTCCACTTGCCGAGGAACACCGGGCGGGAGAGTGGCATTTTACAAACTTTAAGGTCAAGTTCCCTGTGTACCTTCCTCCTGCAAAGAAACTCGTTGCGTTTCGCATTAGTGCCTGCGTCCGGCAACTATGTATATATTAGACGTGCCGAGAGATTCGGCGCATCTCTCGGTGATATTCAGCGTTCGCAGGTATTTTTTTTGCGCTCGAGAATTAATCAGAAAAGAAACAATTTTCTTTTCGAATGTACGTGATAATTAGCGTGAAACTACACCAGGCCGGTTGTGTCTTTCCCGCGTGTAAACGCGTAAAATCCGGCAGGTCCGATCGGAATACTTTCCCTAAACCGCTTGCTCATCCTAGTTAGCTAATCCTACATATCTAATGTACGCGGTCTCAGAGAAAGCCGGGCCGCGTTAGAAGCTTTCCAATTGCCGTGGATAACCCGGGTTGCACTCGGTTTTGAAACGTTCCCGTAGCCCGGTGATCGAGAACGCGATCGTGTAAATGGTTTCGTGTTTATTTGGGGCCA
The DNA here is from genome assembly GCA_028454225.1 of Lasioglossum leucozonium. Classification (NCBI taxonomy): domain Eukaryota; kingdom Metazoa; phylum Arthropoda; class Insecta; order Hymenoptera; family Halictidae; genus Lasioglossum; species Lasioglossum leucozonium. The sequence continues at coordinate 4,670,700 of CM052211.1, read as the reverse complement.
GGTACACATCAATCGTCCACCTTAATTTTCTCGCGAATGATCGACGGCCGGGGTCGAAGCTTGGCCAGCGTGGCGTTGGTCTGATTTCTGGCCAGCTGCTCAGACTCGACGGCGTTCTGCAAGATCTGAGAGGCCAGGTTCGATATCCGCAGGTCCTTCACGCGCATCGCGTTCTCGAGGTACGCGACCTTGCAGTTCAGCGTGGAGATGATGTCGCCCTTCTCGCGGAGCTCCTGTTGCAACAGCACGCAAACGTGACGTGGGACGACGTCCTCCGAATTCGTATTCTGCGACGTGTCCTGCGTCCTGGACGCGGCTGGCGCAGCTCCTTTGCCACGAAAGGAAGAAAGCCGGAATCGTGCGTGTTTCCTTGGTCCCGATTGCGAAACACGACCGGTAACGTTTCAACTTACGAGCGCTTCGGAGTCCGATGGTCGGGAAGTACCGCCAGACGCAGAGCCAAAGAAGAACCCAATGAAACGCGTAGAGAAGCGTCGTTTTAACGCGCTCGAGCGTAGATGCGCCGGGAACGATCGTCCTCGGAGTCAACCGATTAGGAGGACAATGGACCGGACTATCTTTCCGGACGCCAGCTTCGTTGGTCTTGCCTGGACAAAGTATAGCACGATTGATTTCGAGTTTTTGCTAGACCGGACAGAGATTGGCTACTTTCAGGGTCCTTTTCTTTGAGATTTTGCAAGCTGTTCTGGTGCTCGGGGTCCTTCAACAGTTTGTTCCAAAGCTCCAGCAGCAAGTGTTCGACCGCCCCGGGATGGGAGTTCGCCAGTTGGGTCATCGTCTCTTTGGACTGCTTCATGTCGATTTTGCTGAGCACCTTACGGTTCAGTATGTTCCAGTTCTCTTTCTTGGTGGTGAAATTGCTAGCCGACACGTAATTGTGAAGATCAACGTAGCGGGGGTAGTACACCTTGAGAACTTCCGCCATCAACACTACGAGAAATATTGCAAATAAATTTACTAAACTATTGTGGGTAATAAAGAAATAATCGCATCAAGCCCGAACTAATACTTTTACGCGGCGAAAAATCTTTTTTTTTCCTTAACGCTTATGACCCTATCTCTTAAATAGAGCCACTGTGCATATTAGGGGCCCCCCACTGATTTCGATGATTTTTTTAATATGTTGTAAAACTCAATATTCTGAACAACTTTTTCCTTACATGTAATCGTCGCTCAGCCTTAGTTTTTGAGATATTTGCGAAAAACTGCAGCTACTACTACATTGAAATTTGCTTATACGTGCACGTCCGAGCTGTGCGTATGCGTCAGCATTATGCGACCGCTCGTCAACTGTTTCACTAGGATTGTCGAACGATCTACATTGTAGATTCTACAATATACCGCGTGAACTTTTTAAAATATATGATGATGAAGAATTAGGGATAAACTTCCGAGAAGCGATTTTTTTATACTCTGGATTCTTACGTAAGAATTAGTACATATTACGACGACGGCTAACGACTGTGGATAACCCGAAAAGTTTATTTTAAGAGCGTGCGACAATGACATTTGTTTGAGTTAGGTTTGGCTAGATAACCGAAGTTGTTGTTAATCTGGAAGTGGAGTTAGTTTAATAATAAACCGTGGAGAATTATTAAGCCAAACCTAACTCAAACTAATGTCATTTCCGCTCGTTCTTAAAATAAACTTTTCGGGTTATCCACAGTCGTTAGCCGTCGTCGTAATATGTACTAATTCTTACGTAAGAATCCAGAGTATAAAAAAATCGGAGATATGGGCTTTTCGGAAGTTTATCCCTAATTCTTCATCATCATATATTTTAAAAAGTTCACGCGGTATATAGATTGTTCGATAATCGTAGTGAAACAGTTGACGAGCGGTCGCATCATGCTGACGCATACGGACATCACGGACGTGCACGTATAGGCAAAATTAAATGTAGTAGTAACTGCAGTTTTTCGCAAATATCTCAAAAACTAAGACTGAGCGACGATTACATGTAAGGAAAAAGTTGTTCAAAATCTTCACCCTGACAACATATTAAAAAATCATCGAAATCGGTGGGGGCCCCTAATATGCACAATTACCCTATTGTGTAAATAAATAAAATTTGGAAATGGAGGCATTAAATGGTACCGGCATCTGAAAAGTCTCTCGCCAAATTTTTGCTGGGCTTCGAGAAGGGAATCGTCGCGATCCACGTGTGTATCTGATCCATCTGATCTTCCGGGATCTTTTCGTGCTCGTTGGCTGTCATGTTTCCCTCGATCGGCGGCTCCTACGATTGAATATATTCTATCCTAATCGACGATCGTATTCAACATATTTTTGTCGCGATATCGTGCCGGACGTTGCACGAATTCACGGCAGAATTTGTTCGTGCGACAAAACTCGACAGAAATTATCCTCCGGTCTGTCTGTCGGGCGAACGATATTCTTTTTTCATTTCCGACTGGAAGAAAGAGAAATGGGGTGTGGAAGCTATAAATCACTAGCTAGGTATAAATTTCGCGCCGTTTGCGAAGAGTATGCGTCACTAGATCTGGTTTCGCGCGCCCTTCGCTATTTGCGAGCGGTGAATTCGTGAACTAGGCAAATGGAAAACGATCGGAATTCGTTGTGTCAGTTCCAGTCGGTACGGTAGAGCATAACAGGAAAATAATAACGCAATTGACTCGTTATTCATTAAAGAATTGACATTTTTTCAAGGCGAGTATGTTTTAATTCAATTATTGATTCAGATACCTCGTTCGTGGTCGAATATCACGTGTTATTATTTTCTCAACGTTGAAAATTACCAAGCAACTGCAGATTTTTACCAGAAAATCCCTAGCGCCACTGGTTTCCCATGATTTCGGTTGGTGCGACTTGAACTGAAAGAGGTTCACGGTATTTAGTAACCTGTATTGTTGCAAAGTAATTGTCATGGCTTCGGAACGGTACAGTTTTTCGCTAACAACTTTCAGGTAATAATTAATTTCCTTTGTAACAACTTTCGATCATCGAGCATCCAACTCGCTGCACCATTATTTATTTAATTTTTAATTCAATCGATCAATGAAATTGCCTCAGAAGAGGTATAACCTAACGCCGAATCATTAGTATTATTTTACACAATGATCTTTGAATGTACAATTAATAGCTGATCGAGTTTCTTCTGTAAATCATCGTACAGTTCATTCTGACTATAAAGTCTGTTGTTTCTCTGTGGAAATACACTGGTTTCAGCGGGACGTGCTCACAATGACTCGTCAAATATACCCACGGTATGTCAGATTATTGTAACCGATTCGATTTGTTTCATAGCCCCTCTGGGAAGCTGGTGCAGATAGAATATGCTCTAGCAGCAGTCGCAGCTGGCGCGGCCAGCGTCGGTATCAGGGCGTCCAATGGAATCGTTCTTGCCACAGAAAACAAACATAAGTCCATACTCTATGACGAACACAGTGTGAACAAGGTTGAGATGATAACGAAACACATTGGCATGACGTACAGCGGAATGGGACCCGACTACAGGCTTTTAGTAAAGCAGGCGCGTAAAATGGCGCAGCAGTACTTTCTGGTCTACCAGGAGCCTATACCTACCGCACAGTTGGTGCAACGCGTCGCTATTCTTATGCAGGAATACACACAGTCAGGGTACATAATTCTTTTCACAATCTTCTACCGTGTTTACACTGTAACGAATTTATTTAATCATGATTTTAAATTGCAGAGGAGTCAGACCTTTCGGAGTGTCTCTATTGATTTGTGGCTGGGACAACGGCAAGCCCTACTTGTTCCAATGCGATCCTTCCGGCGCGTATTTCCCGTGGAAGGCCACTGCCATGGGTAAAAACTTTGTCAACTGCAAAACCTTCCTCGAGAAGAGGTACAGCGATTTTCTGGAGCTGGACGACGCCGTTCACACTGCCATCTTAACCCTGAAGGAAAGTTTCGAGGGTCAAATGACCGCTGATAATATCGAAGTTGGTATCTGCGATGCGAATGGTTTCAGGAGACTGGACCCCTCCAGCGTCAAGGACTATCTCGCCAATATCCCTTAATTGTAAACTATTTTTATATATACATCGCTTTAACGCATTGATCTTTCAACACTTCAAAACGATTCTAGATTCTTATAATAAAATTTTCCGTTGAAATCAAACCCGCAGTTTATCCTTTTCGGCAGTATTAGTCTTTGAAAAAATTCATTTTACAGAAGAATATTTAAACGTCGCATACCCTCTAGTAAAAATTGGCCCTCTGAATATGTGCCTTTGTGATGCGAATACTCTCTGCTCCGTTGTAATTGGTTGCGTGCATTCAGGGGCTGACGGCGCACTTTTCATTTGATGCTCGATAACATGGCCGAAAAAAATCGTACAAGGCTCATTTCGAAGATGAGACTTCGATCTTCTGCGTGGGCGCAATTTATTAAAAAAACACTCTGCAGAAACGTTCGAATTTGCAAAATTCTCGAAACAACAAACTATGTTCACTTTCTCTCACGCGTAGCGCAAGAAGCGTAGCAGATAAAAACGAATAATCGAGATTGCGAAAGTAATTCAGCTACAAAACGAGACCAGACCGATTATTCCACGAGATTTTTTCACGAAACGACGACACCTTGGACGCGGGCAATATTTTCACGAAAAAGCGATGGTTCGAGGAAATACTCTGTTCGGAGAATTGTTCCTCCTGGAGGTATCGTCGAAATTTTTTTTTTATCTGTAATATTAATGTATTTTCTTGAAAATTTGAATACAGGTAGTGTGTATCCAATTATGAAATACTAATTAACTGAAATTTAGAGATTTTTACGTCCTAATATTATTATAGCTTAATTTTTCTGTATTTTCTGTAAATTACAGTTTTTCAACCATACTTATTATTGTTACTTTATTAAATGTCATAAAATTCATTCATTCTTTCAAACACACTTGTTTGAAAGCCTGGACACCCAGTTTTCAAATATTATTCATTATTCGCACGAGTTTTCAGACATTTCCGGTGATGTGACAAAAAAATGTTTCCTACGAAAAGTAATCGGTACACAGTCTTTTACAAATATCAATAGAAAAAATTTCAAAAAAAATTTTTTTTCAATAAAAAATTGTGGTCACCTTCATTATTTATTTATAACTATATATTTTTTTATTCAATAATGTTATAGCTGACGGCAAGACGAATCCAACGACCTATTTAATGTGGTCTTTATGTATTGAAATAATGGTGAAATAGGCGTGAACAGCTAGAACGTCGATTTTACCCACTGTGCGTCGCGACTGTGCACCAGGCTTTAGCACCGCCGTATTTGCCGCGTCCGGTTGCGAGTGCTCAGGGGCAGCGATGCGAACTGTCACCGCTAGATGTCCACAGGGTTTTCTCGCGATCCGCGTTCTCTCCCCGTGCGCAGCCAGTACAGCGAGCGAGCTCCATTAGAAGGTTGTACGCCGCTGCGAGGGACGTAGGGGTCTGACAAGTTTTCGACGGTGATTTACAAAGTTCTCGTTGTTTAACAAAACCGTCGACGAAGGCGGAGGGCCTTCGACGCAGCGGTCGCTCGCGAGCAAGGTGTCGCCACGACCTGGTGTAAGTTGTGCGCGTACGCGAACGAATTTTCGTAGTCGGTGCGCGGCCGGCCGGTTGGTTGGTTTGTTTCGCGTGTCACGTTGTGCTGTCATTTTTCGGTAGTTGTTGTCGGTGTTGGACAAGGATCGACCGGAGCACGTGTCCAGGCTGCCGTCAACGAATGTGCACTGGTGAGTCCTTGCCGGAATCGTATTTACAGGACGCGCCGTTTCCGTTTTTGCACGATGCACACGGATCTCGGCGTGCACACACAGCAAACCACTGAAGCTCTCGGAGTATCGATGTTGCGTGTGCGCGCACACATATTTACACGTTTGTCCTCCCGATATGTCCGCGTTATTTTTTCCGGGATCAGGCCCCGCAGTTAATTTCGTGCCGTGGGTCCATCCGATCCGCCGATTGAACGCGTTCTTCGCGCAACCGTCGCCTGTTGAGTCGCGTGTCGTCGATTGTTTGTTTATGTGTCGGCCATTAGTCGCGTTCGGACGCGGAGTCTGTTGATCGAGCCACCCGTGCTCGCGTTTCTCGTTCGAGGTCGTTAAAGTTGCTGTTCCGTGCCTGCTTCCCCACCCCCTCTCGTTGCCTGTACTTTTCACAAGCATTTTTCGAACGGTCGTCCGCCGTCTGTGCGAGGCTCCGGCTACACTCCCGCGGACATCTTTTGTCATCCACTTCCGGTTCGGCTGTCGACGGATACCGTTTTTCTTTTTTTTTTCTCTCTCTTTTTTTGCGCGCGCGGTTCGTGGGGTTAGGATGCTGGGAAACGCCGAGAACAGATGTCGTCCGCGAAACGTTTACAGGTCCATTTATACTATCAGCACAGACACGTTCCGTATCGGCACCGTTCCGACTCTATTTCTACTATCCGCAAAGACACGTTCCGTGTCCGTATCGGCACCAATCCGTTCGTCGAACTGTCTCGGATTTTGTTCAAATTTTAATATCTTGTAGTCTTTAGTGACCTATGAACGAATCTCGAAGGATTTTGACGGCTTCACCGTCAATACTGGTTTTAATTCAACCCTCGCATCAGCCATCTTTTTTCCGAGTATTATCTTAGGCTGCACTGTACCTTGCGTAAACAGAAATTTTTGCCTTTTTCTCATGTAATCCTATAGATTTTGGCGAGAAAATGCAAAAGTCCAAGTTTTAATCTTAGGATCTACAAACATTCGACTCATGATTTTCAGCCTAGTCTGAACAGAGTCAGAACGCATGCATACTACTATTCGCTCCGGCACCAACCGCTAAAGTATTCTTTGCGAGAATGTTGGACGGTCGGACCGGTGCCGATACGTGCCGGTGTCGTTCCGATACGGATAGTATAAACACTTGTACCTAAATGCATTGAAGAATATTTGTCTGATCGGATACGGAACGTGTCTGTGCTGATAGTATAAATGGACCTTACCGGGTACGTCGGAATGTATACATTGTTGCGAGCTGCGGTACCTTGTTCAATTAGAATCGCCACTGTAAATCTGTCGGTAAACGTTCTTCCGCGCGTCAGAAACCGATGTTGTCGAATAGAAACTGATGCGTCGATCAATCTTTCTGTTCTTTTCGCTGTTTTCAATTCTCAAATTCGTCTTTCTCGTGCAATTTCATTGCGTGCGGAGAGGTCTGAGTTCTCCGCGGAAAATTGGAACTTTCAACCCGTTCGCTGGAAGGTGCGAAAGAAGTTTGACCACTCTGCGAACAAGTTGATCTATTAATCCATTTACATCACATGGAAATATGAAAAAAAGGTCTCTATTACCAAATTTAGTTAGTTAGTTAATTCTTTACTCTATTTTGTTAAATAGAGATGGCGTTGGAGAGCCGGAGCTCTATCTGCCCAATTCAAACCTGTCTTTATATTAACAAATTTAAAATAATTTTTTTTCAACCAAGTTGAGCGCATTCGGCTCCGGCGGTAGTGTCTAGGAGAATTGAGCGTATATACAGGGTGTACGCGTTAAATTATGTCAGCATTTTTTAGGCATTTGTGCAATTAAAAAATGTTTTAAACAAAACTTTATCAATACTTGGTGAGCTACATGTTAGCATATTCTGAAATCTGAAGAACGTAAAAAAATAAAGGTCACCTTGACATTTTTAAATGGCACCGTATGTTTTCGACGTCGTAGGATTGTCGCTGATGTCGAGTTCAATAATGTATTGTACTATGACCTGGAAATGACCTCAAACTCGAAAATTTTGTGCAAAAATAATTTTAACGAAAAATTATTTTTTTCTACATTCGAACTGCGATTCATCTTCTATGATACAGAACTCCTCTCTTTGTATTAGATTTGTCGTTGTCCGATTTTGTTGAACATCTGATGATATATTTTGGAAAAAATAATTTTTCATTAAAATTAAGTTTGCACAAAATTTTTGAGTTTGAGGTCATTTCATGGTCATAGTATAATACACTGTTGAACTCGTTTCGACATCAGCAACAATCGAAAACATATGATGCCATTTAAAAAAAGTCAGGGTGATCTTTATTTTTTTACAGAAAAAGCATTTTTTTCAGGTTGAAGAATACGCGAACATGTAGCTCACCAAGTACTGATCAAGTTTTGTTTAAAACATTTTTTAATTGCATTAAAAATGGTGACATAACTTGACGCGTGGACCATACACTTCGGTGATAGTGACCAGGAAAATTGAGCGTATATATACGCTAATGATGCAAATGGGTTAAAAACCCGTGCCTCCCGCACTAAATTTTCGAATGCTCGAATTAGGGACTCGAAAAAAACCTATGCAACTCGGATAGTTTACGGTGTCCTCGAGGCCCGTGTGCTCGTCTCCGCGGAGTTTTACATAGTGTCCGCGGTCCGATCGAGTTTTATCGCCGCTCGTAAAACCGAATAGCCTCTCGCACGCGGAAATACGCGATCGCTGCGCGGCCGTGTGCAGCTTAACAAAGAACAGTTAAACCCTTCGCGAGGGCGATCGTTAGGGTTTAAGACGGATCAATGGAGCGTCGTTTATGCCCCGAAATAATTCGCGACACGAGATACAACCGATCGGACGCCGATTGGATTCCTGGTGATTTTGTATTTACAATCGTAACCTTCCTCGCGCGCCGCTGAACCGTAAGAGGCTCCATTGTGACTCGAGAACGAAAGGGTGTATGCTTCGATACATGTACAATTGATATTTTTGTTTAACAACATTGTTCCGACGCGGTCTCCGGTTAGTTTATTTTGAAACCGAGTTCCGAGGAAAGGATGAGCGGCGTTAGAGGACATCGATGTTTGTAAATCGCGGGTTCATGCTAATCGAATTAGTGTACCGACTGTTCTGTACGCTATCGGTAAATAGAGAGCGCGGTGTCCTTTCCAGAATACAAGGATAACAAAGAGGTTATAGTGCGACATCATTGCGTCCGATTATACTTTCAGAAATATGTGAAAATCATTTAGCAGTTGCAACGAACGGGGAGCGACAATTAACGCAAGTGAAAAACGAGAAATCTCCGTGTGCCCCTTTTTCCAGTGAAAATTCTACGCGACGGCGAAAACGCGCATCGGTCTCTCGACGTCGCGCAGTGGGCCAGGAGCCCCGGAAAATCGGCGAAAATTGTTTTACTGTTATTTACGGGCTTTAAGTAATAATACATCAGGTCGTTGAATTCGTCTTAACCACAGCTATAATACTACGAAATCAAAAATGCATTTTAATATTTGAAAAATCAAAATTCTGTTAAGTTTTTATCGAAAAAATTTTTTTTTGCGAAATTTTATACACAGAAGTTTGTAGACGTTTAAACACTGTTTTGTTGGAAACATTTTTTCCTCAGGTTCAGATACTAGAAAAATCGTGATAACAGAGCGCTTCCAGCGAAAAGCTGGAAAAAATTATATTTGCATGTAAATGAAGTTGAAATGATGTAATTTATTATTTTGACGGTAAATATGTAGATCGCGAAACTTTTTCATAAGTAAATATTCATACGAATGTTAATTTTCATCAGGAAATACCATCACGATGGTACCGCGCGTAAAAATAAATGGAATTTCTCAAAAAGTGCAAGAAAGTTGCAACTTTTTCTCTCGAAATACTGAAGTCAAATCAATTCTAAACTTTTAAAAGAGAAAATTGTCTGAATCGCACTGGGAACGCAAAACTTTAAGAATATACGAATAGTTTACTATTCTCTTAGGAGAACGAAAACAATTCTTCTATATCTACATATCATGCTATTTCCTAACTATCGCATATGTAATTTTTTACTTATATTGAATGGATTGGATTGATAAATTGCATAACATATTTCTGGAAATATATTTATTTGCCAATCCCGTTTTTTCAACCAGGTAATTCACTATGAATACACAACTTTTCCGGCAATGAACTTGGCCTTCCAGTACCATTCTTCGTAGCAGAATCTATTAAAGCATTTTCGTTTTCGACCACGATATAACGATCGATAACCGTACATTCTCGAATTGTCATCTTTCTAACTTTCTGGCAAGTTTCCGGGGTCCTGCCCCACTGTGCGTCGTCGCGGGAAAAATGACGGACAATAACAACGCGAACACCCTATATACCTCGTCGCACAGTCCCCCCCTCACCCTCTGTTCCACCCCTCCCGGGCCCACCTAACTCGCTTTCCCGGCGACGTCTCTGCATTGAAGACGAACAATGCCGGATTTTAATATGACGCATCCGCAGACGCGTTTCCACGACTAACGGCGGCTTTCATTTACTGCTGCTCGAACACTGTTTCCACGTTAGTACTTGAAGATCTCTGCGGACAATCATAGTCACCGGCGCGGGGCGGGGAGAGGGGTGGGGGATGGAGGAGGGAAAGGGAAGGAGGACGCTAGGGGAAAAGAGAGGATAGAGAGGATAGAGGACGAAGGCTTCGGCGAGCCCGTTGCACGGTTTGCAATTTTAATGTCGGCATTACAAGAGACCGGTCCTCCCCTTTCCGGCCAGCGAAAGCGCTGAATTTACATTTCCGCTTTCGCGGGGAATTGCAAGCGTGCCGATGTCGCTTATTAAAAATTCTATAAAGCCATCGACCGCTATTCCGACGCGGTCCTCCTTGTTTTCCACGGTTTCCTCCTCGGCTTTGTCTCTCGGCCCCGTTGCTCCTCGACCGAGTGCCTTCCCGAGGCGCGACACCTTCGGGCTAACTAGCCGGGATGCCGATCCTTGAGCCAATCGACGCCTCCTTCCCGCGATTCGTCCTTTTTCAAGGCATTCAGCTCCCGACGGTGGCCTGGGGACATCGTTCTGGACACGAGCGAGCTTCGAGACGGGTACGATATCGAACAAGTCTTCAGAATTCGGGATTCTTAGCGGACCAAGGCAGCGGTCGGCGAGCTGTGGCTCTTCCAGAAATCTATTTTATTTTCATTCGATAGTATTTGGTGATTTAAAAGTGCTCCTCACCGATTTCGATGACCTTGAAATATGTTGTCATCATTCTGTTTTAGTTTTCGAGGTATTCGTAAAAAACTCTGGTTACACTTACGTTACCAGTACACTGTATTCTGGGGGAAAAATGGACACAGAATAGTAATTGAGAGGGTAGTTGGAGTGGGTTAAGGCGGAGAGGGGGTTTTAGGTCTTGGTGGGAGAAGCAGTCACTGACGTATAGGGAAAAGTTGTTCAGAATGATGATAAACGTGACAGCATATTTCAAGGTCATCGAATTCGGCGAGGACGGCAAACTTCTAAATAATTACCTAGCATCTTAATACAATTTTCAATCAGTCAGCGTGTCATATCTGAATTCGCATAAAGAGCAATTCCAGATTATTATGAAGCGTGATATCTAGTTTTATTTAGTGTACCTAGTTTCAACCGACTTCCAAAAACAGAAAGAAATATCTAAATCGCTGTACTGCTCTGATACTTGGCTTCCTCGACCGAACGAGCTTGCCGACCGCTGTTCTAAGGAAAACTGCACTTGTAAATCGTTTCTAGTCCCAATTCTGACTCAGCCAAGTGGCCGTCCGGTGAATCCTCGTCGCAGAAAAATTCCGAGAACAGCCTCCACGGTATCCTTGGCTAGATTCTTAGCGGATGCGTTCAGAATTGCACGTGTTAAGCGCGACAGGCACGTAGCGAGGTTCCGTATCCGAGCTCCGGGGTCTCGCATCTGCGGGGGTCACTCTAATTACCGTCGGCTCCTTGCTCCTTGCCCTCTCCCCTGTGGCTTTTCTTTTGTTTCCTCTTTATCAGAGAGCCACCGGCTGGGTAACGCGAGGCGAGGAGGCGCGCCTGAAATTACACGCCATCAAATTGCGCTCTAGGTATGCGCGACGCGGGTCCCGCTCGCCCGATAGGCCGTTAACGCTTTTGCCACGCCGGGCATACCTCGATTCTGCCTCCCCGCGGCCCCGGTTTCCCAATGGCGGTGACGCCGTTTTCTAATCGACCAAAGGCACCCACCTCTCACTTCCATTCGACTCGTTTTTATTCGGGAAACCGGTCGTTGCGCATTGTCTTCGGCGCAATAGTAGATGGAAATTGTCGGGATAACGAGGTTAGGAGATTGAATACACCTTTAACCCTTTTGCAGATAATATATATATAATGTCTGTCTTTTTTATAGAGCTTAGAGGTTAAATAAGCTATACTGTGTTTCACTGAAAGTAGAGTTTTATCTTTATTAACAAATAATTAACGTTTTTTATTTACACTATTTACACCTCCCTTACCTGGAAGTAGAGAAACGACATTAAAGCCTATTTTCCCTATCGTTCTTTTATTACCTTACTTTTTCTTTACTTTGACTTTACGCGTGTCTTCCTTAATTAGCAACTCGATCCTTCTCTGTTCTCTCCGACGAATCACGCGGCCAATTCAAACATGGGATTTGAGAAGTAGTATCTGTACTACTTTACATATATTTTAACTTGAAAATTAGATGTTTCTTTCAATCTAGAATAATTACATTCTGTATTGGAAAGAATTAAACATATCCGCGTTAAGCACTTACGAGACGACCCAACATTTTTCGGAAGCCTGGAAAGAGGATCGACGAAGATTAACGCGAATTCTATAATTTTCTGCGGATCCTCGAGACACTCGCTTCGTCTTCCGAGAGTGTCCTAATACTTACGGGGGTCCGCAGCGGAACGGCAAGTCGTCGAACTATGCGAGACCGGCTCGCGTCCGTGAAGCAGCTCCGGCTTTAAACGATCGTTGCGGTTAGTTCGATAACGATCGTTCGAACTCCTCCCGTTACCGGTTATAGTTGCCGGTATCAGGTATTCGTTGTTTATTTGACACGCGGCCCGCATTACGCCCGGCCATCGATATCGAATGAACGTGCATACAAATGGCGGGCTGTTACGCACACGTGCCCGCCACTCGTACTCTCGTTACCTTGCTCGAGGAACCTCGCGGACCATGGATAATTGTTCCAGCCTCGACACAATAATTATCCGTGACAATTATCTCGTCTATTCAGAAAAAGAAAAATTGGCGGTCGCGGCAAACAAACTTTAGCCCAGTAATGGCGCGATCTAAGCGCAACTCGAGGAGAATGATCTAAGCGTGTCATCTACTCATTTCACTGAGGGGCCCAGAAGTTGGGCAGTATTTAAATAAAAATTTAAATATAAGTTATTGTCACACCGTGTGAATCCAATTGCAAAACTTCTTTATTTTCTATTATTTTTTTAATGGGACTTTCGTGAACTAGTTTCTGTCATTCTTTCGATTAAGACGACACTAAACACGGTACAATTTCAGCTGTACTTAGTGGTTTAATTAATGGTAAGGACTTAGTTTTGTACTTTCGGCGCAGTCATGAGGAAACAGTGTCGGGGACACGATCTAAGCGCGCACAGAACCGAGAAAAGGTTTAGACCGCGCCATTTATCACCGGCTTCCGATACGCGGGCATTTAAGTTTCTCCGCGGAATTATCGTCGCTGTACTCGAGGAGTCCACGAGAGGATCCTTGGAGGCTTCGCCGAAGAGCCCTATAAGAAGAAATTCAATCTTGTAAAACGCAGAACGTACCTGCTGAAACGTGGGTCGTCGGTTTATTCCGGGCCTTAATCGACTCGCGAGAGACGTTTCCCGCAGGTCGTTAAACGGGGAGTTATCAATTCATCCGTTCAATCTCGGGTTTCATCCTGTCCCGGGGACTCTTAATCGTTCGTCCACGAGCTCGCGAGCGCAAAAAAAAGTCGCAGAGTCACGGGAAACCATCTGTCGTATCTTGATGGTCCTCGAAGAAGAAGGTTCGGCGCGGTGCGGTGCGGAACGCCGTAAGACAAGCAATTTAATCCGACATTCTCGTTTACTCGCAGTCATCGGACATGTCGCCGTTGCTTTCTTCGTCGCGCGTAGAAATCCCGGGGAAAATGGATGGCGGACACGGGAACAGGAGATGATGAACGCCTCGGTCGCACAGCCCAAGAATTGACCGCGCGCGCGTTGGCTTCGGGGTTTAATTTAAGTGGATTACCGCGCGGAGGCCGGTTTCGAACTACAGCGCACACGGAACTTCCGGCCCGGAAATTTCAAAGTCCTCCGAGTGGACATAGTTTATAAAGTGTTCGCCGGTAGGTGGGTAACTCGGTGAATCTTGTTGTCAGCCGGAGTTACCCTATCCGGTAATCGAACGCGCTTAGGCGACGGACTAATCGCCGCGTCGCGAACCTGAAACACATTGAATTCGGACGCGTCCGATTCACGACCGGTCGATTTTCTACTCTCCGCCATTTTACTAATGGATGCCAAGAGACCTGGAAGACTTGGGTTTGTCGACAAACATTTTATTGAACAGGGTGTCTCAGCTAAAGGAGGCCACCTAAATATCTCCTCTATTTTTAATGGCACAACAAATATTCATTTAAACGGTATCGAAGGAGGAATATCTTACTTTTTTTATTCCATCTTGTAACGGCTGAGAAAATACATTTGAATACGCTTAAGTCATTACCTTCAGATGACCTTGAGTATTAAAAGACTTACACTTGAACCTTACTGTTTATGTTACAAGTGCTCGAAGTGATGTCCGTCGTTTTAAATTATGCCATAAATAATTTTTAAAAGTAAAGGAGATATTCAGGTGGCCTCCTTTAATCCGGCAATAGAACGGTTAGCCAACTTCAAGATGAAATAGAACCTTCGCGGAGGAGACGCGGAAAGTCGAAGGGACCGTCGAAGAACGTTCTAGTTCGTCGATATGCTTTACATGGTGCTCTTGCCTCGACTCGATAAATCTTGCGCTCGTTCGACTGCTCGCGTGAATTTATTCATATCGCAAATACACGTACGTCGACTCAAAGACGAAGTGCATCGAGCGCGGCTGAGACCCCGGAAAAACTAGTGCAGTCTCGGACCAGCTTGGAATACCTTGTAGTTTATGGGAATATTGGAAACAAAGATCGAAACAACCGGGCACCGATCCGCGAAACGATTCTCCGCGAACGATAACGTATCCGAGAAAGCTCAGCGCGGGAGTGGAATACGACAGGTTATAGAACGCGTCCTTTTTCGTTGTAAACGCGCAGGCAGAGAGCGAGAGAGAGAGGAAGAGAGGGAGAGACCTATCCGGTAACCGTGGTGGCTCCGTTTGACGAGAAACGGCGTCCGGCCGAGCGATCAAAGCTTCCCAGAAGCCCGACAAGCCCCGATGACGTCGATCGCTTCGGTTTTCCGTCGTCGCAGGCTCCGATGAGCAAGCTTTTTTCATCCCGGCTTGCACAGGTCGCCCTGCAAAAGCTCTCGCCTCTTCCTCTCCCTTCTCTCTCCCTTTCACGCCGTGCGCGGCGACATCGAGAGGCCAGCCCTCGCGCGGATAAAATTAGATCGCCCTACCGATCTATCTCGTCGCGCGAGCAATTTTTCTAGTTCCACCGTGATTGCCCGGCGACGATTCCACGATTCACGACCTCGTCCCCCAATCGAGGGGCTGCTGAGCTCTAATATTGGGCGGGGACTGGTCCGACTCGCGGGCAACAAGGCCACGCCTAATCCACGCGCTCGACGCAGAAAAGGCTAGGCATTGTTTCCGGAGATTCTTGAGAGATGCACTAGTCCCGGCTAGTTTTGAGTGCGAAGGTTCTCCGTGGCGATCAAGAGCGTCTAAGCCACGCCCACTGCGAGCTCCTCGCGAAAGAGAGCATTTCGGAACCGAATCTTTGGCGAGTGCAGAGCTCTCGCAAGAGTGATCGGAATTGGCACCCGCCGGCTTGATCTCTAGCGAAAATTCGCACGCTCGACTGCATCGTGGAGCGCGACTAGAGAAGAATAGAGAGAGGGGTCGTCGCCCCGCCCTCGTACGCGGGAATTCCTTTTAAATTTCAAGGCGTGCACGTCCTTATCCCGGGAAACATAACTCCGTCCGAGGATACAATGAGCGGCGGGCATCGTGGAATGTAATTAAGCCGGAGTTACCGACGGAACAGGACTGATGTCAAATTATGGGGTAACCTCCGCGCTCCGCGCCGCTTGCTCCTCTTCTCCCGTCCGTGCGTTCCCGTCCCGGTTCGTCATACCGATTTATTTCCTGCCAACCAATAGTTTCCGCCGTTTTGCGGTCTACGTTCCATCCTTTCGCGTGTAATATTCAACCGGAACAGCGAAAATTGGGGCCCCGGTGCTCCTGCCCACGGGTCCCTTCCGTCAAATCCTTTCCGTCGATCAAGAACGAACTCGGCACGAAAATTCTTCGCGGATCCAGGGAACGATGTTTTTCTATTTTTTTTTCGCGTGGCAAGGACGCGGCACGGTTTCCCCGCCGGGAATTAGATTGCGGTTTAGACAGGTCTCCGTTAGCGCCGCAGAATCGCGAACACCGAAACCGTATTACAACCGACGCGCAATCGATACTGTCGCTGCTCGCCGACGTTATTTCTTGACGAACCAGCACGGAGCGATGCGCGCTCGGATCGAAAACGCGTCTCTGAAACTATTTCGGCCTTGACCTTTTTGCTTATTTTATTGCCGCAACGACGTTCCCCGGTTACGCTTCCAAGTTGAAAAGGCTAAGAACGCTCGCGAGTGCTGTTAGCTTGCTGCATTGTTGTGGCCCGGTAATTTCTGACGAATTAGTGTACCAAGTGTTCAGTTGCTACATTTTATATACCGAAGTTTGTAGACGTTTAACAATTATTTAACTTTTCTTGGAAACATTTTTTCCCCAGATTATCGGATTATTATATCCCCAGGAAACCCTTCCAGCGAAAAGCTGGAAAAAATTATTTCTGCATGTAAATTAAGTTGAAATAATGTAATTTATCACTTCGATAGTAAATATGTAGATCACGAAACTTGTTCGTAAGTAAATATTAATACAAATATTAATTTTGCGATGGTGCCGCACGTAAATAAAAAAAAATAGAATTTCTCAAAAAGTGTAAAAAAGTTGCAACTTTTTCTTTCGCAATATTCAAGTCAAATCGATTCGTTTGACGCATTGTTGTGGCTCGGTAATTTCCGACGAGGTAGTACAAGATCCCGAAATTTTCAAAGTTTCGCACAACGTTCCGCGAGTCGAGCAACAATCGCGAGCACACATATTATTCCCCGTTAACAATTTGCGACGTGTCGATCGTTCGAAAACGAAAACGGGTAGCAGAGCGATCGCAGTTTCAGTTTCCCGATAACGCGATCCGAAATCGTCGAAGATCTGAGCGTTTAATCGTCGCGATCTCGTCTCCCAGTGTCTCTCCTCCCCGGATTTAAAAATGCATTAACGTCCGCTATTCAAGAGAGAAGAGCGTTCCTTAATTACGGGGAAAGAATTGCGCGACGTTTCGAGCTTCCCGTGTTCGTTGATTGAAATTTAATCGTCGCGTCGTTTCATTGTCGCGTGCGCGCGTTCGAACGCGGAATCGCTTCGCTTGCCGATTACGATTATTCGTTTTCTGGGCCGGGAAATTTTAGTGGGAAAACCCCTCCGGTGAGAATAATCGTGGAACACGCGATTCCAAAAATTTCAACGGTTGAACATCTGAAAAAAAAAAGGAAAACGCCGCTCGTACGATCTCTGACGAAATCGATCGTGTTTCGGCTTTTCGGCGGGACGTTTAAACGTTTGCCGAAGAAACGTAACTGTATTTCAACGCGCGCCTCGATTTTTCCCGAGATTTCCCGGCATGCCGCGCCGTGTCGCGCAGTCAGTCCCTTGCAGCGCGGTTTTAACGAAGTAATTTCGCGGTTCGTTCCCTGTGAATTGTCGAGTGAATTCCCCTCGAAGCGCGTGTGCCATCAGAAATTTCTTCGTCCTGGATCGGGACGCCTCCCTTCCTCGCTCTCGGAATCCCGGCCGATTGATAACGAGCAACAAATTATCGATCGAGAACGCTCTCGCTCTCTTTCTCTTTGTCCCTCGCAGACCTGCGCGGTGAATGACACATATTTCGGAAAATAATCGGACTAACGGGTCGAGGAGGGGAGGTGGGGATCACCGAATTATCCGAACGTTGCCTCCCATCGATTGCCACTGCTCTGCTTAACACTTTCGGCACGAAGCGTTTGCCCCCAATGCGCGCGACCATTTTATGCGAATCCGCGCTTCGCCGAAAAACTTTCTGTCGCGCGAATTGTTCTGCTAGGTGTGCGAATTAATTCTTTCTCGCTTTCCTGTTCCAAATTCGAGATGTTATTATTGCGTTGGAACGAAAGTTCGTAGCGTTTTAAATTAATATTCGAAGGACGTGAGAACTTACAACCATTTTTTGTCATTAGTCATAGTTAAATTCTGATTACATATCTAATTGTTAATTATGTCATTATAATCAGTATTCAATATTCATCCTTAATACAAATTTAGTCATTATTCATTAGTCGTTACGCTCAAATAGTTATGTAATCATTACTCATTAGTCACGCTCAACTATTGACTTACTAATTTTTAGCTCGATTGTAATTGCCAAATATTCGCTACAATTTCGAACGGAGCAGCAGAAGGACAGGGAAATTTACGGATTGCTGTTCGATAGGGTCCAGTTGAAATTTTCGTCGCTAGATTGACTCTCGCATGCGAACGGTTTAATTAACGCGGAATTTCGGGTGGTACGTTGAGGCGTTGAACGTTCGAGGAGCGTAGTCACGCGTCGGTTAGGGAAGGTTTTAAGCTCCCGAACAAGGATTTATACGGTGCTGGTCCGGGGATCGCGTTACCGGATCGCTCCGGAACTGTGAAAACCGTGAGTTACGACGGCGAGGCTCGGTCATCGAAAGAGTTACGGTCGCGGATAAATTGATTAAAGGTCGAGCAAGCGCCGTCGATTCCCCGACGGTTATTACGTCGACGCGCAAATATTGCCGGCCGGCTAATTCGCAGAAAAAGAGGAAAAGAATCGCCGCGCCGCGTTGCGCTGCCGCGGGGACACGACGGTGACGCTTTTAATCGGTGTTCTGTAAATAGAGCTCGCGTTCCGCCGCGCGAAAAGTTTATTTGCGACGGGCTTTTAACGGGGCCCGGATTGTTCACGATAAGAGTTTCGCGAGCATGAGGGCAGTTTTTTTTTCGTTTTCTTTTTGCAAAAGCGCAACGAGACGGCTCACTCTCTGTTCACCGCCGCGGACAAACGTTTGCTCCGGTAAAAAAGAGATAATCTGCGGATTTTATTAGTATGTTAATATCTTCGAGCTTTTAACCTGTCCGGCACAGAGATTGCCTTGGGGAGGATCGTTCCGGCTCGGGAATAATCGGGCAGGCGATTGCCACGCCCATTAGAGCCATCGAGACACGCCTCCTTACAGCGATGCAAGCATAGAGGCAATCGGAGAGCGATGAAATCACACAATCCGGGGACCACCATAAGGAGCACCGAGGCCACGCCTCCGCGGGGCACTCTGCACGCTAGGAGCAACGTAACCACGCCCCCTCGGGGCGCTCTTTACCCGCCTACTCGGCGCATTCTGTAAACGAAGCCGCGCTTAATCTCGAATGAAACACCAGCCCAGAGCGTGCGACGAACACAGCGGAGTACATTTTCCACCGAATTTCGCGAAAACTGCGTGTACGCGGGTCGGGCCGTGTGAACGATGGCCGGTGACAAAGTTTGCCTCGGACGAGAGGCGAAGGAGAGTTGAAACGAAGTGCAGGCACGGCTGGCCAGGCCAGGCCGGGCCAGGGGGTTGATTTTATCGCGCGGCATCGCCGATAGGCGAGTTTGTCGGGGCTTGTACACGGGACATGCTACATTGCGGTTTGCCTCGCGCATCCCGGTGGCATCGGTCCATTATCTCCTTTCCGCACGTATCGCGGCACGGTCGCGTACCACCGATTAGTTTGCCACTTTATCGTTTAATGCCTGGCGACCGATTGCGCACGCTGGGGCGAAAGGTCGATCACGGTAAGACGAACCCACGGGGTAACTCGAGCTCGCCGTTAAAACCACCGGTTGCCGTTCGCGTCCACCTTTCGACACTGGCGGATGCTGCTCTCTCAACCTTTTCCCTTCGATCCACGCGATTTTCCCGTCGGTCTTCAATGAGAGACCAACGGGAATTTTCGCTCAGATAATTCTTGTAACGTTCAGGCGACAGAGACGACGAGGTCCTGGATACTGAACATTTTGAACGGGATACGGCTGCGCCACCGTTTTTATCTATCGTAAAAGAGAGCAAATTGGTAAAAGAAGACCGAACAACATGTTAACTCTTTGCACTCGCAGCTATTTTAACAGGAAAATTAATTTCCTCCGACCCAGAATAATTCCATTCTACAAATGATTTTTTTTAATTTTATGGGTATGCAATTGGTATACCTCATACAATACTTAGATGTTTAGTTATTGATTAGATAGCACCGTATTTAATAATGTAAACTGTGAATAATGGTAGAGCAATTTTCAGTAGGGACTCCGAGTGCTGCGAGTTAAAAAGAGGATAACTTTTTTTAACATTGTCTCGTACGACTTGGATTTTTTTGAGAAGTTGGAACAATTGGTTTGTCACGTAACATGAGAAGAATTTTTGAAAAAATTGCGATTGGTCTGAATTACAGAGAAAATACTGAAAGTAATTAATAATTGCATTCTGTATTTTTTTTCTTCATTTTATGAATATGGAATTAACTGTCTAGTAATTGATTAGATACCGACTCGAATAATGGCACAGCAATTTTTAGTGGCGACTCCGAGTCGCCACTCGAGTGCTAAGGGTTAAACACTAACTGTTCATTGTTCTCCCTTCGTGCCCCCTATGCGGCGTAAAGAGCGTCGACTAGAGGCGGACGATCGTGCGCGCCGAGTAGGTTAACATTTTTCTATTTCGCTTGTCAGCGACGACGGGACGCGCATTTGCCGCGACGCGACGGCCCGGGTAGGTTTCGCGAAGACAACGGATATCCGAATTCAGACTCTTGTCACGGGGGATTCGCTTCAAGCTCGAATAAAACAATGGAGATTCGAGACGAAGACAATGCGGGCTGCTTCTGCCGGCATGCCACGCCGCGGAGAAGGTGCTCGGCCAGAATTCCGTTCGCCTGCTACGCATATCTAAGGTAACTACTCGCTCCTCTCGGTTGTCTGTCTTCTCATTTTCCTCGCGACGTCTCGGGCCCTCTCTTCTCCCGTACCGTCCCGTCTCGTTTCGTCTTTTGTTGCTGTTTCGCCGCTCAACATTTATCCCCCTCCACTTCCTTCCGGAAACGATCAACTCTTTTTTTTCACCAACGAGCTTGCACTCGTAAGACACTTGCGACTGATCCAGGGCCCATTCGTCGATCTGCAACAGTGTTATTTAAACTGGGTTAGCCCTGGGAACAGTCGAATTACTGTACCGAAATTTTTTGCACAGAGCGATCTAATCGCAATCTTCTAACTCGCTAACGAAAATCTCCCGGAGACCGATGAGAATCAAGCGCACCGCGGTGTCCGCGGTCGGATCGGCGATTATTCTTCTCGGTCCGTGCATTACGACGCCGTTCGCGGCGCTGCGCGGCGCGCGCAATTAGAGGGGCTCCGGTTTAATTAAACTGATGGTGTTTAAATTTCCGCGACGCGACGAGACGCCGCGCCTCGGCGTGCAGCGCGTCGCGGCATGCTCTCGCGAAAATTATTTTCCTTCTTTCATCGTGATTTGGAATCCTACCAGAGACAGCGGCGACGCGGCCAGCGGTAGAAGGAGACGACCGACTCTTGCCAAGGAGGATTTTTTCGCGTCGATTAATAAGTTAATGGACCCGGCGTTCCGACTATTGTAGTGTTCGGCGAGTTCGATTCTCTCTCTCTCGCTGATTGCGGCCTTTTTTTCTTTCTATTCGCCGACGGGATTCGATCTGAATTGAACTTGGGGGGGAACGCGCATCGGGAGCTGATTAAGAATGCCTGTTAGGTGTTGGAGAGAGAGACCTTGAACCCCGGTGAAATTAATCTCGCGCACGATCGCCGCAGCGCGGACCGATGCGGGGCTAGAAACTTTGGTCAATTACGAGGGTCGAGCCTCTGGCCAGCCCCACAAGGGATGATCGAACGGTGAATGTCACCGGATCGGAGACCCGCCTGCAAATTGTTTCCTCCCGATTGAATCTCTTTCTTCGTCGCCCCTGATGCTGCCCGACTCTCCTCTCCACTCCTCTACGCCCCGATTCGCGTGGAAAACCTTCCTGAACTCGCGCGGAAATTGCCGGCTGATCGTTCCGGATCCGATTGCCGTTCGATGCCGAAGAGGAAACTGGGTCCAAGTCCTTAACACAATAGCTGGACCGACTTTGCTATACATTTTTCGGTCCCACCTCCTGGTCTGTCCTTCAATTCATTCGTCGGAGAACTTGCAGTTCTTCCCCAGGCTTCGAACAGTCAAGAAATCAGCGCGGATTGCTCCGCGGAGCACCGGCTCGGCCTCGACGGAGCCCGGAGCCACTACGCCACGCCCCCTTCAGGCCACGCCTATCGTAAACCGCGCCCATTTCGCGAAAATAATTATTTACGTTGCCGAGGGTGACTGGACGGTGTCGAATCCTCCAAACGACTCGACGACGAACCGGAAATGAAACGTTCGTCCGGGAAGTAACACGACTCTGGCAGGAATGTAAAAATCTCCTGGCTCGCCGGGCGCAGAGCTGAATTCCTAGCGCGCTGGTATTTTCGTGTTTGCATCGGATCCTGGCAGGATCCACGAGGATCGATATCCGGGATATCTCCTCCGGAATCGTGAGTTACGATCAGCGCTGCGAGCCACCAAGCCCGGCTGTATTTCTTGGTTATTTCGGCCCCCGAGATGGAAACGTCCGCGGACGTGTACTCTCTTCCACCGAGAATAGAACGCGCCGCGCGGTCTCTCGCGCCGACGATAGAGATCGTCCGTGGAAGATGTTAATTCGTTCGCGATCCCTCTCGAATCGGTACCGAGCGGTAATTGCGAGAACCGTAGATCCTCCACCGAAGAGACGATCTTTCCGCCACTAGAGAAGTCGAGAGACCGGGGTCGGGAATGAAATTTTAATGGATTCGCACCATCCGCGACTTCGGGAGGTTTTCTCGATCGATACGCTAGACCTAACCCGCCGAAACAGAATGAATCCGTGAGTCTAATATCTGCTAGGCAGCCCCGGTTTTCCATCCACGAGAGGAGCCAGCCTGCCGAAGAAATCGATTTTTCTGTGCATAAATCGACGGCGTAACCACGCGAATGCATTCCGTTTTGTTGCACATGCATGGAATCTCATTCTCCGGAGTACTACCTCATTTTTCCCGAGTTCCTTCAATTTTGTAACTCGTAATTTTTCTCGAGTTCCGGCCACTATATTTTAATTACAGTTTTAAAAAGAAAAATATTTTCGGTTTTATCTCAACAGCAACGTTCCCTCCTTAGCGTCGTGCGCTGGGGGCGTGGCCAGCGACGCGACGCTACGCAGGCGGAAACGCAAACGTGTCTTTCCTCCGGCAAACGAGGTCGTTCTTTCGCATTTTCTTTTTCGGGCCGAATCGACAAGGATACTCGAAACTTTAGCACTTTGTGCCCTCCTCGCGGATACACGTCGCGCGCGTGGCCTATTCGCCGGAAATTATGCGGCTCGATTGTTTTTCCGGCGACACGACGGGGCTTTTCCGGAAGTTCGCGGCGTTCACGGGTACCCCAGGTGTTGTCCCGGCGGGGAGCTACTTTCGCGGAGTCCCTTCGAGCCTCGTAAATTACAAATTGCCAAGTTTTGCTTGGTACACGTGTAG
Organism: Lasioglossum leucozonium; assembly: GCA_028454225.1. Taxonomy (NCBI): domain Eukaryota; kingdom Metazoa; phylum Arthropoda; class Insecta; order Hymenoptera; family Halictidae; genus Lasioglossum; species Lasioglossum leucozonium. The sequence goes on along the minus strand of CM052211.1, from coordinate 4,647,044 downwards.
ATACACAGCTCGTTCCTCGCGCGGGCGGGTTCGTTTCTTTCGGTGCTCTCTCGACGTACGTTCCGCCGCGGAAATCGATTTTGCGCGCTTTCGATTCCCTCGAACGCGGCCTAATCGCGTTAGGATATCTCTCGAATTACCGAGAGCCGTCTCGCGCGGTTCGCTAGCTTCTCGAGGCGTGAAAACCGCGTCGGTTTTTTACTTGGACGGCAGCCTACTCTACGATTTCTCGGGAGAGATGATTCAACCGCTGAAAAAAATTAATCTCGAACGTTATGAAGCAAGATTCGCGCGTTAACCCTTTGCAATCCGAATTATTTTTCAATTATGTTACCCGTAGCGCCCAACTGTTTCAAGTGTTTTATTTAAAATTTACTTTAAAGTACAGTTCCTTGACTGCTACTTGTTTAAAAATTTTTTTTCTTTGTTTTACTAATTACTTGAATATATTTTTCAAACTTTGTAATCATTATTGTCTCGACAAAGGAGTTACCGAGATAAAAACCGATCTCGAGTCACACTCGACGTAGGAGTGCAAAGGGTTAAAAGGTGCTCCGGACGTTGAACAAAGGTGGCGCTAAGAAAAGAAATGTCCACGGTCTCGAGATTAACGCACCGAGGCAACGGACAGACGGCTTGTTTCTCGAGCTAATTCCGGTGATCCTGCAACGACCGGCGAATCTGGGTTAAATGAAAAAGTAGTCCTGTCGGTAAACCGATTAACCGACGGCTCTTTTACGCGCGAGCGTCGGCTTGTACACGCAAAAGATGCGCGTTTGTTCACGGAGGAATTACATTTGTGGCGCGCGCACACACACACGGTTAACGAGGCCGGGCACGTGCCGCAGGTAATCAGATTATTTTCTATACAGTCGCGTAACTCGATTATGTTAATACGTCGCGGCACGAGCCGGCTGCATTACCGCTCGTCGCTAACGAGTGACGTCGGAGCATGGACAGACAGAGGGAGAGTATTAAAAATTATGCCCGAAATTTCGTCCTCGGAAAAACAAGTTCTCGGCGCCCGCGGTACTCGAAAATCCTCGAGTCGAGCGAGAGATTTGAAAAGATTTTACTTTCGGATCGATTCTCTCTGGGATCGAGTTGGTTTTAAGCTGAAGGCTTAAATTATCAACTCTATGTAATCTTATTACCGGAATCGTGACCCGTTGTCCAAGCAGAGAAACAATGGTGAAGCGGGAGAGACGATCGGGGGAGTTGCGCACGCTAGGGAAAAGATAGAATTGGATTAAACCGTGGTAAAATTCGAGCATAAACTACATAACGAGCAGTGAATATTTCATAGGAGAATTGCCCACTGACAAGGTGTGTCATATGCGAACACAAGTGGCGCGTTGAAACGCGGGGACACCCGGTATTGTCCCATCGAATTCATCCGCGAGATAGAACTTTGTTCGCCGGAACGCCTCTGGAAGGAAAAAGAGAGAGAGAGAGAGAGTGCCGCAGCAGTCTTCAGCGTAAACCGGAGGGCGAATATTTTATAATTAACGTAATAATTTATCGAGCTGCTGCCGGTCACAAGGGCCTTTAGGCGACTTACTTTCATAAAAATTCCGGAGCCGATGGAAAAATAAATAAAACCGGGGGAGAAACGCACGGCGGACAAGCAACCAGCCGTAGAACGGGGGTGGGGGCGGGTCGCTGTGTGGGGAGGAACCGTGGAAAAAGTGACGTTATTAAAACTAGTGGCGTATGCGCGTGTTTTCGCTCGGTCCTTTCCTGATTCGAGTACGAGCGGATTCGAGTGAGCCGCGCTGCTTCAAAATTACGCTCGGCCAGCGGACGAAAATGGCCTCGAATTACTCGCCATGGAAAATTCTCGCTCATTAGACTATCGCCCCTCCCCCCGACACTTCTCTTCGAACAGAGCGGTCTATTTTCGAATAGAAAATTCTTCCTCTGAAAGACGAGCGGGCAACCGGAGAACGGGATCATTTTTCTCACGGTGGTTGCCGAGGGAAGCGATACGGATCGGTCAGGGAATAAAAATGTCTCCTATAATGCTCCCTAAGTGGAACCGAGCTGTCCACGTATCACGTAGGCGAGTCTTGATGGATCCTTAATAGGTGCTGTGATCCTTATCATTATGCTATAGAAACAATGGACTGGCTCCTGCCAGTGAGTCCATCTTTTAGCCCTCGATTAGGAAACTTGTCAGTTTAGCTATACTTGGCCAGAGTAGGCGTAGTCTTTTCTCGAGTAGGCGTGGTTTTCCTCGAGTAGGCGTGGCGCTTTGGCCCCGGAGCGAGCCAGAACGGTGCTCCTCGGGGCCATTCGTGCGTCTCGCACCGTCACTCCATCTGAAACGCAGAAATCCTGAATAAAACGAATTCGAGTTAATTCGGCAACGTGTTTGTCCCACCCCTGGACTGAAAATTTCCCAGAACGCACTGGTGAACAGGCTGACGCTGTTGACCGTGTCGTAACCTCGAAATCCCGCTAATTTTTAATCCCGATACCGGATCAAGGGGAGCCGGCGAAAGAGGTCAGACCGGTAAGTGAAAAACAATATTGATCCGCGGGGAAGGGGTGCGGGAGGGCTGAACTTGTTTGATGCCCGCGGCTCATTGGCCCAAGACGGTGGTGTTTGTTTATGTAATGTCGGTCGCCGTTCCCCCTCCTCGGCATCGACGTGTCGGCGACAGTGACAGCGAGTGCCGACCGTCCGGCGAAATTTACGAGGTTGGGGATGGGCGGGTGGGAGCCCGCAGTTCTGCGGCCGACAATAGGGATCGCGCTTTCGAATTCTTCTGGTGATACGCCACGCCTGAAGCGTCGCATGAAATTTACCATTGTCTCGGCTAATCCCGATCCCTGTCGAGACCAACAGGGACAATACGTGGTCGGTTAACTTTTACAAAACAGGCCGTATTTGCCACGAAATGCAGCTGCTTATCAGCGTTCTCCCGTCTTTTCAACGAACCTCGCCCCGCCCACCGCCCCGCCCACCGCCCCGCCCCCACCTCCCGCGCGATAATGCGCGATTGTTTTTCGACCGTCCGTGTAATTTACACACTGGCGTCACCCGCCGCTTGTATTTCCTGTAGCTTCGTCGGCAGTTTGCGGACCCACAGACGAATTCCCATTTTGATAGATTAATTTGTAGAAACTGGGAGAAGGCGTTCCAAACAGTTGGCGCCTCGAGTTAATTTTTCGAGTCTGTTCGATTCATGCTGCAGCGATATAGTGGTTTTAATCTCCAATAAAGGAAATAGATAAAAAAATAAAGAGCTTCGGCTCCTTTCGCAAACCTTTGCGGGCACCGCTCGGGCCTGAATTCTGACAAGTTAAAAGGTACGGCAAGGTGTTAATGTCGATAACACGTAAGAACCGCTCCAAGACGTTGGTTGGAAAAAGAATAAAGCACCGACTTATGTAATGAGAAATCCCCGCATCCAACGAGAAGATCCACGGTCCGATCGTCGAAAGCCCGAGTGCCCTTCTTCTACCATGTGCGTCAGGAGAGTACACTCCTTACGGCGTCTGTATTTAACCAATCGATGGGCCAATCAGTGTAATTGATCGATGAAAACCGGGGCGAGTGTGCTCCAGACGGGAAAGCTCGCGGAAATATTCCTCTCTTAGACGCGGCAAGCTTCGGACGACACTGCTCGCCGAGGCCCTCGCGCGGGGAGCCTCGAAATCTTTAATTATAGTCGATAGAACAAATACGAAGAAATACTCGACTTCCGAAGGAGTTGAACGGGCGCGGAGAGACCGAAAAATTCATGACCGGAGCCCGGTTCGAGGGAAAAGTTGGACCGAGTTTCGCGGACCGGTGGCAGCGCTCGGCGTTTCTGCAGAGAATGGCCGGTGCTTGAATCCCGGCGGCGCGCCGTTAATATTTCGGGCATAATGCGTCCATTCGAGATATATGACGAGCGATTTCTGCGTGCGAACTGCTCGTGAAGTTTATCGCCGCCCCTTCCGTGTCGGACGTCGCCCGATGACAGAAAAACTGGGCAGAAAGAGAATTTATACGAGCCGTCGCGAGACTCCCTCCACGCTCTCAAGGACCCGAAGCTGCTCTTGTCACCGAGCCGTCCTCCTCGTCCTGGTGTAATTTATCTTGACGAAGATCGGGGGATCGTCGAATCGATACACCGAGAACTCTCTTTCCGCTTAACTTTCTTCCCTCAACTCCCGCCCGTTGACCCTCGTTTCGAGACCGTTTCAAGCTAGATTTCGCTTCGAAAATTATGTGGGATCGTCAAACTTCAGCAGGTGGTCGAATCATCGTTTCGCCGGTTTCAATCGGAAGAGCTTTTTCCGAAAAATTAGATTTGCTACGTCGGGAATTGCCGCCGAGGATCTCCGTTCGGCCCGGGATCGAAGGCAACAGTTTCAGCAAGTAAAAAGCTAATAAAAATAAATATTTCGGAATTATATCACATTTGCTTTCATTTTCATTGGAAATATGTATAATTTCTCTACTTCATGGAAAAACATTGAATAATGGATATGTTTTGCGGGGGTGAGGCTACGTGGAATAAATCTCTCTCTCTCACACTTTTTGGAGTCGCCTTGCAAATTTTGGAACCCAGCCGTGAAACACATCCATGTTAATTTCGCGGGATCTATACAGATCCATAGAGAATCGCGACAGGTCCGAGGAAGAGCAACTCGCGGTTCAATCGAGTCCCCATCGGCCGTCGAGAGGATAGCGAATTTCTGCTTACGACGTTTAATCGCGGCGAGCGGGCGCACGCTTTTATTCTTTCCTCTTTTTCCGAGGCTCGCCGGCTGAAGTTTAGTAAGTCCGAGATACAATAGGCCGCGCAGTTTAATCCAGCTCATGACTAATCCAGTCGAGAAACTTGGCTCCGCAGGAAACTTCATCTTCTTCGCGCTCGCCGGGACCACCGGGTCCGGGAGCGGACGAAAGCCGGCCGTTAAACTTGAATTCGATGCCGGTGTTTTATCATTTCTGAGCGATTTTTGCGACTCCAATTTACACAAATGTTTATTGGAAATTCACGCTTTTGTCGGCTTCGATTTACAATACTCAGAATTCGCGAAAAATTTCGTTCGTCGTGCATAACGAAAACGTGGTTCACGATAATTCGTACATTCTTTTTTCGTCGAAATTAATCTACGAACTCGGAACAAGCATTCGTCCGTTCGAAACGCGGCACGAAGAGAGCCGCGCGAGCGCTGCGTTCAATCGCGGCCGGTCTCGACGAACGTTCTCCGGCGGAATTTTTTCATCCGGCCCGAGTACACCGGTAATTCGAGCAATTAGGTAATTGCTACTTCCGGTAATTGTGTCCCAAGGAAACCGTTCACCGGCCGAAGTCGACGGGAACGAGGAGGGAGGAGCGAGGGGGTGGCGGGAGATTTCTAGCATTTTTGTCTCCGCGAAACGTTTCCACTCGCCTGGGAACACAGCGTCTCCGAAAATCCCTTCTCCTCCGGTTAAGGAGACTCGAGGTTCGAAGAGTGAAGACTGCTGTGGGTAGTAGCGGGTTAGAATAGACGGATTTTAATCGCGACAAATACGTTCCGGATGGCGTAAAATCGTAAGGCGGTGTTTCGCCGTAAGCTGACGCACACATCCTTCGGATCCTCTCGACGGTGTTCAAGAGCCCTTCGGGTTCCCGCGAAAATAACGCGATAGTGGCAGAAACGCTGAGCCGCAGTTCCTTTGAGTGTCGGGCGCGTTTTAGGGGGGGGCCTAAAGCGCTCGAGAGGATCCCGAAGGGTTCTCTCCCGCACCCTCGCGCGTACACCTAACCCCGCCACGCGTTCCCTTCTCTTCGGTTACGAAGAATAGAGTCGTCGCGGCATGGTCGGATCACGGGGCGACGCTCTGCGGATGATGGCTGCGTTATAAGATCACGCAAACCGAATAAAATGTAGCGGATGACGTCGGAAGAAGGATTATCTTGGCTGTATGCGCTCTCGGAATCAGTGTGGCACTGATCTGGTCTCGTGGAAGGTAGGGGAAATGTCGCCACGCCTATTTGGGCCAGAGTACGCCCACTTGGGACTGTCCACGCCCAATTAGGGCAGTTCTACGCAGGGCAGTCCACGCCTATTTTACCCTGAGAAAGTAACCAATCGTGTTTATACGTTCACCGAGGACTACAGCGAGAGAAGGAAGGGGGGGAGAGTGAGCTCTCGAGGAAACATCGAGGAAAATGCAAACCGTTTAAGACGCTGCGACGTTATTAAAAGTGTAATGTGCGAGGCGGCACAGCTCCCGTCGTATCCGGAATAGCGCCGGGTTGGTGATCGGTCTACTCTTTTGTGTTCGCCCGTGCTTGTTCGTTACCATCGCCGGGGGATCGTTTAATGGAGATCGGTGGGGGCGGGGGATGCGAAATAAGAATCGCATCGATTGTCCCGGACGCGAAGAGGTGCTCGAAAACACAAGAAATCGATTTTTATTACGGTTGTCGGCTCTCGTCAGTTTCTTCCTCGCGGCAACAAACCTCGAACTGAATTTTACGGCTTCGTTATTATCGAACACGCGCTCCGCCCACTCCGCCACCCACGTCCCGCCCCGCTTCACCCCTCTTCGCCGCTCTCCGCCCCGCCTCGCCTCGCCTCGTCTCGTCTCGCATTGTTGGCTTCTGCTTGCAGCGACGCGAACGTAACGATCGAATGTTCCTAATCATCGAGCACTTCGGGGGCCGGCTCTCTCTCCGGTGAACGGGAGCAACGCTAGGCGAGAGATGCTGCTAGGCAAACCTTTGCATAGAGAGCCTTGGTCACGGAAGAAACGGGATAGACTGGAGGAGGAACGAGGAGGATCACGAGCACGAGGAACGGAGAGAGAGAGAGAGAGCCTCGGACAAAGGGTGCAGCAGAGGGGAAGGTAAAGGGAGCGAAGGGTCGGAGCTAAATGCGCCAGTATGTGCAAACTACCATTCGATCAAACGATTCTGCACAATGGACGCGCGCAGACACTTGTGTCCCAGGTATCTGGCTCGTCCACAATTCCTTTGGCAGTCACCCCTGTTTGCTGACTCTGTCAGCCGGTTCCTACAGCTGACTGCAGACTTTTTGATCCCCGTTATAACAGGGTCGAGTACAATTTTATTCCCTGTAATGAATATCGAACGGGCACCGAGCATCGAGCACCGAGCACCGCGCGCCGAACGAGAAATCGGCGAAACGCGACCGATAACGGAATTAGACGACCGGCTCTCTCCGCGCTTTTACCAAATTCCGAGCGGAGTCAAAGTACTCGCGATCACTGTCCCGAAGAGGGCACTTCATCCGTCGCGGCCCGCCATCTTTAATTATTACATTATTTGTGGAAAAACCTCCGTCTCTCTCTCTCTCTCTCTCTCTCTTGAAACTCAATCATCCTTAATTCTCGTGTTATTTCAAAGTTCCTCATCAAGCACACTCTGGTTCTCGATCATACGAGATCACTTCGGTGTTCGTTCAGCCTAATTTTCTCTTCGAGATACGTTCGCCTCGCGCGGCAGTTGATCACGCTTTAAAGCATTCTAAAAAGCGATTGCGGGCTCTATGTATATCGAAAACTCGTTCATCACAGTGTCTTTACCATTGGCCGTGGGTACACTCTCGTTGCCGACAACGAATTTACGGCGCTCCCGAATCCCTTGCGACGCTCGCGAGTTTAAGCACGAGCATAATTAAGGTCTCGGGACGCGCGTTCGCAGCGTTTTTCCAACGGCAGGAATTCGGAACGCTTGTCTCCCGACAAGCAGCGAGCGTGGCTCTTCCGACTGTAACACCGTTTCAATCCCTTCTTTACCAATTTTAGTTGGATTTAGATAAAACGAGAGATAGAGTCCCCGCGAGTCATTGAATCGAATTGTCGGCGCAAGGAGCGAGAAAAAGAATCCCCGCTTATCTAGCAGCTCTTTATTCTAACCCACCCCCTCGTTTATTGCCCGCTTCCGCAGCCCGGAACCGGCCCGAAGATCCGTGAACGAATTCACGGTCGCAGCCGTTGTCAGCCCCCCGATGATTTATCAATGATGCCGTCGCGTGCGCCCCGTAAATCGGAATATAATGCGAGTCGGTGGACAGGGGGTGGGGCGGGGTGGAGAATAGGGTGTTTCGGAGCCAAAGAAAACGACGCCGCCTCGGCCCGGTTATCTTTCCGCGCGGCTACGCTCGAGGAAAAGCGGACCCGAGGCGAAGGAGGAATCGCCACTTAGCCTAACGAGAATATAATCGATGATATAGTGCCGCGTGGCTTAATCACGCGCGAAGATAAAACCGTCCTCTTTATCTACGGGCGGGGAGCCGTGGCTGCGACTCGAACCCTCGTGTCATCTGGCCGGGCAGCATCTCCCATGCGCCGCCACCACCAGCAGCAGCAGCAGCCGCCCCTGTCTCCTCTCCTCGTCGTGGAACGTGAAACCATTTACCCGTCTGCGGAGAGACAGACGAACATTTTATTACCGGCGTCTGAGAAGACTTTTTTACGGCCCCCACGTATTTCCGGACGCTGAATTTCGGGAGGACTTCTCCGAGAACTTGGCTGCCGTGCGGCGGGAAAGTCCTTCGGACCTCTTCGGAACTCGAGCGGCGGCTCGTTAGTCGATTCTCCGCGGCTCAATCTCCGATGATTAAACGGTGGGATTTTTTAAGCACCGCGCGCATCGTGTCACGCTCATCATGAATCGGATCGAAGTAAGAAATAGTTGAAATTTGTTATGTTGTCATGGTAAACATTTGCTGGGTCGTGGATACGCTCCTGATCCCGCTCCGTATAGCTCTTTCAATTGTTTTGTTAATTGTTGGACGCTGTACCGTTCAGTGTTGACGCGCATTTCGAGAGTGCCATACGCTGTCGAACGTGGTAATTTTTGTGGGGATCTAAGATACTCAGCTTAGAATTTCTTATTTAAGATCAGAAGGTAAGGTTTAACATCTGAATGTGTTCAATATTATTAGTTTGTGTAGACGATTTTATTATTTTTAAACCAGTTTTCCACGGACCCAAACACTCGATTCCGAGGATGATCTATATTTAGATCGACACTTCAATTGATAATCAAATTTTTTGCAAATAGGCTACTTCTCGGTGTAACTTTGATCGAACCCAGCGCCGATATCATTCAATTTAAGTTTTCGCCATTATATCATAATTTGTTTAGGTATTTTATTTACTTTAACATTGTTACGATATGAGATAAATCGGATCGCTTCATTTGAGGAATTTCATCCGAGTTTCATCGAGTATTCGTTGCCCCGTGAAAATGGAAAATATTCAATTTCCTTAGATTTTGTACGATTCCCGGTGAAAGTGCAAGAATAAGAAAACGAACGTTCGTATAATAAACATGAATTTCTCGAACGTCGGAGGTTCATTTTGGAGAACACGAAGAGGGTGGTCTCGCTGCTGCAACGTCGCAGCTCGCAGAGCGTGTCGGTCGTACGCTGGCTGTCTCCCAGTAAGATCGTCGAACAAATTGCGTGCGGCGTAGGTACGCGATCGTAGGCCCGAGGTATTCGGTCCGCTATTCGGAAAACAAGTATTCCTATATCTCAAAACTTTGGCAATAGTCCTCGCCCTCGCCTCGTGTTGGTCGAATCGCGAACCGCGCTGAAATCCGTAACCGTGCCGCCACTGCCGATTTCCCTCGTACATGGAACGTTGGACGTACGCGCGCGCGCGCGCGCGCGCGCCTAGAACACACACATACGTACACCGCGGAACCTCTGAACGGGCTCCCGTGTTGTTTGAGAAACTTTCCAACGAAACTGCTATAATTCAGAGACCGCGTAACCCCTCACTCCCACCGCCCCACACCCCCGCGCCGGCGTGTGCAGTTAAAAGCAGGACTTTTTGCCGCCATTTACATCCAACCCCCGGCCGAACAATCGACCGCGACCCTTAATGAAACGACCACTGGAATTTCGCCGCCGTTTCCCAAAGAAACGACCGATCACGTTGCTACGTCTCTTCAAAGAAAAACGCGGAACGATAAACGGTCGAACGCCGTTTCGGTCCGTGACCCAAAAACCGAGAGAGAGAGATCGATCGGAGAACCAGCTCGAACTAACAAACGGCAGAATCTTCGAGCTACGCGAAGAAATATTTCGGAGACGCGCGGAACGAACGAATTTGTCCGATCAACCAACTGGTCCAGCAGCCAAAAAATTTTTAATCCCGATTTCCGCGAAACCGCGGAGCCGCGTAAAGGGAGAAAAAAAACGGGAACAATTCGTTCTCCATTTTCGGCGCAATATTTCACGAGGAGCCGGGCCTCTTAAATAAAATTTTTCGGCAAGTAATCCGTCCAAAGCCCCGATACCGAGAGAAAGAGGGGGTTCGATCGATGAAATTCTTTTATCAACTGCGGCGTAAAGCTCCACGAGCAGGAGAGCGAGCGAGAGAGAGAGAAAGAGAGACGAGGCAGGCAGCGTCGATTCTGAATAATTCAGGCCTTTTTTTTAATACGGCTCGTTACCGCGAGCACGAGCGATGTAATCGAATTAAAAAAGAATGCCGCCGATTATTCACCGGGCCAGAGAGCGCGCGCGCGTTCGCGACCGGGAAAAAGAAATATGGGGAAAGTCTTTTTAATCCGCGCGTATCGATTTTCCCCGCGGCTGAGTGTTTAATTAAGAACACCGAGAGAGAAAGAGAGAGAGAGAGAGAGCCCACTGCGACACACGCGCGCACCGAAATCCATCCGGAACCGATTGATGCGTTGTTTTTTCGGTCGGTTTTCGGGAAGCCGGCCGGCTCGGGGAAAATCATTTGAACGACAAATACGTCGCGTTGTTAGAATCGCGGGCTTTTTTCGCCGAGCCGGACGGTAAATATGCGACGCGCTCCCATCGAACGCTTTGCCGCTGTGAAACGCTCTCGCGGAACGAGAGCCGACAACTATCTCTCTCTCTCTCTCTCTCTCTCTTTCGCTCGGTCAGCGCGCAATAGCAGCGCAGCGCAGCGGCAGAGGCAGCATCCCGTAACGTAGCAATGTTTCGAAGTAGTCGATACACGAACTAGGTCCGACGCATCAATATCATTATCGCGCGGAACGATCGGCGACGCGTCACGTGCAGAATCAAAGCCAATCTGTCGGGCATAATGTCGATCAGCGAAATATCTGTGCGGCTTTGCGAGCCGATATATAACGTGCCGGCCCGAAACAGGAAAAATCTTCTTCCGTTCTCAGCCGACGTGCGCGAGCCCGCAATCGCATTATCGTGAATTTGTTAAATCGAGGCCGGTAATTAGCGGCACGATATCATCGTAGTTATTATTCATGTCCTGCTAATTTCGTCGCGTGGAGGCTTACCGATTGCGCGCTAAAGGCTTATATTCGTCGTAGAATGATTTTCGAGAGAAACGAGTTTGAAGAGTCCAGCGCTCGATCAACGCGTCCGACCATGGCGCGCCGTTTCTACTTGTACACTTATACAGGGTGTCCCCGTGCAACACTTTTCACGTCAAGCACTTGCGACAATCCGACGAAAAAATTTTTTTAACAAAAGTCGATCAGTCTTCGATTGAGTATACATTGCGAAAGTTTGATAAACTTTTTACGATAATTTTCAAGGTCACCATCTTCATTTTTTTCAATGGCAGTTTGGATTATAGCATGTGTCAAGACGAATTCAACGATCATATCGTGACACTCGGATGACCTTGACGGCACTGTTAAGGGAAAAATAAAAAATGTGCCATTTATAAAAATAAAGATGGTGACTTTGAAATTTAGCGAAAAAAATTTTTCGAACTTTTTATTGCAATGTCAGATTATCGCAAGTACTTGAAAATTCGTGACAAGTGTTACGTGCGACACCCTGTATATCATCGCCCGAGTATGGAAGCTCGCGAAGAACACCTAAGTTTATGTATGTGTCCGATCATGGCCCACCTTTTCTACTTTCCTCCCCTATATTCGCAACAAAGGCAATATTATAATAATAATTACGAACACAGTTATTTCCTATTTTAATTGTTTCAACGAGCCACGATTATTGCAACAGTGATTCCCACTGTCTCGATCAAAACCGATAATTCCGTGGCAATCTTGAAGCGAGGAAGAATAATTTTGCGAGACATTTTTCAGACGGGAAAAGTGATTCGACATTTTCCGAGCCGGTGGGTTTAGGGCGTCTCTCTCACGTAACAGCTCGAGCCCGCCGATTGGCCAAGAGACGCACCTCGGAACGAGAAGCGAAGCAACACTTGCGAAGTCTGAGATGCACGCTGCGAGGTGCGCGATAATCGAATAATTGAACAGGAACAATGGCTGCCGACGCGACCGAGGAAAAACAAGAGCCTGCCTCGCCATCTCGTCGTGGGACAAGTTACGTAGTTGGCCGAAGCGATTTTCGCGCGGCTAAAAGGTGTCACGATGTTACGAGTAGAGGAGGATCGTGGCCCGGGGAACGTAAATTCCCGTCGAGAAATTACGCGCGAGAGCGGCTCGAAGCTGTTACTCGCGAGCTATCGCGGCTCACACCCGCCGACTACACTCCACTTCCCCATTGATATTAACACGCGCGGGTATCTACTCGCAGTTATCTCTGCCAGTGAATGTCATCCTACGGGAAGGTAATCCATAATCAGGCAATGCCTATATCCACTTGGCTAGCTAATACCTAATAGATCCCGCGCCAAGTAGATAGCCCGTGAATTACCGGCCAGAATGAGTATGCAGAGACGCGAGCATGTCAGCCGCCGGTGTTTCCTCGGCTGAGAACCGGCTGAATCGGACTCGGCTATCACGACCGAATCTACTCGCCGTCATGGAAATAATCTTCGACGAGCCCTAGGGAGCCGCAGGATCCAACGCAGGGATCGGTTTTTCCTGCCAGGGAGCATTTCGCGGAGCACTGCCCACTTCTTCTGCGTAGAATAGGCGTGGTTTGTCACGAATAGGCGTGGTCTCCGCGATCTCCAGTATTTGTATCTAGTTTTCTATAAAAAGTATCTAATTGAAAGGTGCACTGTTCTCCAAAGAGCATCCGCTGGCGAGTCCAGCCTCGGTAGGCGTGGCTTCGCGGCTCCGAATTTGTCCGAGATGGTGTTTCCTTAAATGCGACTGGTTTTAGCGGTCCGAAGAAAGGATATTCTCTCGACGGCAATTGGTTCCTCGTTTTAAAACCGCGCGGTTGAGGGCTCCCGGGAAACAGACTCGTTAATTGGAACGAAACGGCGAACGACGAGCGCGCGGGAAGAAGAGTTCCGCGGTTAAAGAGGGTTGTAAACCCGGGGCTCGTTACTCGAAAGCCGCGCCGCGGGAGCCAGCGATCGTGCCTAATCTTCGGCGAAAGTGCGCGAGCCAAGGAACCACCCCCGTCGAAGCTCACGAAGTGCAAACAAGCCATCGTTGCACCGTAAGTATTCCTCCGTAGACGGCGACGAACGGAACCGGTGGGAACGGGACAGAAAACGAAAAAAAAAACGAGTAGCTTGGTCGCCATCGATAAGCTCTCCGAGCGAGATCAGTCGTAAAAATCGTCTGGCTGGAAACAGAATTTGTTCGGCAAATGAGAATCGGGAACAATTGCCGCTAACGCCCGTCGCGAAAATATTTTTTACGCTATACGTACTTTGTTGATTCTCGTACGAAGAATCGCTCCTCGTACGAATTTCTGCTGGACTGTCGTCCGCGTTGAATGATTGCGCGTGCATCCCGACGGTGAAAAACATCCCCGGTCCTTTGCGGTGCACGGGATTCGCGTAATTTCTCCAGTGCCGTGTAATTTCTATTTACTCGACTTAGGCATGTAAATTGGAATACAGGGTGCCATGTGACTGGGCGGTACAACTGAGGCTGAGATCCTATCTGAAAAAATAAGTCGAAAATATATGTTTGCGCGAAAAATTGGTAAACTCTTGGCAAGATTGTGATTTTTATTCTCTTTGAAAACGCAGTACCGTTTCTTCACTATTACAAGAGTCGGTGGTACAGGCGGTGGTACTCTGTGTACGTCACATGTGAGACTGCTTCGTCGTCGTAGTCGTTAACGCGCAATTCGGCAACTAACCTAAATTTAATCAGATCTCTCACAGATGGAGCACCGCACACAAACCGATACTCGTGAGAAATTTGAATATGGAACAATATAGAATAAAATTGTTTCATTCGACGCTTCGTTCTCGGGAAAATCCAGTTTGAACATGCGGCGAATACTGACCACGAGGTCTGATCATGGCCGACTTATTCTACTTTCTGCGTACGCTAAAGTAGGCAAACCTGCAAGACTTTACACTCGATTTTCGATTTTTTCATCGTCTCGAATGAAAAAAATTGTATTCTACAATCTGCGAGTTATTTTTCAACATTAAATCAGCCTCTATCCGGTTGTACCATCAGTGTACATGAGCGCTAGGGAAAAATTCACGCGGAGCACACCGGCACCGTTTCCCAAATAAAACTAAACGAAGACGCCAGAACGGTCGGGCCTGTCCGAGAGTTAAAATACGCGTCGTTCGGACAGCGTGTCCGAGTTGTATCTGGGGTAAAAATCGCGGTTAAAGCGCGGCGATAACACGGTCCCGGGCTCGAGGAGTTAATCAGCCATGCGAGGAACGAGAGACCACGTCCCGTGCAGCGTCTCTCGCGTCGCTTTTTTTCGGCGTTATCGAGCGGTGCCGTTGGTCCAGCCCGAAGAAAACCGCTGCCAAGAGAGTTCGGTATCGACGAAAGGAGTGGCCGGTCTGCCGTTGACTTCGAGCCGTGGATACGGGTCACCGGATATTCCGAACTGCAGGAATAATGGTGCGGCCGTTTCCCCAGCGTTCGTCCGATTCTTCTCGAACCTGTTGTTGTTGCGTCCTCTCTCTCCCTCTCTCTCTCTTTCTTTGCGGGCCGGTCTGGCTGAAAAACAGAAAAGAATCGTATCGTCTCTGCGGGGTTCGCGAATAAAAGCTCGCTCGCGCTTGGACGACGCTCGACGATGCTCCTCTCCTCTCGAAAACTGAGAGAAGAGAGGGGTGGGAGAAACGCGAAAATTGCGGAAAACGCTTCCGGCGCCGCGAGAAACTGTGTCGAACAGCGGAAGCGTTCGAAATGTATACGAGACGCGACGCTACGCGATGAATTCACGGATCCACCTGTCGCGTTAGACGCGCGCGCGCGTGTTCTGGATACGGATCAAACTTATTTTCAGATTGCCTAACGAATGACCGCGAGAGCCTGCTTCTGGAGGCCTTCCACGGCGGCGCGGCGCGGCGCGGCAGCGCATCGGAAATACGTACGATTCGAGTGCTCTTTTTACCACGAGCCGGGTTTACTTACGATTTCGCGGGAGCCGCAGGTGCTCTCCCGCTCCCACGAAATGGACCGTACTTCACCGACTTATATTAACTTTCGGAAGCGGACCGGCCGCCGACGCGACGGGGCCGGACCTTTTCGCTAGATTAATTTCAGACGCGAGCCGAAATAAATGTTTCTCCTCGTCGTAGTTGTCGTCGACGTCGTCCTCTTCGTCGTCGTGGTTGTGTGCCACTGCCCGTGTGGGTCTCCGCCTATCCACATTTGTCGAGGCCAATAGAGCATGTAAAGTCCTCCTCCGAACTCGCCGGGAAAACCTCTCGATTGGTCCACTTCGATCTCAATTTGCTTCAGCGGGAAATCGCTCCAAGTATTTATATCGTTGGAGTGCACCTGGTCCGCGGACTGGTTTTCAACTGTCGCAACGATCGAGAATTATCTTTCGTACGTTAATTAATTACGGCAGACAGTTGACGTGCAACGAGTTGCAATCTGTATTAATATTCGTACGCAATTCTTTATAATTTTGCTCGTTGATGTCGAGCGAGCGTGGTTTAGAGAGGGCGGGGCTTCAGGCAGGCGTGGCTCCAGTGCTCCGGGCCCCGTCAGAGTCACTACGCTTCTCAAGACCTCTCCTCCTGACGAATCGAAGAATGTAAAACTTGAAAAATGCTGGATCTCAGCCGCCGAATTTTTTTTAACGAAGACGTTGCCTTACTCGAGGACAGGAAAACACGATTCCGGATATCGGCGCGCCACGCGGATGTTAGGAAACTCGGAGCGGAAGGGTCCAAAACTTATTTCGACGGTGTTCGACGATGCGACAGCGACCTTGCCTCCCGCGTTTCTTCGGTTTTCCGCGTGGCGGGAGACCGGGGATTTTTTTCCGCGGCGATGATTCCCCGCGCTGGCCGAATTACACGGTTGTCGGACGCAACGAAACGCTGCCGCGACTTGTCGCTCGATACAGAAACGCGCGAAATCGAGCGTGATAATCCGCTTCTATCGTTCCGTGATAATTCAATAGGCACAGACGGACGCCGTGGCCTGTTCGGAACTGGAACTCCAGTCGGGAGATTCGAATACCGGGTCAGAGTGGACCCATGAATCATTTGTCGTTATAAAATTAGTGACCCGACGCCAAAATGCGACATCGAAAAGTGTGAGAGAGTAATGTACCCATGATTCAATGTGTTTCCACGCACATACATAAAGTGGAGAATTTATAGATTTTATATTTCCTCTTTCCTCCCTACTCTCTCTCTCTCTGTGTCTCTCTACTTTGGCCTCATGCAACTCAATATAATTAAATCCATCCTTGCCAAAGTAACTAGAATTGGTTTGTTAAATCAACGCAACGCAAACATCAAACAAAATGTATTACTTACCTCTCGACAGAGGATGGTCCAATCGACAACGCTCGTTAATATCTAATTCGCTTACTAAAAATTTCTGTCGCGGTGTTCGTATTGTAAAAACAAACATGACACGAGAGGGGGACCACTGTAAGACTGGAATTTATGGTAATCAGTCGGCAAAACTATAATTTCTCCACTTCATGGGAAAACATTGAATCATGGATATGTTTGGGGGGGTGAGGGTATTTTGTCCAGTGACACCACCGTAAAGCCGAATACCCCAGAAATAAGTAATCCCAGTATCGGCAGTTACTTATGCGTCATCGGCTCATGGGGGAAGAAAGTGCCCATTCAGAACCAATGATACTGATCCGAATGAATTGCGGTGGTCCGAGTCCCTAATTCTTCGGAAGTGTGTCGATCACATTCTGCCTCGAACTTGTTCTTTCCCGACGCGGCGTCGACCGGTCTGCGAGCGTAGTAGACGCACGAGAAGATTTAATTCGCTGGCGGAGGGGCGAGTCTGTTTCCCTCCGTTGAGGGGAAAATATCGAGGCTCGCGGGCGAGAGAGAGGGAGAGAGAGAGAGAGGCGGTGCGGCGCATCGCGAGATTAAAGACGTCTGGAGAAGACAATCTTTTAACATAACCGCGTGGTCCGCATATAATTTGCGGGCAAAGCGGAAGGAGAAGGAGAGCGAAGGGAGGCCTGGCTCGTCTTGTCCTTGTTCTCGTTCTTCTTCTTGTTCGCGCATCGCGTTACCGACGAGAGAATGCCGAGGCGTTTTGCAACGCGAGGCGATGTCTTCCCGAGCGTAGAAAAGAAGCCAGACGACGTCGTCGTCGTCGTTGTCGTCGACGAGTTTTCCAGCTCTGTCCATCGCCATCAATGAGATGCAACGTGTTTTGTCTTCGCGGGAATCCCGAGACTCGGTCGCGCAACTTTTTCAACTTGTTCCCCGAACAAAACAGTTTTTTTCCACTCGTAGCCAACCTCCACTCATTTTCTGCTCTTTGGGATTTTAGTTGGTGGCACGATTGAAAAACAACAAATGAAAGACCAACGAAAAAAAAGAAAAAAGAAACGTTCTAATTCCGAGTTCGCCCCGGGCACGAGAACGAGTTATACACAGAGTTCCGCTTGTCTCCGTAAACGTGCGCGCCGCTACGGGATTTTTTTCGATAACGCGCGCCCGACGATCGAGATCGATCGCTGCGCAACAAACAAAAAAGATAGAAAGAAAGGGAGATCGGAAAGCTCTCGCGCGCGCAGACCGTGTAACCCCGCCGCGATTATTACTTATTTCTGACGTTGCAGAATTTCCTCGATAATGAAAATTTTAATCGGCCGTCGTAATCAACCGCTCCTCGCTTGACTCCCTTTTTTCGGCACACGTCGAAAGCTCCTCCCTCTCTCTCTCTCTCTCTCTCTCTCTCTCTCTCTCGCTCTCTCCCCTTTCCACCGCTCGGACGATACTTTCGGGGATGCTCGTCGAACAAAATCCTCCGACGGTGTATCGGCGAACACATTATCCGTTCGATCATAAACCGTTTCATTTCTCCTGATACACCGATACTCCTCGATTTGGTCTCCAGACTCCCTCTCTCGCTCTCTCGCTCTCGAAGCTGCCTTATTTCCGAGCATTCCCAAAATTCGAGAACCACGAGCGCAATGCGAACATTTCGTTGGCGACGGGGGAGACAACAGTTTAGGCGAATGCAACCTCCGACTATTTCACGGTATTGTGGACGGTCTTTTGTGGAGTTTCGAAAATGCCTCCGAGGTTTTCAACGCGGTAGCCGATTTATAAATTACAGTCCTCCCGAAGCCGCGTTATTTTCGGACATTAAAAAATTCGAGAACCCAGCGCGCATGTCATATGAAAATATCAGAAACAGTTCAGAATTGACAATAACTAGCTGCAGCGATTCCGCGGTATCGGGGTCGTGCGCTTTTTTTTTCTTTTTTTATTTGTCGGTTCCAAAAATGCTCGAAGATTTTCAACATTTTTAATAAGAGGATGGAATTCGCGGCTTGCAGCTCGTAGGCGCGGCGGATTTCCGCGAAAATGTTCCCCGGTGTCGCGCGCGCGTTTTACAATCCCAGCGCCGTTGGCTGTGGAAAAATTTCAAAACAGCCTTTTTTCTCTCCTTTTTTTTTCTCCACGAACCACACAGCCTAGTTTCGACTACGACGACGACAGGAGGCTGCGAGGACGACTATGAGGACGTCGTCGACGTTTCTTTCTACCGCTCGGGCGCATTAAAAAAAAAAAAATCGAAACGAGAGCGAGGTGTAATTAACTTCCTTCCCGCATTGTGAGCCGCGTTGCCACGCGGAACAGAAACACTGCCGGGCAAACTAATTTTCTTTATTAATATAGAAATAGACCGGCCCCTAACGAACGGAGGGAGGCCATTATTCGGTGACCCAAATGCGTCGGCGGGGTGGAGGGGGTTGGTAGTATTGTTCGCGGAAGATCGCGCGTCACGCGTGCGAGCGAGACTCAGAAATGCAATCTGGTTTGCGCGACGATTGAAAGACGACTATCGACCCGACGACGCAGATTGTTCTACCTTCCCCGGGCTGTGTTTTACTTCGCGCACCGAACAATCTCTCGCGTTGTTTCCACCGCGCGTGTTCCGAATTTATTTCAAATTGTTCCGCGTCGAGATTCCCGCGCGGTGTCAATTTCGAGGGTTGTCCCGGGTGTTCTCTCGAGGACAGCGAAAGCCGTCGCCGCGGTAAACCGCCGGCCATATCTCGAGGATCGCCGACAATCGTCGCCCGTGGCCGTAAACTCTGTTCACGAGCGCGGGGACGCTACTTCGACCCGTAGTAAACTATTCTCGTAGTCGTTATCGCGACGTTCCTCGCGACGCGGCGCGGTGTTCCGCTAAATAAAAGAGTAAACGTTCCCGCCATTGACGCGTCGTCGCGTTGCCCTGTAATTGGCCGCGAAGCGAGCGATGAGCACTTTTCGGTTTCGCACGGAGGCGAAAATTCGCCGAAATTTTCAATATTATCATATCTTCGACGCGACCTTGCACGAGACGCATACACAGGTAGTCTCTCGGCGAAAAGTTTCAGTTCCGCTAGTCTTGCGCGCAACTTAACGATCCATAAATAGCAGGAAATCCATTCGCCTGTTTTCAACGTGGAAACTGCACACTGGATGTTGCCGTGCACAAGCTACAGCATTCCCATTTCCCTCTTTCTTAGGCGTCGCGACGCCCGCGTCGTTCTTCGGGCTGGCGAGGCGAGGCCTCGCGCGCGCTTCGGATAGACGCATGTTTATTGCTGCATTAGCGCACGGTACCGCCGCGCCGCCCGGGATAAAGCCACCCAGCTGCTAGGATTCCGTTGGTTTACTGGAGGATTTCGTTTCCCAGCCGCAAAATATCCTACCCGGAAGGATCTGCTCCGTTTCTGTTTTCGCATTACCGGAAACATGCCCCGGCACGGCAGCCCCGGTCTCTACGCCGACGCCCGACCCCCGAGATGAGCTAGCTAGGACGTCGGAGCCCGCCTAATGGCGGCCACTTACCCTCCCCCTTATCGGATTCTTTCGACCCGGCACACGCTGGTCACAGATTTACCGAGTTACCCGAACTACCAATCCGATCGTGTACCGCTTGGTTATCTGCTCTGCGAATAAATTGAGACCGCCTTCGTATCGTCGCCGGAACCGTCCTGCATCGTATGAAACCAAACGGAACTGGTCGAGTCATTTTTCAACGCTTTCCGCCCGGAGCTATTTTAACTGGAAAATTAAATGTTTCTTCCGACCTAGAATAATTCCATTCTGTATGATTTTTTTTTTCATTTTATACAAAAAAATTAGAAAGAATTACATTTTCATTTGATGCCAAATTAACAATTCAAACCGCTAAAAATCAACGCATTGCCGAACGCTAATGTTTTGTTGAAATTTACTTATAAAACCGGCGATTTTAGATAAATAAATCATACTTAAAACGAGAAATCTCGGTCTTCGATGCGTGAACTGGTTGATCTAGTCGGCAGGCCAATGAGAGCGGCCCGTGGCACCTGGGAGCGCTGCGCCTTTCCGCCGAGGGCAACGCTGTACTTCCACGAAACGCGAGAACGTCCATCCATCTTCCTCCTCCTCGGCAAAGACCCCTAACTTCGAGGCATACCTCGCCGCGTTTCTCTCGGCTCCTCCAGGGCCAGAGCAATGGCCCGCGGAGCGCCTCGAGAGTCCCCTCCCCCTGCTGTACGGTTACGGGAACCCATGAGTGGACATTCCCATGGCCATGCCCATGACAGATTAATTCCCGACAGTCCCGTGACGTCCCGTTGTCGCGTAAAACTGCGGGAGCAAATAGCCGGAAGATAACGATAACCGTCCGCGCGCGCCGATAACGACGCACGGCTATGATTATTAATCATGCGCAGGTTGCGCGTGCGAGTGTCAGAGAGCCGGTGCGTGGGGAGGAGGCCTGACTAATCGTTTCGCCATTACGGATTAATATACCTAGCCGCCGCCACGGTTGTGCGGCGGGCGCGAGAGCTTCCCTCTCGTTTTGCTCTCTCTCGCGCGCGCGAGAGCTCGTTTCTACGGTTTACACGTACGGTACGGGTCGGGCTTACTTGCCGGTTGTTTTGCAGCGGGCGGCCCGCCTCCGAGCAGAGATTTCGACCGGAAACTGTTTTGCTCGGTGTCTTCGGGGTACTATGTATCCGAACGGGCGCCCCGAAACGCATCCGACGACGACGGCCGGGTCGTCCACGCTCTGCCAAGATATTCCAAGATCTCGCGTTTCCACTATTTCAGTAAACCGGCCGGAAACCGGCGAAATCCGAGCGCGCGCCCCGGCTATTTCGCGGATACGCGGCTGCGGCAGCGATTCTCCTTTTTCCAACGGAAGGAACATCGATATTTCAGCGCGTTAACTAGCCGACCACTGACCGCGATATCTCGATCAAGCCAATCCTCCGCGCTTAATTGAAATTCGCCAGAAATAGAATGTCCCAGTATTTCCGGTCGGAGACGCTCGTGAAATTCACCGCGAAAGAGATCCGAAAGGAAACTCGATCCGGGGATCGATCGGCGAAGCCGCGGGAAGCACCTGCGGTGAACAGGTGACGCTGCGTTCTGCGCCGCGTTTCGCACCGCGCTCCAACTTGAACGAGTAACGTGTTCACGGCGCGTGAACGAGTGACCACGCGGCTGAAAGATTATGTTGCATCCCCGAGGGGGCGAGGTGTAACGGGGTGAGGAGGGGAGGGAAGCGTGTGCGTGTGCAACGGGGCCGCGATATTCGCGCTGTGCAGCGACGACATGTGCGCCGCATCTCTGCCGAGGGACGCCAGAAAGGGATGAATTATTCGTTGTCTCCTGCACTCTGCGCCCCCGGACGGTGACACCGCGTTGTCCTGTCCGCCGCGCCGTGTCGACCCTCTGTCGCTGACACTGTCATCCATAACGTTCGCGAGCGTCCGCCAACGCGCTCTCTCCTCCTCTCCTCTCCATCGTTCCGCGCCCTCTCTCTCTCTCTCGCCCCTCCCCCGTCGGTGTTGCTCCTTTCGCTCGTTTTTTGTCTAGCAAGAAGATCTCCGGCGTTCTTGCCCTTCCGTAAAAATACTGCCGGCCCTTTTGTCGGCTGTCTCTGTGCAAGCGTTAAAAAGCTCCGCCGCTGCTGCTGCTGCTTACTCGTGTCGTCCTTTGCCGAGCTAGTTTACAAAGGGGTAGATTAAATGGCCCTCGCGTGCCGACGATCGGCTAGGCAAGTGTGCGTAGCTTTGTCCGCGGGAAACTTCTATCCCATTTCCCCATCGTACGCACGGTTCTCCTATAGAAAAGGGCTGCTGCACTCGCGAACGACGATTTTAGCGCGTTGCTCGCTTTTTCCTGTTTGGTTTTTTTTGGTATTGATTTCTTTCCTCAAGGTTAACACATTGACGACCGCGAACGACATCACTCGTTTACAGTCGACATACGTTGGCGATCGGGAACGAGTTTTCTCGTTTTGGTGATCAGTAGACTGCGGATCTTCAAGCGAAATACAAATTTTCTGTTTAAATTGCGGGTGTCTGGAGTCGAATAGAAAGGTCTTTCTTTTTTAAATTATTCTGAGTTGAAAAGAATATATTGATACGCCTAAATTTTTTAAATTGTTCGTCTGTTTTAAATTGCTCATTCCCAATTTTGTCATAAATGAATAAAATCCACAGTCTAGTGATAAGCACTGCGGATCTTTATGCGAAATACAAATTTTCTGTTTAAATTGTGGGAGTTAGGAGCCAAATAGAAAGGTCTTTTTTTAAAAATTATTCTGAGTTGAAAAGAATATATTGATACGCCTAAATTTTTTAAATTGTTTGTCTGTTTTAAATTGCTCATTCCCAATTTTGTCATAAATGTATAAATCTAGTGCTAAGCATGATTTATCGATTGTCTAAAATCTCATAATAAATTTTAACGAAACATTAGCGGTCGACAATTAAGAAAACCAGTTTGAAAGCCAAGCCTCTCGATCGTAACGCGTTACCGATCCCAGACCTTTTCGCTGGGGGACGCAGCGCGGGAAGTAACGACTCGCGGGGGTGGACGGACGGGGGGAGGCGACGCGTTTCGGAGAGCCAGGAATATCCGAGTTTCCCGGGGCGCTAATTAATTGCTCCGTAAATTAGCGGACAACAATGCGGGAGCATCGCTGTAACCGGCGAATCACGGAATTGCTGGCGCGCGTTCGCGATCGCACGTAAGAATACGCGCGTGATCTATGTGGTATTTCGACTCTACCCCTCGTCCGATGGTGCTCCTCCACCCTCGATTGTGTCGCACCCCTCCGCCGACTATGGCGGTCCCATCCCGCTCGACTTTCCACGGGTTCGCGCGTATTCATCTCTGTTCTTCAAGAATCGCGAAAAAACAATTCTTCGTGGCTCTCACTTCTATGTTCTACCCGTTGACCACGGTAAATAAAATCCAGCATCGTCACTTGTAAACCGTTGTTGACTTTGTTACGAGCCGAGGATAGACGCGGGTTTCATTGTCTCGAAAGAAACTCGGTGAATTTTTCTGCGAAACGAACGTCCCAACAGAATTTCAGTCCGCGCAGAGGTTATTTACGTCAGAGTAACGCCGAGCACACCCGGTATACATGTATACATCGTCGATGATCCCCGCTTCCAGCATTCACCGATTAACTTTTTGTTCCAGATAAGCCGGGAGCGTTCCACACGATTACCTTGGCTGGATTCCTCGCCGTCGATGTAAACTGCGCCGGTGAGTCCTTTTCTGGGAGAGTTTCCGCGGGAGCTCTATCCGTTCAGACGTGGAAAATTCGCGCGATCGGCTCTATACGTGCCTTCACCGATTTTCGGGGGTCGGGAGCGGGAAACCCCGGCGAGAATCCGCGAGAAATCCCCGGTGACTGAGCATCGTCGTCTCTCGTCGCGACTCGTTCCGTCGAAAATTAAATGAAAAGCGAAACGGCACGAGACGCTGCAGCGGAGTCACCTCCGCTAAATGAACCGAGGAGAGAGGGTGAAGCAATTTGCGAAGCGCGCGCGCAGACCCCCACGCAACAACGGAAATAAATGTCTAGGAAAGAACACGGGGAAAGAGGATGCTGTAGACACGTGAACCGCCACCGGAGAGAGGAACGCTCGCTTTTCATAGCGAGAGACGTTTTCCGTCCCGAAATTCTCTCTCTCTCTCTCACTCTCTCCGTACCTCGTGCCACTCTCTCTATACGTAGCAACAGCGGCAGGAACATCGGCGACAGCCAGGTCGTAAAGGGTCGCGAATCGAGTGCACCTGTTGCGAAGCGTTGCGGCGCCGTCCTACACATCTTCCAGGCAACAATACTACCGGAGACACACGCCGTTACCCGAAACCTTACCCCGAAGAATAAGCTTTCGCGGCGGTGCATGCACACCGAGCCGTCCCCGAAAATTGAGCTCGATGAACCGATGGCCCCGATCGATACTCCAAAAGCGGACGCGGTAACACACTCCCGCTTCTTCGCGACCGACGTGCGATATTCCACGCTCTCGAACTTGAAAATAACATATCCTCCCCGGCTGTTCGGATCTCGGCCGAGAAAATCGAGTTTGGAACTTCGAATGAGATTCCTCCGACGCGTTTGATCACGATCTGATCCTGTCTTCCGCGAATGCTAGACCGACGAAACCTATCAATCTCGCTACTTAACGCCGCTTATCTCGTACCGTGCTACGTGATCGCGTTGGAGGAGGCGTGGCGTGCCAGGGTAGGCGTGGCCTCCTAGAGTAGGCGTGTTCGCGAGGCTCCCGACGCCCTGGGAGCCAAAGAAGCGGAGCAGTACCTCGTTCGGACCGCGTGTCCTCTAAAAATCTATCACCGGAGACCACACTGATCTTCATGCGCCGATCTGTGGAAGCTTGTCGCAGCTTGGTACCGCGCGTCTGGACGGTCGGTTTACAAGCGCGTTTAGTCATCGAACGAGCAGATAAACCTTTTAGTACGGCGCGGGCGGAAGGGCCAGGCTCGGAGAGCTCGTCGGGGAGGAGGAGGAGCGTTTTGTCGCGATTCAGACCGGCGTTATTGGGTGGAAGCGCGATAAGCGGCGCACCCTACGCGCTAGGGGGGCCGCGCCATCGCGAAAACGCGTCACCGATAAAAACTTAATCGTGGTCCGCGGTAAATCGTAAATCTAACGCGACGCGTCCACTGCTCGACGAGAGCGGAAGACAAATGTCGCTCGCGGGCTAATTGCCGGACCGAGACTGTCGCTAACAACGGCTGTATCGATCCCTGACATCGAGACGACGGGGTTCGCGCTCGGAAACTTCAACGATCTGGCCGAGAGCTCCAGAGACACACGAAACGCTACGTTAGCGTAGTACAATGATGCACGCTTAAGTGTCCGTCGCCACGCCCCCCCGTTTAAAAGAATTTCCCCCTCTCGAGCCGAACACACCGCTCCCCCACACCGTTTAAGTGTCCGCATTCGGCACCTCGCTACCGGAAGCCTTATTAACACGTTCGCCGTCACTGTGAGATATTGTCGCGCACGATTCGAGGGTGAATCGGATCGAAGAGATCCTGCCCCGCAGCGAAATTCTCGGCAACCGGAAGCCGCCTCGACTCTCGGCCTCTCCTCGTCTAGGAGCGCCGCGGTCGTTGTCTGGCCATTAGCGGGCTGCCCGGCTTTTTCTCCGTTTTTCTCCTTTTTGTCGCCTCTCTGCCGGCCGTTTTTGCGCAGACACAGCCTGCTCGAAAGCTCATCGAGGTTCTTGCTCGTTTCTGCCGACATTTCGTGCACCGCCGTACCGCGGTAACGATTTCTAACCGCTCTGCGGCGGCCAGCCGGCGGGCCGGCGGGTGGGGCGATCTTCCTCGATCTATTCGGAATCGATCGTTTCCAAATCCCTTTTCTACTCAGCCTCCGGAGACCGAAGACGACGCCACAAACGATCGAGAGACGGAACGCCGCTCAGTGTTTCGCTCAGTTGTTCGCTTATATTGCTCCGTTCGCTTCAGAAAGATATCAACGCGCTCCCGTTGCTAGAAGATTTAACGCGTCGCGCTCTCGACCGTCTCCTCCGAGACACCTCTAGAAATTACTAGACTATAAATCAAAACAATTCCAACTCGCGTTCCCGAATGTCTGCGTTTAATAAATCGCCGAACGTTCGAGAGTGCCGGCGCAAAGTAAACACGCTCGGTTTCACGCGAACGAGATTCGAACCCGGCGATACGCAACGAAAATACGCTAGATTAGATGATGAGAACGTTCTAATTCTGGTGTCGTAAATACCAGCTTCGAGCGCAAAGGGTTAATAGACCTATACGAAAGGCCGAAATACGAAGTCCGTTGCCAAGTTCCCTAACACTGTGTTCATTATTGCGAACTCTGCTCGGCTAAAATCTTAATCCCCCGTTGCATCATTCACCGCCGTGGCTCGTTAACACTTCGAGCGTGCCGCGCAGTATGTGTAAGTGAATGTACGCGTTAATGTACAGTCGAGCATATATTTTTCAAATTTTCACTACAGACACAGATAAGAAGGTTGTAAAATAAATATTTACCAATTTTTTCTTTTTTTTTCAATTTCCTTGTAATTTTCTTCACACATCGTTCAGCAACCTAATTCTCCTAAATTCTTGAAGAAACTCAGATCGCATGGTCCACTTTTTGAGAAGTTACATAATTTCAAAAGGTGTACGAAGACTTTTTTGACAGACTATTGAATACAATTTTTGTCAAATTCGCAGAATGTTTGAACCGGTTGGCACTCGACGATCACTTCTTCGAGTGAGAGGAGGGCCAATCGTTGATTCGAGGCGTGGCCTCGATTGATGCGACGCCTCCCAACCTCCGTGGCGTCGTTTCCCTAATTTCTCTTATCCTGGCGATTAAACCTCGGAGCCGACTACGCTCCGCACCACACGTAAAGACCGACACCTACGCGACATTCTGTCCACTAATTATTGTAATTTTTCACGCGTATCGCAACCGGACAGCGAGCGGTTAACGAACTACAAACGAGACTTGTTGTTTCTCGGTCGATCGACGCGTGGACCGGAGTGTTGATAGACAGACAAATGTGTTCGGCGGGTGCGGGAGACGCGGCTCTCTGCCGGCATTCGAGTTGGGCGAGCTGCCTGGCACCGAAATAAATCAATAGTAATAAAATAGTAAGGCACGGTATCACAGCTCTAAATCAATTGGTACGCGACGCTCGGTCGTCCATGCGTTCACTAATAATTTAGCCGGCCAAGAGCAATTTGCGGTTCGCTACACGGTGTTGGAGAGCGTACGCTTTCGTCACGCTTTAGCCCGCGCTTTCGTTTCGAAGCCGCAACGTGTCTGTCGCATTCTCGCGTCGTCGCCATAGTAGGGGTCTGAAAATTCCGAAGAGAAAGGCTTGCGTCACACGCGAAAGGTTCGGCGGGCGTTTCCGAGGTTCGTTCGTGTTGGAATCCAACGATAATACATAGAAATAGGCTATGGTGCGTCTCCGGCCGGAGTCGCAGAGTTTTCTTTGCCTGGCCCAAGCATTTTTACGACACCCCCACTTAAGGGAAGGGACCGGAGGTTTTCCACGGACGAACCAGCTCAGTCGTCATCCAATTCCAGTACGGTTAACACCACAGCTTTTTTCCACTACAGTGACTACAGCATTATTATTCTTTCACATCTAAAATCCACTATTGTAATCTTGTTTGCTTTAATAAATAAAGTATTTCTTGTTTTAAGCAAATAAAGTTTTCTCAACAGTTCGGGTCATGAAGTTTACCAGATCCCGGAGAGGAAGCGGGCCAGGGTTTGCTCGCGACGAGAGCCTCTACCGGAAACGCTGCGCGCGCGCGGGCCAAAGCGATATAAAGCACGGAAATTCCTCGGCGGGTCGTTGAGACGAGTGTGCGCCGGGCTTCTTCCTTTATTAAAAGCCTGTTCGCGGCTTTATCGCGGGGGGGTCGCGCGGGCCTAGCAGAGCCACGCTCTGCCAACGGCAGCATCGAGCGCTATTATTAGCGTCCACGTGTTGACAATGCGACGCGAGAAACAGTCTCTCACTCACTCGGTAACGTCGTCTAGGTGGTCGTGCCCGAAACGGCGCGGGCCTCGTCTGTCTAGCGGGGACACGGGCTTTTTTCATTCCGGAACCAACGCGGTCATGCTAGGAATTAGGCGGCGTCTGCCCTCTACCGGGCCCGGCATTGCTCTTGGAGCGCTCTAGGTCGCTCCGGGAGCCACTTGTTGGCACAAGGACGAATCTTTCATTTCGCTTCTTCGTTCTCCTCCAGGAATCTTTCTCGACGGTGAAATTCTCGATACTGGAATAGAAAACACTTTATCTTGCTGCCTACGTTTAAAGGATGCGTGGCTCCCCTTGTGTGGGCGTGGTTCCTGGAGTAGGCGTAGCTTTGTGGCTCCGATGTCATCTCAAATCCAGCTCCGAATACTACGAAACGATATTAACATCGAATGAAACCCGTTTGAACAAAGATTGCTTTCAGAGGGATCCGATGTGGAAGCCGGTTCGTGAATTGGCAAGGTGTGTCGCGGTAAAAGACAAAACCCCGTCGTGGGCCAGCGGATTAATCTGCGGCTGGCGCGCTCGATAAACAAGAGCAGCGCGATGTAGAACAGCACTCTAAGCTCCCGTAGGCGCGGCTGGGTTGGCGGAGGCGGGGGGGCGGGGGAAATTTAAGGTAACGCCGCCTACCCGGCTTGGAAAATTTAAGACGACCGCGTCGGCGTCTCTCGCTAACCATCCTCGTGTCGGTGGGTATTTATGGAAAGGACGCGACGTCCCGTAAATCGGACCATACCGTGGGCCGCCGATACGCCAGAGCAACGCGCCAGCTGCGATCCGGCTCTGACTTCGGGGCGGCTGACAGTCTTCTACGCAGCTCGATTAATTTCTACGCTCATTATCCCTTTTTTTCTTTTTAGAAACGCACCGCTTACGATTCTCGCTATCCACAGTCTTCTACACACCTCAATCATCCTCTCCGCTCATTATCTTTTTTTTTTTAGAAAAACACTGCGATTCTCGCTTCGAGGCCCCGATCCCGCAAAATTGTGCAACACCCTGACTTAGTATTTGTTTTGCGGCGGTTTCTTCGGCGTGCAACGGAGCCGGGGCTCGTCCGATGAATAAACAAATAGACCAGGCCGGTGAAGAATCGACTGCGACCGGTAATCGTGACAAACGAGTTCGGATCGGTCGTAGAATTTCGTCCGACGGTAACGCGGTCGACCGTTAACCGCGTTATCGATTAATTAATGCGCGTATCTCTCCGCTGCACGATGATTTATTAATCCGACAGCCGCGGCCCGATAAACGGCTCCGTCGAAAGCCGTTCCCCGCGTCGGGTCGCGTCGCGTCGCTCGAACGACGGTGATCTCAATTCACGATCCGTCGACGATCGGTTTCGTTTTGTAGATCTCGAAGGAGAAGAGACTCCGTTCCGAGGAATTATTCTCCGCGAACCCGTGGAATCGATCCGGTGACGAGACTTTATAAAACGATCCGGTAACAACTGCGGCGTCGTGTTCGCGCTTCCCCGCACGGTATCGACGGTCGATCCCGTCCACCGGTGTATCGTTTAATCGCGACGTTTATTTCGTGCCAGGTTTCTATTAGAGAGCACCAGGCGGCCCCGCTTATCGATCCGTCATCGGATGTCGATAAACGGGCGCGTTTCGCGCGCTCCCCGCTCCGCGATAATATTTGGTATATCGAGCTGCGGAGCCGACATCGGAGGCCAAACGAAATCTGCGAATCGTCCGTTTGCACGGTTAATTAGAGAGCTCTCGCTGTCCATCCGAGGTTTGTCGCTTTTGCTCGAATGTCGCTGGCCTTCTCGGAATTTTGATTGCATTCGTAAAGCACTAGTGCACTAGTTTTTCTGATGGAACGCGATTGGAGATAAATCGCGTTTTATCGATGACGATTCAGAGAAATTATCTGTACAGGGTGTAAAGATATTGCATGATTTTACACCCTCGATTTGGCTGAAATTGCACCAAGGTGCCGTAAAATTGACCTTGACCTTGAATTTTAAAAGGACAAAACTTTTGTTAAGTTGCGACCCATGGTTTTTTCCTTTCGCCCTTTTGATCGACGAGTGAAATACGATGCAATTAAAAAAGAAATTGTTGACCTTTTGACCTTGAAATTCAAGTGAAACGAAAGCGAACGGTAAAGTTCGCGCGATCGTTTCCTACGGAAGCAGCTTTGTCAATTTAGCGTTAACCATCTGCCACTGGCGGTACCGTTGAAACAAGCCCCAATTTCACGGGAACACGCGGAATTAAATGTTAATTTCGAGTGAGGCTGTCGGGCGTAGGTCGAAACGCGTTTGTAGTCCGGTGCATCGTCCTCGAGGATGCACCCTCCCGTGCACAAGTGGTTCTCGCGGCCCCTGTCGTGTCCGGCTGGAGCGATCGGTGTGCGACAGGGTGCACCGTCTGCGTAAATAGACGACGTCGAGGCTAGGCGTCGCGACGCGAAGCGACGCGGAGAGCAGGCGGCTGCCTGCCACCGGTTGCCACTTTGCGGGCGCACGCTATGCTCGCGATCCTTGCACGCGTGCGCCTCCATCCTCGCGTTCGATTCTCGCCCGGAGGGTCGAGACGTATTGAGTCGAGTCATAGTCGACTCGCAATCGAGTCGAGTCGAGTCGTGTCGAGTCGTAGACGCGTCGAGTGAAGTCGTTGTCGTAACCAGAGTTGCGTTATGGTAGCGATGGGATTGAGCAGCTTGCGAGTAGATCCAGTCCTTGATTATAATGTTATGTTGTCCTAAAAATCAGTGTGTATATTTCATATTGTTAGATAATATTCTGTTCGATAATGTTTTATTATTCCCCAAGCTTCCCCATTTCTCAACCGTGCCATTCTCTGAAAAACTACTCCGAATTTGCTTCGAGCACATTAATCGAAAACGAAACGAAAATTTTCGGACAACCTGATACATTCCAACCTTCTGCGAGCATATTTGAATACCTCCTTCGCGGCGAAGGAAAATGGCCGAAAAATCTCTCTCGTGGAAGTGCCATCATTAGCATTGTCTTTCGAGTCATCTGGTCGCTTGAAGAGCCAAGAACGACTGCTAGACGAGTGTCATGGTCTAGCCAGCCTCCGAGTAGCGATGGGTTCGAGTACCTCCCAAGTAGACTCGAACATTGATCGAACAGCTTCTAGACCGTCTCCAATACCCAACCGAAACAATCCAAATTGTTACTCTATTAGGAGGTTAGGTAAAGCAACACTCTCTGCAGCTACTGCGAGGGAAATCGAAAATACTCGACCACCTGCTTTGACACCGCCTTGCGTGAGATAATATTGTCACCGTTGTCGGGGAGGGTTAACCCCTTCGCGGACGGAGTGACTCGACGAGCGTGCGTCGCTGTGGACGAGACGTATTGGCGCGCGCAGTTGGGAAAATGTACACGTTGAACGTTCGCGTTATAAAAACTAAAACTTTGTTTAACCCTTGAACTACGGCTGTCGTGAATAGACGACGGTACGAAACTTTCGCGAGACACGGCCGTCGTCAATAAACAATTTGATGAGTTGAGGTTGTCGCATTTATTTATCTTATCGAGATTGCGTCGACGAAACAAGTGCGTAGATCGTTACGTAGATAAGAACTGAACGTATTTGTAGAACTTTTCTTTTCTGAGTTTAGACAGACAGATTTATGAACGTATACAAAAGGATTAAATAGAAAAAAGATTTTTTTCACAATATTTTTCATCGACTATTTGCCGACACTCGTCCGCAAAAGGTTAACGTCGCTTTATCACAAGTCCCGAGTCTAAATGACACTCGGTCGCCAAAACTGACTCTCGCATCGTGCGTATCGAACTTGATCCCATCCCTACTTCCTAGACATCGGGAGAAGATCGGAGCTCCCTCGCCCCCTGCATCCCCCGCCGCGCTCGCCGGCAGAGCCAAGTGGGGGTAGAGCTCTCCTCCGCGGGCTACCCTCGAGGAGGATATCAAACTCAGTCGCGAAGCGTAGCTCGTCGCGCGTGTTCGTTCTTTGCGCTTGTCCCCGATCCTCGCGCACCAGTCCTCGTTCGTCGCGTGATACTCGCGCACGAGTTCCTCAACCACTTCGCGAGAATCCGCTCTCTCTCTCTGTGTGTCTCGCGCGATCCTCCAGTTCTCGTGTGAATCTTCAGCCTCGAATAACACACCGATCGCTCCACGTCGTGTCAACGTTGGCTCTCTCTCCGGCACTTCGCGAACCCAGCCGGATCTCTCTCTCTCTCTTGTGGCCAGTGACTTGTTGAACGCGACGATACGCGACGATGAGGTGAACACATCCGTGGTGGGCGAACGAAACACGCCTGGACCTCTCCGGGAACACGCTCTCACTGTGATACACGTTTCCCAGCGGATTCGATCGTCTGAAACACTTTGAAACGCTCCATCTCCACAACGATGCGGTAAGTCGATCGGAAATGTACATTCCCGGAAGTTCTTGTGCGGCAACCGAAATTGATGACGAGACGCCGCGACGCGACGCGACGCGCCGGCCAGTCTGTGCTCGCCACGGATTGATTCGAGTTTCCTCTCTGGTGTCCTTCGCGACGGGGGAAAGGATATCGAGAGGAGCATCGCCGGTGCACCGGTTCGCTGCCAGAATCAATAATTTCGACGGCAGTCGGAGCCGGAGGCGGCGGAACATTCGGCGCGAAATATTCCGCGACGGGTGACCCGCGTCGACGCCGAGCCGAGCCGAGCCAAGCCGCGCCGGCCGCCGCGTTGTTTCCGCCGATCAGAAACCGCGAATCGATTAGCCACGCGTCCGCATCCCTCGTCGCGACCCAAATCCCAGCGAGAATTGCCCACTCGAGGGCAGAAATCGCGAGAATCCGAGGATCGATCGCCGCACGAGGCTCGAGCAAGGGCTCGGCCGCCCACACCGTGTACGCACGCCGCCCGCCGCTGGTCTCGCGACAACGCACGCCGGAAATATCCCGTGTTTTCATCCCTTGCGCTCGTGGACCTCCCTTTATCCGAACAGTGTTGTCGTCTTCGAGCCTCCGAAATTACGAGTCAACACGTTCGCACGATGCTCGATGTGGAAATATACGTGGTCTCCGTTGATTGTTGGTTACCGAGGCCCTCGCTGCACGCACTCGTTTGTCTATCGTGCGGCGGAATGACGGACGTGTGCATCAACTGATATAAGATAATGTAAAGACGATCCAGAGGAACGTGCGGCCTTCAGAAAAGCTGGCTGTTGTACTAATTATTATTTAATTACATAGATTAGGACAGTCCGAAAATTAACCCTTTGCGGTCGTATGTCTGCTCTCAGCCACCACAGCGAAGAACCGTACTGTTCTTATATTAACACTATACCTATCGAGTCTTAAAAGTAATTGGTACACATTCCGCTGTAAAAATGACAAGATCGATTTTATTTTATGCGGCTCCTATCGTAATGCGTGCTCTGCTAAAGATATCTATACAATCGTTTTTTGTGAAATCAGTTTTATTATTTCAATAATTGTGAATTAAAAAGTTTAGAACCGGTCATTTGACCGGTCGTGGTAGGTTTAGTGTTAAGTCGACAAGCTTCGGAAATAGAATTCGGAATAATATCTTACAAATTGCGTTTAAGACAAACAAAACTTGAATGTAAACTTAATACGACCGCAAAGGCTTAAGAACACTGAACAAATAAAAATACCAATAATGTAATAAATTATTGCGGTCTCCTTTATTACCGCCTAATTTGAATGTGGCTTCCAATGGTGAAAAAGTTTCCCCACCTCTATATGCGATTGCGGCGACGCCGTGATTACGGTTCAAACGCATGTGCAGCGTCTAATTGAATCCATAATACTTCGGACCGCACGGTCGCCGCTCGTTGAAACAACGGACGTGTGCAGCGGGCCTAACGCTCCCGGAACGCGTTTGAAATTCGACTGCGACCTGCCAGTCTCGCTCGATTCCAAGAACGTCCGCTGCGATCGTGACGGATGACGCTGCCAGAATCTTTGTTGCGCCCACACTGTTCGAAAGTCGTCCGCGTCTGTGAACGTGCACGCTCGAATCTAAGACACGTAGCTGTGCGCGTGCACCCGTTATCGATCGGAGCGCGCTGCGAATAGTTTTCGGAAGAGTATCAAGAACGTGACGGTTGGAAGTTGTTTCGGGATTATGTAAACGTCCGAGGGAGGACCGGTTTTCGCGGACTGTTCGAGCACGCGTCTCGATTCCGTCGAGCAGCTCCGTTCCTCCCGGAACGCGGAATCGTTCGCGCGACGGTAGATCGCCGAGGAACGCCGCGGCGAGCAGCGATCCTCTTCTTAGAATTTCATCGCGATCGTTTAATATTCCACGCTATGCGCAGTATGTCGGAGTTGCGCGGCGTTGCTCGTGCCACCGGGTTGTTCTCCGCGCAATCTTATCGTCCACCCTTCTGCGCGAAGTCGTTTCTCTCTGAAGTTTGCGGAACTTGGGCCTCGCGAATACATAGTATGCGTTACGCCGCCACTCCGGCCGGGCCACGTACGCCTGGCTCTCGTCGTCCGCTTTCACGAGCTAACCGCGCGACGACCTCAAACGCATTTTTCCCCGCATTGCAGAGAGGTAATTGCCGAAATCCCGACGTCTCGGCCGCGACCGCCGCGTCCTCGGCTCTCGCAAGTGTGTAAATCAATTTTGCGATAGGCGGCAGAGTTGCGCGAACGATTTCGAGCGCGACGTTGACGATGTTCGACGAAGCGCTTGACGAGACAGCCGATCAACGGCTCCTATGACAGAGATCGTAACTGTGCGAAAGTAGATTGCGTCAACTCGGCTGCATCGCTGTTGTCCTATCAACACCTTGCTGACCGGCGATTTCGAGTGAAAACCAGCCTGTCGCAACGGGAAACTGTTCTTCGTATGAACGCAAGATCGAAGATCCTGCGGTTTAACAATTTTAGCCTAAACTGAGATCACTAAGAGTACTTAAAAATGTCTATATTGTTATTGAGCTTTGTTCACAGCTTTTTTGTTTAAATTAATTTAATACTAGGTTCACGAGACCCGTCGAAATGACGGTTTACGAATGTTGAGATCGCGAAGATGCATTCGTCACGAGTTGTTGAACCAATTTATTTCTTTAGAGAGTAGCATTCTGAATAATGCAAATTACGCTGCCTCGTAAACGATAAAACAGGACTTTCGAGGGCGATCGCGGCCTAGATCGATCTTCTATCTAGCGTTTTTCATTACTGAAAATCCCCGGTTTTGTATTATCGAGAAATGAGAATCCCTGGAAAAAACGAGTCTACTCCCTTAAACAGCGAAACATAGTTATTTACCTTTCGCTTTCCCATTAACACGAAACCTACCACTGCCGCTGAAATGTTTTATATTTTTCATTTCACAATTATTGAAATTATGAATTTGCTTACCTAGATATCGATTCGATAAATTTCTTTATCCAAGCATATATTGTGCTAAAAATTCATCAAAATCTAAATGAATACTGCCTTGTCATTTTTCTAAGCTAAAACAGTTTTACCTGTTTTAGTGTTAAATATGGTGCTTCTTTCTTTCGCACAGTAGTGTCTACATTATAAAAAACATGTCTAAAAATTTGGATGAAATAATCCTCGCTATTTCCATAAAATAATATTGTTAAACTTAATTAATACAGTGAAGAGTTATAATACCGCGTGCACAATGTAAAGGTGGTTTTCCTGCGTGGGACAACGCGCTTAGTTCGACCGTTTCTTTGCGACTGACTTCGGTCCTCGCTTTCCAAGGGCCCATTATACCTGCAAACCGCCCCTTAAACCGACAGTTTCTGGAAGTGACAATCGTTGTACACCGACAAATATAAAACGCACACTGTTAATGCTCCGTAAACCCATCGTCAAGAACGGTCTTGTTCGTACAGTCTGTAGATCTACCCAACTCTCCAGCTCGACGAGACTCGAGAATTTCTGCTGGCTGCACGGATCTCCAAAAACGAAAAATGCGGATTTGCCGTCGCTTGAGAAGGTTCGAGCAGGTTCGCGGGACCCAGGCCCGCAGCGGCCATTGCCCGCTGCTGTCCGCCGGCATCGAGACACCTTCGAGTACGCTTTTCCCTGTCGCGTGACCTTCGCGAAACACTTCTGCCGGCAGTTCCGCGGCGCTCGAGGCTCGTCGTTGCGTGCCGCGAGATCCGCTTTCGTGCGTACCCGGAGTCGATCTCTCGCGCGACACGGCACTGGTCGGCACGGCACGCTCGTTCATCTTTTTTCCCCTGCACCGCGAACAAGATCCCGATGGCTCGCTTTGATCCCTCGCGATCGCGTGACGCGATCACCGGCGAATCTCTATGTAATCGTCGTTGTTCTTCGCGGCCGATGCTAATTCGCCGGACGAACGTATTTTTTTTCTTTGTTCGCGACGACGGACATTTCTCTCTCGCTCTCTCTCTCTCTCTTGCTCGCTCTCTCTCGCGTGCCTATTCCGAATGCTATCGGCTGCGGTTCGCTCGCAGAACCGAGAGAACGGACTGGACCAGATGGCGGCTAAATCCGTACCATTCGGCGACTTTGGCCGCCGCTCTCTTCCTTCGTGGGCTTTGCCTAAGGCCGGCGAGCGGAATTTTCGGACGCGGTCCGGTCTCGGGAACCTCGATTCCTCGTGTACCCCGGTCACGAATCTTCGTTAGTAGCAACGCGGGACGTTCTTGCGTTCTAGTAACTTCTGTTCAATGGATCGTATACGCCTCGCGCCGGACGGAACGGAAAGTATTAAAAAACAAAACAGGAAAACGGTACGACACTTGTTAACCCTTTCGCTACAATGGACGAGATATCTCGTTTATACGATGTCGAAGAGACGATGCTAAAGACGAGATATCTCGTCACCATGATTTCGTCGTACAGTACTATGAGCGAGGTGTCTCGTGTATCTTTATTATTAATATGGAGTGTTTTATTTAAATGTTAGGCACAAGTAATCGATTTTTAAGACATGTAATCGTTGGTGTATAGTGCTTAAAGTGCTCCATATTTGATACAATTAGAGATTTCATTGCTTACTTTGCACGGAATGCTGAGGGATAATTGTAATCGATGTGGGAGATCTAACATACAAAAATGCAACCCACAGAAGAAAAATCTCGACCAACAATAGGATGTGTAGTTTGCAAAAAATGGCCGACATAGAAAAATCGGATACTTCTGTAAAAATTGTCACGTCGTGCATTTTCCATTATTTCAGGCATTCCGTACAAAATAATAAAAACGTATTTTATATTCATCATCTGACTTTCCATCAACGATGTCTTAAGAATCGATTACTTGTGTCAAAGTTACAAAGAGAATACTTCGTATCACTAACAAAGATACACGGGATATCTCGTCCATAGCATCGTACGCGCGACAGCACAATGACGAGGTATCTCGTCCGCAGCATTGTTTCTTCGATATCGTGGTAGCGAGATATCTCGTCCTCGGTAGTAAAACTGTTCACAAATCCGCGCGATCTAGCGACGAGGCCCGACAAAAATCGCGAACGATCCTTTTTGCGCCGTAAAACCGTTGCAGAGATTCCGTACACGCAAATGGTATTCTTTTCTTCTTTTTTTTAAATTTAAACATTTCGAGCGTCGTCTCCGTCTGGCGCGATTAATACCCGACAGACGCGAATCGACGCTAAACAACGGACTTGTTGACAGGTCCCGGCGTTCTTTAAAAAACACGTCCGCCGGCGAATGAATAAATAAACGCGATCGATCTTCTATTCGCGACGTATACGACGTGGACCCGACGTCGACGGTATTTTCGACGAGGCGGTCGGTCGCAACAGGTAACCCGAAGTCCCGTCGAATCCCACCGGCTACACAGGCGTTATCGAAAGAAGACTGACGTCCGAAAAATATCGACAGCGCGTTTAAGGGTTATATAAACCGAGCCGAGGAAACGACGATCTCTCTCTCTCTCTCTCTCTCTCTCTCTCTCTCTGTAAAGTGGAGGCAACGACGTTCAACGCGGGCCAGACGCGAACTCTAAGTTCCAAGTTTAGCCAGATGACGCGGGTCCGTTTCAGCCTGCTATGTCCGTTTCTATAATACTAAACATAGCGTGGCGGGCGATGCTCGTTTTAGGAAAACCACGGGACACGCGCGGTTGCGATGCCGGTATTCTCGGGCGACTGCCGCGAGACCCGTCGCTCTTGTATTCGATTTGGTACAGCGAATGAAAAAACAACGACCCGCGTTCGCACCAGCAGCAGCAGCCGTGATTATTTATTTATTCTGTCGGCGATCGTGCGTGTTAACGGGGCGAGGAAACTACCCTCGAGGTTCGGTGGGAAAAAATGTGCTTCGACCCTCCGGCGCATCGAGAGCTCTCACCTGGTCGAGGGAGAGATGCGCGGCAAATATTTTCCGGAGACCTGTCGCGGGAATTTCATGAAAATCAACGTGTCTGTATGCGAGTCTCCTTGCCAGCTGAAGGAAACGTCCTCCTCGCTGGATTTCTCTTGAGAAACGTGTACACTGTGTGCGAAAAGGAACGGTCATCCGTCCTAGGGGTGAATCCACACCTGATCGGTGGACATTCGTAACAGAAACATGCCGTAAAATTGTTTGTAACAAAGAAAATCGAGAAGAGAAAAAGTGTGAAAGGAGCCATACGTCGCAAACAAATGGTTACGGAGACCTGTTAAAGTTTTCGCAAAATTTGATCGTGTGGCGTTGTACGTATAGACGAAAAAGATTAGATCAGTAACCATGACTTCTCAGATCGGTACAGACATTCTCCGAGTCCATGAAAATTAAAGAATTCGAACAAAAAGATGCTCGAAATTTTTTCTCGAAACTGCGAACGACCTCGAAGCAGCAATGAAAGAACAACGTTGTTGCTTCCGCCACGATATCGACCTCGAGTATCGATTAAACAATGGCGGAAGCGTCTCGGCGGCAAAAGGGAGCGAAAACGACGATCGGCTCTCGGAGTCGGCTGCAGCGTGTCGCGAATATTCCGTAGGAGCACACGGCCGCGGGATCCCACCGCGCGCTACGCTATTAGCGGGCGTAACGAGAACGGTTTTCGCACGCACGAGAAATCTGTCGGCGTTTACGGCAGCACTCGGCCATTAATCAACCGGGAGAATCCTGGCAAGAGAATCCCGCCAAGAACAACGCGACCGTTAAGTTTCATGTTCCGCCACCTTCACGGCAGGACAATAAAACCGTCGGATTGGCGCAGTAAGCTCGTTCGCGGTTGATTGAATCATTGCGGGGCGTCTGGCTGTTTAGGATGACGCCGGAAATAAACGACGACGACGAGCAAACCGCTCGACTAAATTCCCGTAGCGCTGCCTAGGCGGGAAACGCTCGGCGAGAGAGAGAGAGAGAGAGAGAGACAGTTCATTTTGTTCCAGCTCGATCGAGCTTGTCGCGGTCTGCCGTGGCGTGGCAACGAAAGAGAGGCTCCTCCTAGGGACCTAGGTCACGGAATCTGCTTGACATTGAGCGATCTTGCGGACCAGAATAGCGCGAGCGGTTCTTGTTCGATTCCCGTTCGAACCCGTCGCTAGTTCGTTTAATCCTTACGGTAAATTAAGACGTCGCGGAGGACGCATTTGAATTTCAAAGCAGCCGCGAAATCAGACGGTAGCAAACGTGGACTGTCCTGCGGAGCACTGGCCTGGCTCCGGCGAAACCGAGAGCAACGAGGCCACGCCTACTTGGGGCAACGTGGACGCAGACATTGACATTTGAGTCTTCTAAGCTAGATTTTCTACGGGACAAAGGAATTTTGAACCAGGTAGACCGTAGACTGTTCCATGGAGCCAGTACCTTGACTCTGTCGCAATTGAGAACAACGAGGCCACGCCTACTTGGGGCAACGTGGACGCAGACATTGACATTCGACCCTTCGGAGCTAGATTTTCCAGGAGGCAGAGGAATTTTGAACCAGGTAGACCGTAGACTGTTCCATGGAGCCAGTACCTTGACTCTGTCGCAGTTGAGAACAACGAGGC
The DNA here is from genome assembly GCA_028454225.1 of Lasioglossum leucozonium. Taxonomy (NCBI): domain Eukaryota; kingdom Metazoa; phylum Arthropoda; class Insecta; order Hymenoptera; family Halictidae; genus Lasioglossum; species Lasioglossum leucozonium. The sequence continues at coordinate 4,607,019 of CM052211.1, read as the reverse complement.
CACGCCTACTTGGGGCAACGTGGGCGCAGACATTGACATTCGAGCCTTCGGAGCTAGATTTTTCAGGAGGCAGAGGAATTTTCAACCAGTCAAACAGTAGACTGTTCCATGGGGCCAGTACCTTGACTCTGTCGCAGTTGGGAACAACGAGGCCACGCCTACTTGGGGCAACGTGGACGCAGACATTGACATTCGAGTCTTCGAAGCTAGATTTTCCTGGAGACAGAGGGATTTTTAACCAGGTAGACCGTAGACTGTTCCATGCAGCTAGTACCTCGACTCTGTCGCAATCGAGAGCAACGAGGCCACGCCTACTTCCTCCAGTTCGTCGAAAGAAAGAGATGGACGATCGTCAGTCGCAAGATAGAGTGTCGTTGCATTTTCTGGCGTCATCGGCGTGGCCCCGGGGGGCGAACCAAGGTCACTGCAATGTTATTTGCGCGGTTGCTCGTCTGACGGCCGAGCGGAGTCTAGGACTGAGCGTGGCAGGGAGCAGTCGGTCGATGGAGATCGCGAACCTCGATGTAGGGAGCGGACAAAAGGAGCAGGAGCTGTGTCGTCGCGGGCTGCGGTCGAAGGGGGGGCGGTGGCGAAGAGACGCGAGAAGCCTCGGGACCGAAACCTGTGCGCAAGAAACTTCTCTCCTCCCCCGGAGGGTGGGGGGGCTGCAGAGAAAGAGCGGGAAAGAGCGAAACTCTTCGGCTGCGTAGCTTTCTCATTATCGCGATTGTTCCGCGATGGATACCGGTCGACAATGAGCGACACAGTTTTTCGTCGTCGAGGAAAGAACGCGCGCGCGCGCGCGTCGCCTCTCTTTCTCTCTCTCATTCTCTCCTGTTCATGTACCCCGCCCCCCCGCCGTTGCTACCCCCGCCCACAGGTTCCCCCTTCGCTCTTCTCGCTCACTCGCGAGCCCGTTCCCTCTTTTCAGAGCCGTTTCGAGTTGCTACATTTTCCATTGTGCCGGAACGTAGCTAAAGCAACGCCACAAAAGCGTCAATAGTAGGTCATCGGCTGCTCGGTACACGCGCTTATTTACTTCCTCCTCTTGCTGGTTGGTCGTTCTCTGTCTTTGAATTTCGGCTGGAAAATAGCCGCGGGCGCCGATCGAAACGAAACCGCGACGCAACGGAGGAACCCGGGAGCCGACGGAGCACGATTCGAGGCCCGAGAGCCGACAAAAAAAATGGTGGAAGCGGTGAACATTCCGACGAATCTTCGCACTGGACGATCGACAACGTTTGGAAACACGGAATTATCTTTTAACACTAAACCTTACCGAGCAGTGAGAGCGATTAAAATGTTTTGGCTTATAGAAACAAGGCGCTGTTTATTTAGATGTTGTGCAATGTTTATGTCAATATGTGCTTGGACAAGAAAATGTGTCAAATTAATTTTCCATGTAAGTAACTGTATAATTGCAAAATTGAAAAATATAAATCCGGTGGTAGGTTTAGTGTTGAGTCATTGGGCACCGTCGATCGAATTCCTTCGATTCTGCGGAATATTTCTGGGATCCTGCGATGATCGCGTGCGAGTTTCTTGCGGCGGCGGCCGTTCGCGTTAAAAGCCGGAGAGATTAATAGCCCGGGCTCTCGGATCTGCTCGTCGAGCCAAGAAACGCCGTAGGTATCGAATCTGCCGGCAGGGCGGGCAGGTCTGCGTAATCAGATTTTGCAGGGAAGCGTGGCGCGGACGTCCGCTTCGATCTTCCCGTGTAAACTCGGTCGATCGTTCGCGAACAGCGGCGGCGGCGGCTGCAGCGGCAAGCGACGGCAACAACAGCCCCGAAAATTTGCATTTCCCTAAACGGACCGGTTCCCGGGCACGGCCGATTCGCAATTACAACTGTGCTGTGACTTGTCGCCCGTTCAACTCGGGCGCGCGGCTTCGCCGACGAAATGAGAACGAGCGGGTCGGGGAACCGCTTTGAGCCTCGGTGCAAACGCGCGCTCGCGCGCCTCGTACTTTTATTCTCGGGGACTAAATTATGTTTCTTCTCTGTGTCCTGGATGGGGCGCGTGTGTGCACGCGAATCGGGCAGGCGTGCTGGAATCCGGACGAGAATTCTCCTCCTCCTGTGATATAAAAGTTAATCCGACGCGGGGAACGGGCCCGTGAAAACGCTGTCGTCGCGGAAGTAGCGGAGGAAGCGAGGGGCGAGCGCTATTGCTTTAAATTGCGTCTAGCCAGTTTTCTTGCGAATTCGTGATACCCGCTTTCCACCGATAATGTGTATTCATCATAATTACTGGGACATGTTGATTGTACGTGTTGTCTGCCGACGATTATCCCATAATTTATTAACCGGTTAACTGCGTTCGACGTGCACACACGTCGATCCAAAGCTCTCTCCCTATTTTCAATAATGGACTGTTAATTTTTTATCAAATACAAATGTATTCTAGTTTTTCGTAAAATTCATAACAGGACCATTTGCTCTGCGTTCGACGTGTATACTCGTCATTGCTTGATTCTGATTCCGCACACTGTGGGGGATTTTTAAAATTACATTCCGCAGAGAGTGTTAACCCCTTGCTCTATTCATTTTACGGTTTCAGTGATTAGAACTTTTTGGTAGCTCGTAATTTCCAAAGAAACGAGAAAATTGATGTCTATTGTATGTCTGAAAAACCAAGCTAGAATTTTATTTCGGTGTAATGGAAATTAATAACGTACATATTTGTTAGACTCCGTTCAAAATCGTCATCACCAGTCTGACACGATATTGTAGAGCAAGGGCTTAAGAGGTTGAAGACGTGGCCGAGGATTTTGTAGATCGACAAGTCAGCTCCAGCACGGTGATCTTTTTCGACGATTTTTGCGTCCGATCTGTGCGGTCCCGTTCCACTGTGCCAGCGCTTCTAGACGGCTACCAATTTTCTCGCCGAACAGATTCGTCGTCTGTAGAGGCTGAAGAAGGTTCGATCGGTGCTCGTCGGAGTTGAGGACTGTTCTCGTTAATGCTCCCGGTATGTTGTATAACAATCGGAACCTTGAGACCACGTTACAATCCGACGCCAGTCTACACAGTAGCCGCAAACACTTCACCACAAACATTCTCAACTATGATCCACTCGGTCGACGCGCCGCACAAACTCTGCAATGTCCAATGCTGACTGCATATAATGGAGACGACGGTACGCAAAAGGAGAAAACCGTTCGATGAAAAGAATACAGCGGGTAGACAAGGGGCGAGGGGAACGCAACGATGCTATCGATTAACACGAGGACAACGGGCCGAAAAGGCGGCCAGAATACGCGGCCGCAGATTAAAACCATAGAAGAGGGACAAAAAAAGAGGAGAAAAAAAGGAGCTCCGCGAAGAAAAAGAGCCCGGTGGATGCAAGGTGCACGCGAGGGAAAATTATGTCGCGGAAATGTCGAGAATCTCGTGGCCCCTCTTCATCTCTCTCTCCCTCTCTCTCCTTCACTCTATCTCGGTCTCTGTTCCCGTCGGTGAACCTGAAAAACAGTCTCGTCGTCGGGGAAGAGAGCTCGAGAGAACTCGCCGAGACACAACGACGCCGGCGGACGAGGAGACAAGATGAAAGGGATGAAACGGTCTCGTGACGCAATCACCGGTGTAACTCGTTCGACCAAAAACTTCCTTCGCGACGGAAGTCCCGTTCCTTTCCCGTCCGCCGATGTATAATATTTAACGAGAGAGAGCCGGACCCTTTAAACCGTTTTGGTCCTTCGATGTATCAATTTACGGCAGACGATTCTGCAACAGCTATGATTTCACGCGAATTTATGCGCCGTCTGCGTTATTATATCTCGCAGAAATCCGAATAATTTTTAGGATATCGGGTAGATTAAATAAATGCGAATCACGCGTGTTATTTATTAACATTATTAGAAATAATGTATTTTGAAGTATGTACTCTTTCATTGCGAGGTTCTCTGCTTGATGCAGGCCCAGGTCATGTCGTAAAACCCATGGGGTCCGCTGACCGTTTTGGCACCCCCGTATAATAAGGCGTTTTACCGTTTTTCGAGTCAGTCGTGCGAAAACCGTGAACAGAGCAACGTTCCTTGACTAAGGTCGTTTTTTTTCGCCTCCGCGCCTAGTACTTTATTCTTTTTAAATCATTAAACATTTTCTTTTTTTTCTGCGAGATCGATCGAGTCCAATCTTTTCCCACGTAAAAGATCCTCGATAAACATGTTAGAAATTTAAGTAGTAAAGTTCAAGAACTATACGCCTAGACGGTTCTGGGATGCTGAGCGGTCTAACACAGTCCTCTTACCAGCATCCTTGGCTTCCACACTCCGTGGCCAGATCCGCCCCGAAATCATCTCGATTGGTTCTTCATCCGATGCGTCAACGGTAGCGTCGGCAATCGGTAATTAGGGATCGGTGTCTCTGTCACCGATTTCAAAGCATCGGCCGACTCTCAGAGGTCGCCGTGCTTACCAAGTATCGGTAGTCGTCCCTGATTCGGCCCGAAACATTTTGGCGCTAACAAACAAATATTTGATACTGCTTGTCTTATGAGAAAACATCGTAGTCGTCACGAATCACGTGTGAAAACTAAAAGATTAGTGCAGATGAGTTTGAACACGGGCGACTGTTAGTTCTCGCGGCGCAAAGATTTCGCAAAAGCACAGCTGCTTGGTTACAATTTAAAAATATTGATAGCCGGGTTCGTGAAATACAGAACGCCGGAGAGTGTTTTCGCATCCCGGCGAGAGTCGAGTGGGGGAAAATGGTGAAAAAAGGGGAAAATACCGCGCGAAAAAAGTTCCGGAAACGCCGTCGTGGAAAATCGAATTTTCGCTTGCTATACGGATGCTACACGGACGACGTAAAACGCGGGCACACGATCCACGCTGCGCGCCGCTCGGCTGCCAGTAGTATAGGACGGTATCGAGCCAGCCCATCGTCATAGTTTTCCTGGAATACGATAACATTGGAACTCGATGTAACGAGATCGTGATTAGAGCATTCCCTGCGCGCCAAATCGAATCAAACTATTCCGTGGCATTATTCGACGAATGCGATCGAACCCCCGGGCGAGAGGATTCGCTGAAAAGTAATCGCACGGCGAGCAGCGGGTGCCTGAAAATCCCGTTCAACGAGCAATCGGCAATATTTTCAGCAGACTCGGAAATCTACTTCGGAAATGTTTAGTTGGTAATATCGATAGAGGTTAACGCTAAATCTATCACTGCCGGTCAAACGAGTCCCTTTCATGTGTATAGTCAGTTCTCGATTTACGACGAGGTTTGGGTTCTGAATCTTCCGTCAGGTAAGTCGAATTTCATAGATAAATAAATAATATAATTATAATAGACATATGTAAATAAAAATTAATAGGTTTTATTTCTTCTTTATGAAATTTTTTCGTCGTAAGTGCGAATGGTCGTAATTAATTATGAAAAATAGGAAGTCGATTGGATAAATTTCTTTGTCCAAGCACATATTGCGTTAAAAGGTGCGTAAAATCTACATACATATGAGATAACTAGACTGCGGATCTTTATGCATTTATCGCCTCTGAACATTTTCAAAAAATGCCAGAGTACAAAATTTGACAAAATTTAACACGATTTTTATTTATTTCAGACCTGAAAAGGCTACTGCCACTGAAAATAAAGTTTTATTTGATTCCACTTCCTGAAAATTCGTCTACAAAAATTTAAAATCGCATAAACATCCGCAGTCTAGTGATAACTATACTGCGGATGTTTATGCAAAATAAAAATTTCTTGCCTAGATTCCAACGAACTGGAGTGAAATAGAAATTTTATTTCTTTTCTATTATATTTAATAGGTTGAAAATAATGTAATACTGAGTTGAAATTTTTCTAATACTTTCGCTGTTTTAAATTACACCTATTTATTTTTGTCATAAATGCATAAAATCCGCGGTCCAGTGATAACACAACAAACTTCAACTATTTCTCATTTCGATCCGATTTCGGTCTAGCCCACACTCGGTCGCATTTTTACGAGAATTTGCTAATTTCATCGCGAGCTCCGTGCACAGAACCGTCGAGAGACCAGACGCCATTGTGTCGCCCGTCGAGATCGAAGTCGGACAGCTAGTGATCGCCTAGATGCGAGTCGACGCGGGTCTCTCGTGGGCGTCTGCGAGACAACGGCGAGATGATTTTCCCGAGGTTGGTGCGCTCCACCGGTCTGTTGCAGCTGCATCTATGCGAAGTTGCAGGGGAATGGCAGGCAGGCAGGCAGGCAGACGGCGCATGCAGAGCGCGCGGGACCTCTTTGTCGGCGAAGAATGAAAAAGTCTGTGGCGTATTGCTCCGCTGAGCGGTCCGCGGCCACACAGGCTACATTAAAAGATTTTCATCGGGGATTTCTCCGGTGCCGTGCACGCCTCTCGTTCCTCCTCGTCGTCGCGTCGTCGTCGAAACGGAAAGACGAGAGAGCGAGAGAGAGAGAGAGGAAGACACAGTCTCGAAACTCTCTGCCACAGCCAAAGTAATTACATTCAGGTTTTCGCGTGGAAGACCGACCTCGTCGCGGGATGTTCTCCTCGCAGATCGCCGAGTACCGAGTCCCTCGGTTTCGATAGTCGAGAGATTGTAGTCGGCTAGAGAAGAGGAGACTGTTCGTGCAGCCGGGCAGCCGTGACATTAAATATTTGGCCGGGGTTCAAATTTCTGGATCTAATTGGCCAAGATCCGAGAGCGTCCGATGCCTAAGACCTTGCGACATTCTCTTTCGCGCGTTATTCTTCGCGGAACGACGTACCCGATAAATTACAGCTCCGGGGGACGTCGAGAGAGCGAGAAAGAGAGAGAGAGAGCGGACGTTCTCCACGATCCTTGGACAGAACTTCGCTCGTTTCTCCGAAAGAAAACTTGGCTTTCAGGACTGGTATTGGCAAGTCGGGTACGCACTGCGGTGCACCCCCCACCAGATATATCCTGGAAAAAGAGAATCCTGCGCGAAACTGCGCCGTGAAACAGAAGCGTAAATCAATTCGGGAAAAACTTGTTGCGAACGCGACTGCACTTCTTCGCGCTATTCTTCAAACCGGCGAGACACGTGATTCGCAACCAGCGTCGAGCTAGTCTCTTCAACCTCCAGGGAATCGGATCCCCGGAGGAAATAAGTTTCGATCTTTTCTCCTGGTTTGATGCTCTCGCAACGTTCAACAGATTCGCGCTAAAAAATTAACGTTTCTAACGAACCACTATTAATCGAATTACAAAACCTCTTTATTTCCTATTATTTTTTAATGGGATCTTCACCGATTTATTTGTGACACTTTTCCAATTGATGACAATAAACACGGTATAATTACGGCCGTATTTAGTGGTTCAATTGACGGTATTTTGTATCGGCTGCGCGGTCCTACTGAGACGGTGCTGACGCGTCCTGGTGTGCGGCGACCTTTAACCAGACGCCGAACGACCGGAACGAATCATCTCTCTCTCTCTCTCTCTCTCTCTGTCTCACTTCACAAAAATTTATGTACTCTAACACTTCTCCCACTCTCCGCTGGTCCTGTGAAAAGAGGAAGAGCTCGTTGACATGATTCGCAGTCTCGACGTGTACGAAATTAAGTGGCACGCGAAAGCATTCCGCTGCCGAGCCGTGCCGCGCCGAGCCGGGCCGCTTGGTGGATGTCGGGGTCAAGAGGTTAAAGCTCGCGCATCGCGGCTGGCCTCGACGTCAGCCGCGCGTTGCGTCGAACCGGCATCAACAGCTTCTCTCTTCCGTTCTCCCATTATTCTCCGTGGCACGATACGCTTGAAAATTTTATTCGACGCGCTCGCCAGACCCGCCACTTTTCTCCACTCGTTACGCCGCGACAAAGCCGGGGACCATTACTGTCACTGTCTAATTATTCCCAGGAGACGTGTCCCGGCAACGTTCCGAGTACCCTCGGGATGGCCGCGATCGATCCGGGATCGACGAACTATCTATCACGGTCCTCCCGTGATCTCGCGCGATTAAACTCGAATATGTAATTACAGGCTTGTCCCAGGAGCTCCGCGACGCGCACCGACGACGACGACGTCGCCGAGGTACCTTGATTTTCATACTTATCCGGACATTGAGCAGTCGATTCACCAACGTAGCTGTTTCCCTTAGACGTGGGCGAATTATTTTTCAGAAAAGCGTGCAAGTCTATCAACCTAAGTAGGCGTGACATGTCTGAAGTGGGCGGAGATTGGGCTAAGTAGGCGGGGACTGGCCGAAGTGGTCGTGGATTGCCCCGGGTAGGTGGGAAGTTCCCCAAGCAGGTGTGGAGTCCCACGTAGGCGTGACGTCCCGTGAGTAGGCGTGATCGTCTCCCGGTGGGAGTGGTTTTGTGGCCCTCGGAAAATATAGAGACGAGGGTATAGCGAATAGAAGCGAAAGAACTACAACTTTTTTTTCTGGTGCCCACATTCTTCGAGCTGTGGAAAGGACAATCACCTCTCGAAAGGACCGGAATCCCGAACCCGTAGTTTCAGCGCAGTCGAAGCGTATTAAAGGTGAGCGGCCGTAGCGTTTCGCGATCGTTACGGCACGTCGGATAAATGTTGGGTAACGGAATAACGTCTCGGCCGACTTTCGTCGGGTATATTATCCGGCTAGGCTTGCCGGTAATTGACATGGCGTTTATGTCGAGGCTGAGAACGTTATCGGCGGTTCCGGCGAGATCGAACACCGTCGTCGTCGACGACTTTTATGGACGGACGAGTGGCTACTCTCTCTCTCTCTCTCTCCCTCTCTCTCATTCTATCCGCCACGTGCATCGTTCGATATTTCTCCGCGCGCGGTTCCTTCTAGAGATTCCCTCTCGCGACGCTCGGCGTCGTTCCCTCGAGCGGGATAATTGGCAAGGACGCGGTCGTCCCGAGCCATCCGGAAAAGGTTGTCCCCGTAGTCGTTCGCCGCTTTCGATTTAATCGAGCGTGCCGATGAGACGTTACCGGGACGCGTTTAACCGTTCGAAATGCCGCGAATGCTCTCTCGGAAAATCTGCTAAAACAGCGTCGAGTGGCGTGATCGCGCGCCGGTCACATCCCATATAAAGCGCCTGGTGTCCGCATTCATTACCGCATCTCGTTCGGTTACGGTAACGTGTTGCCAGCACAATAACAAATCCGGACGACTGACCGATGTCGCCACACGTCGCTGCGCGTTCACACGATGTTCTATTTCGATACCGGAGAAAGGCCACGACGGAAACGTACCGTCGCGCAATAATAAACTGCGGAATTTTCAAACGCATCTTTTTTCTTGTACGTTTTTCGTTCTTTTGTATGTCACGCGCCGATTTCTCTCGTACGCGCAGTAAAATCCGCGGTCCGATAATGCATACGCGCCACGGTTTCACAAGTGTTACTCCAGAATTCGATAGCGCCGTGAACGGAGCATCGGGAGCCGAGGCGCGCGATTGCGTCACGGGCCACTCGATCGGCTGAAAACCCGCGATCGAAACGATCGAACGGCACGGCACAAATAAACCTCGCACGCGCCGATTGCCAGCTAATCGCGAGCCCCGCCCGGCACGAATGGCAGAGCGCGGGCGAGATTTTATACGCGAGCGGGAATATTCGATAATAATTAATAACGCAATTACCGCGGGCCGAGCGTCGTCCAGCGAAACCGGCTATTGTCCGCGATTATTTGTACGGACGCGAGAACATTTGTTTAGCGCGGCGCATTATTGTCCCTCGGCTAATTAACATTACCGCGTGCCGTTACCGATCGAACGCGGCGGAGGACGATCGTTACGCGGATCGCGCGTCGATCTTTTCATCGACACGAGCAGCCAATCGGCGAACACTTCGACCCCTCGCCAATTATGCTCGAGGCTCCGTCGAAATCGAGAGCGACCAGGCCACGCCCACCGGCGCTCCGTCGAAAGCGAGAGCGGCGAAGCCACGCCTACTCGCGCTCCCTGGGGCCAGCCGAGCGGCTCCAAGCGCCGGCAACGCTGCTTGCCAGGCCTGATCTATGCGATAAAGGGAAAGGCGCCGGACAAGAGTGTTTATGAAGACACGTGAACGGTCGGTGGCACGCAAATCACGCCTAACGAGAGACCGAGCCCATTCTGGTTCGCCCACGTGCTGCACGGTCCTCCAGTTTTTCCCGACTATAATGGCTGGCACTGTCGCGCGAACACTGGACTCCAACATCTTTATTAACCTTAGATAACCAGTCTTGGCGAAAGTAAATGATGGAAACTTCACTGTAGAAATATTAGTTCGTCCTAAAAGTTTCTTTCGCTTTGCGCACATTCCATATTGTTGGATAACATCGGCGTACAGGAACAACGCAAACTTCTGTTCGGCAATGGTTCATTAGTCCTTCAGCTGCCCCTTTCGTAACCCATTTGCATCGTTAGCGTATATACATATTCAATTTTCTTGGTCACTATCACCGGAGCGTATATATACGCTCAACTTTGTTGGTCACCATGATTATTCGTTAGCGAAAAAATAGAAATGGTGATAAAGACCTTCTTTTCATATTTTCTTATCATGCAAATCTGTTAATTACGCCATTGGTTTCCTGAGAAACTACTCTGAAGCTGCATCGAGCACGTTAATCGAAAACAAAACGAACTTTGTGGGACAACCTGATACCACCGGATATAGTAAAGTGAATACGAAAAATCGAGAAATTTTCCTACCTGGAAGCTCATGCAGTTGCAACGCGATCGAACGCCACGAGTTTTACGGACATCCGGTATAGTTGACTCGAAATCCTGAAACAATCGCGACCGCGGGTTCGATTTCGCGCGGGCTTCGTTCCTGTCGAAAAGTTTGTCAACTATTCGGCTTCGGAACGGGTTTCGCGTGCGTGCGTTCTTGTCGCGCGTTGCATAAAAGATTAGACGCGCGGTTGCATCGCGCGCCAGGCCAGATACGGTGATGTAAATAGTAAAGGGGATTTACGACTTCCTAGTCGAAGTGGATAGAGAAAGTGGACGCGTTTCGCGAGTCGACTCGACTCGACTGGACTGGAGTGGACGCGCGACAGCCCTGCCGTTTATAGTCACCGTCGACCGAACCACCCGTGTTCCCGATTCATCTTAACGCCCATAACGTCGACGACAGATCGCCGCTTTCCGGCATCGATCACTCTCCTGCCACGATCCCTCGCGCCTTTCCTCGAGCCTCGCCGCACAATCTTCCATGGATCCTTCGAATTATCCCGGGCTTGAGCGTCCAGTGATCGATGAGAGTATTCATTTATTCATTCGGAAAATATGATTGACCTCCGTTCGCCGCGGAATAGAGTCTTGCAAAATTGAAAGGTGTGATTTTTAAGATCTAGCACTTATTGATATACAGTGGTAGAAATTTCCATGGGTCCAATAAAAATCTCCCTGTTTTTGATCGTTTGAGTTTTTCATTGTTACCGACTGTGCGTGATTACTTCCTCGATTACCATCGATTTCTTGATTGTTATTTCTGATTGTTGCGTACAGCTTCGATTATTCGATTATTCGATTACAGTGATATTTGATATTTTATTGAGACTTCCAGCGAAATTGCCGTAGTTCTAACTGATATATTCCTTTATCTTTAAAGGTGTGAGTACTCTGTAAGTATAAAAATATACTTACTTGATTTACTTTTATTTTTATAAGTAGGATATATTTTTTAAGATGTCACCGGGCGGTATGGAATTATGGAAAATTTCGACCACTGAATGTATGACACAAAAATCAATTCTGTTCCGAGCATTGTATACTATACGTTCTAGATCCCGTATCTGCGGGACCGATTGTATTTCGCGGTAGCTTTAAGTTTTGAAATCCTGGACACCGGTGGTCCAGGTTGTTGATTTAGGAGGGAAAAAGCCTGAAATTATATTTAAATCAATGGCAATGCTACCGTCTACGTATTTTGTTATTTTAAATCGACTGAAATTAATTCGGCAGAATCAGTAATTTCCAAAATACGTTGAAATTCATAATTTAAAAACTCATAGCTTGTAGCCGCTGCTCTTTGAACCTGGCGAGAATAATTCAGTGAAATGCAGCAACAGCGAATATCCCGGAAAATTTCATAATTTTTCGGACCGAATGACCTAAATCGTACAACGAGCTAGCAACACGAGTCCGACGAGCCTGACGGAGACGGGAGACGACACGGTGGTCACCGGCGCGAGTCCGTTGACGTTGATTATTACAAGAATAGCAACGTCTCCGCGCCGTCCAGCGAACGTCCGATCTCGTTCCGGTGGAAGATCGATAGCGATCGCGATTTCGTAGAGGCGCGTTCGTCGTCGGGCGGAAACGCGGCCCGGCATGCAGCGCGACGGAAATCGATCTCCCTCGAAGACGAAGGCGAAACAAGCCGTCCGACGCGGGTAACCCAGATCTCGAGAGTGCGCCACGCGAACCGGAAGACGAGCACTCGCGAGATTCTGTCGCACGGACGCGATCGCGAGTTTCTTTTCGCTCGCCCGGTAGTTTCCGGGCCCCCTTTTGACCTTCTTCCGTGTTCCTCCCGGTGAAGGCGCGCTACCTCCGGTGAAACCCGCGAACCGAGCGATCTTTACGGGACTCTTGTGTCCGCCTTGCTTCCCGACAGTGCCCGCAAAGAGATCGGCGGAGATCCGCGGAACCGGGTCTCAACAACTTCGACAGGGTATATTTTTTTTCCTCCGGTCGGGAAACTCGGAAAAATTGTTGTTACGAGCCGCGGATTGGATTTTTAGAATGCGGACTGCCTGATGTTTATTGCGTCATCGGATCGCCACCTAGATAGTAACGCGAGTAGACTGTGCGACGACTATTCCCTCGTCGGGTCGCAACGTGTTTAACCCCTTGCCGTATTTTAACGAGTCAGACTCGTGATGAAGATTTTAAACAAAGTCTAACAAATACGTTTCCAGATGAAATAAAATTGATTTGTTTGTAATCAATATTTCCGCATTAAAATCAATATAGCAATACAAAGAATATATGTATTCTTTTCTCTTATACGACATTTTTGGGGATGAAGACGATTTAATCACTGCAGCCGTAAAGAAAATGGTACGGCTCCGGAAGGGACAAAGGGTTATCGCCCGAAAGGTCTCCAACCGTAACATTGCCTTTGTGTTTTTCGGGCATCCGTGCATCTGACACGCTAATTTATTTTTAGCTCGGCCGCCGTTATATCGGAGAGGCAGTGAATGCGAAAGACCCGTTTTTCGAAACGGTAAAAATTAATTTATTATTTAATTAAAACTGTTAACGTTTCAACACGGAATCACCTCGGGCACGAGCGCATAGCATCGTATCGCATCGTAAAGCTATTCTTTTATTTGCAAGGTCGAGAGCATGCTCGGCTCGTCAACGGCCCCGCCGCTCCGCGCCGCCGTTTGGCTCGGAGCGGAGCTCCTGAGGGCAATCGCGGAAGCGTTCCAAGAGCAAAGAGCGCTCGTCAATGATGTCTGTCCCAGTTTTTGCGAATGCTTTTTTGTCCACGTCTGCGCAGCCACGTGCACTCGTTCGGTGTCTTGTCGTCGACGATCGGCTCGAACGAACCTTGCCGCAGCAAATAACAATAATAACGAGAATTTTTGCAGCTTGACCGAACAACGAGACAACAACCCGACGTATTCGCGGCGTCACGATTTTTCCGTGGTAGTGGAACGATCGATTGGTCGCGGAAAACGCGCGACCCGGGTCCCCGGAATAGGCGCAATTAAAAGTCAGGTTCGGCGACCGAGAAGTTTCTCGGCCACGTTCCGGTATACGGAGAGCTACAAGCTCGGAAAAGCAAACGTCTCGCAGCAGCGCAAGTTCCCGGTCGGAAAATGCGAAAGGGTTTCGCCTCTCGGGGGCAGTTCCTCAAAGAGATTCGTCGTACCGCGTCGAACAAATTTCCGCGAGTTTCGTCCGGACGACGACGACGCGAGTCGAATGCGACCGTTTAATCGCGCCAATTAATTCGAGGGTAATCCAATTAGGAAGCTAAGAATTAATAAAGTCCGTGAAGCACGGTGTCCACGCGGCTGATTTCCATTCCGTCCCGCTCCTGCCCCTCTCGAACTCTCCCGTCGCCACCGTTTTCCATCCGTTTCATCCGTTTTATCCTTCGTTGCCGCTCGCGTTTTCGCGCCTCGCCGATACTAAACTCGTTCCTCCCGTCGGAATGAATTTTTATGACCGCCGTTCCCTCTCGATTTTTCTTCTCGAGAGGGAGAGAGAGAATGAGAGAACGTCTTTACACATCGATGAGGCAATTATCGACCAACTCCTCCGGTCGTGAGCGAGACTTTCTTCCCTCGTTCGTCGACGAGCTAACTTCCTGCCGTTCCGGCTCTGGGTTATGCGGTCCCCGGAAGACGATCGGACGCTTTACGATCCGTTTCGGTGTAGCGGCCGCCTCGCAGCCACTTTACCGCAGCTTTTTACGAGCCCTCGCCCTCCGCGAGAATTCGAGTTACGCTCGGAACGAACCCGCGCCGCCGCCGCTCTTCGAACCTCGACGAGATTTCTTCCGCGATCTGTCGGGCTTAAAAGCCGAACGTCGCGGGATCTGTACCGACCGTCGTCCGTCAGAAAATAACTGGCATTCGCGCGACGGTAAAACCAACGGTACGTTTCCTTTCGCTGGCATTGGCCATCTCGACTCGGCACCGAGAGAACGGTGGGCGGAGAGAAGGACGCGAAAGTTTTCGGGGATTATCTTGCAACTAGGGATCGAGTTCGTTATACAGGGTGTTTCCTACTTTTTCGGCAAGATTGTAGGAGCATGAAAATAATAATATACAGAGTGAATTCGATAAAGCAGGACACATAAATATCTCCGTTACTTCTCGTTGTACAGTAATTCATCTATAACTGTCTAAAATGTCTAAACGCTAACTGTCTAGTCGCCTACCCATTCCACTGAGGGGCATACCTGCACTGCTGCATCTAAAAAAGATTTAAAGGCCTACAGATGTAGTGCTCTTCGAACCATTTATCTTTCTCCTTTGACATTTTTTCGTAAATGCAATAATAACGGAGTTATGACTTGTAACAATTGCGTGGACCACCCTGTATAGGTCATCGAATTAGGACCAAATTTTCAGCATTTTCCATGTTTTTAGTGAAGTTTAAAGGCCCGTTCAAATTGTAATGATACAGTTTGTCAGCTGATAAGACCCCGGATCTTTATGCGAAATAAAAAGTGTTGTTCGCGAGACAAAGGCGCGAAATAAAAAAATTTTTTTCCGTGGTTTATCGTTAAGATATGTCATTTTACACTTCAAATGAGAGAACGTAAACAGCTAAGGAACCTATTCACGAGCCAATACTGCGCTTCTATGCATTGGAGATAACGAAATCGGGCATAAACAAAGACTGTCGCCTCTCACTGGCCACTCGAGTTGCCACGCGAAACGCCACGAGAGTCGCCACTCGAGCGCAAAGGGCTAAGTCGAGTGTTTAAGTCACTAGGTTTACGTCAGAATGACGGGTTCTAATTATCTTTAATTTACGAATATTGTGAGGATTCCTTCGTGAGAAATTATTAAACCAATTTATTTCTTTAGGTGTACATATATTGAGTTGTTCGGAAAGTCATTTCGTTTCTTCAAGAGAAAATGAAAGCCAATTTTTTACTATTTAGAATAAGTTTTATGATCTTTTGCGACTTTTCAGGCAACTTATCGATCTCATGCTCCTAGAATTCTGTTTTTTTATTAGCAAAAAAATGAGTTATATGACTTTACTTGAACGAAATTACTTTCCGAACGTCTTAATAATATTATTAATATGGCTAGAAATTTGGACGAACTCATTCTTGTTATTTCCACGAAATAATATAGAATACTCACGTTTTAGTGCTCCGCGAACCCAGCGTTAACGACAAAAATTGTTCGTATAGCCGCGGCTCTGCCGTATTATGGCAGGATTTGCGCGAGAAGTATGGTGCCGCATGATCGCGTTCGGTGCCAGGAAGGCTCCCGGCGTTCGTTCCTCGCGATATCGCCGTTTATCGACAGGGAAACGTCGATTGTCTCGCAGCGGGGAAGATTATTTTCAGCTTCCGAGGACTGGATGCGTGCACGTCGAGTTTCTCGTGCGCCGCGAACGCGACTCGCCGCGTTGAACTTCGGCCAAGGGTCCGGAAGTTCGGTTGGAAGGTTACCAAAAGGAGTTTGATGCTAGAGAGAGGGGGGTGGCGGGAGAGGGAGACAGTCATCCTGGCGCCCACGCAACCCCATTCGGGGATCACGGGAAAGCGGAAAATAAAAACAAAGGGAGGAGCCAGAGCCCGGCTTGCCTTGACGGCCACTGCGAATTTGCATGGCAAACGGTTAGGTCGCAGCTTACCGTTCCACGTTCCCTACCTACCGCGACAGCCTCGAGGGTTTCCCGCAAGCTGCTCGATCCTCCTGCTCTTCTCTCTCAACGATTTCTCACGTCCCGCGTTAACGATATTCCAGTGGATCTATCTGGTTCGACGGACCGATACTCGACGGTCTCCTTTGCGACGGCGACGAACAGCCACGTCAAACGCGCCCGCACATATCCGACGATCTTGGATTTCAGCCGAAGATAGTCGAATTTTGCAGGGTAGACCGAGACGAAAATGAAAGAATAGTTAAAATTTAGAAACATAATATTGTATTATAAATTTGTAACAGATACCCATTTAACATGAACATTCGTAATGAAAAATGTTATCTTATTTATAGATGAAAAATGAAAAAGTGGGAAATATCTGATTTGCCCCAGGTACTGGGCGGATAATTTCAAAAAACAAACAAATTATCGTAAAATAATCATTGGTCTGGGTTAGGTGACTTTATAAAATGTAACTTAATAAGAATTAGGTGAAGGACTCTATATAGTTCATGGATCGCAAGTACATTGTTCTTGATTATCACTTATATTATATTAGCACACTATTCGTGGCATCACTCTTTTCACAGATATTGCACTGTAACCAATCCTCCGCAGGTGGATGAATGAATTTTTCCTTAGAATAAATGCAATGTCACTCTCTTGATAAATTGTTTTAGCGATAATAAATTTATCAAAGTCATATAACTATTTAAGTTTATAAGGAGTGACCAGATTCACCCCAAATGAAGCGAACCGTTTCGCCCCATATCATAATAATGTCAAAGTAAATAGAATACCTAAATAAATGATGATATAATGGCGAAAATTATATCAAATATTAATTCTAGACACTGTACAAATTGAGAATATTAAACAAATTTCGATGTTAAACCTCACCTTATAATTTTAAATAAGAAAAAGCTGTGTATCGTAGATCTGCGTGTCAACACTGAACGCTACAGTGTACAACAATAAAAGAACAATTGAAAGAGACCTGGACGATTTTTGCCATGGTAACATAACAAATTTCAACTATTTCTTATTTCGATCCGATTCGCCTCGGACTACCCCACGAAATTTTCAGGACCCCATCGTTTTTTATTTGTCTTCGGTTGTTATTCTTTCGCGGCGTTACGCTTGTGCTCACCTGGAAATCTAATTGCGAGGAATCGTTTCTCTGTTCACCAGAATCGAGTTGTACCCGAGTCCTCATCGGAGATCAAGTTAAAGTAACGAATCATGTTTCCTCCCTTTGCCCCCTTTGTCTTCTTTCAACTTCGTTATTCCCTCATCATCTTTTCTTCTGATTTTGTATTTTTCTTCGGAACTCCCATCGGAAGACCTAGTTCTCTCGCGCTAATAACCTGCCTTCGGGTTCTGTGAACATCGTTGACAAACATCGCGGACAGCGTACGAGAGTCTACCGACGAATGTTTATCGGGACCAGGCTAAACTTGATTATGGAAATATGTATTCCGCGGCGTACAAACTATGGCATTATGACGCATTAATAATCGCGTTAGTCAATGGGACGCCCTTTGGAAATTGAGCCATCGATCGCCGGTAATTAATTGTATTAAATTTCGACGGGGGGAGGCAAGCAACCCGCTGCAAACCGGGAACTGTCGCGTCGGCGAAGCCCGAGAGCAGCGCGCGCGCCATCAAATTGCCGCAATATCGGACCATCCGACAGGCTAACGCAGTTTCCCTGCCGAGCGCGCCGTTTAACGGGAAACGTGGAAGAATAGGCGGTCCGACACGGAGAAAATATTGCCGCGTATTTGTACCGGCCCGGGGAGAACGAAATTCGACCGAGTTTATCCGTTCGGAAAGTTCCAAAGTGAGAAGGAAAATCGATGCGTTCCAGAACGGTTCTCGTCCCGCGCAAAATTCCTAACGGAGAAAACAAGGGGACAGAGAGAGAGTCCGTTTTTCCGAAAACCTGCGAACGCATTTTTCCGACGATGTACATTCGGAGGCGCCACCCATATTTGAGTGACGGGGCCCCCCCCACGGAAGCATACTCGTCACCCAATATGAGTGATGCGAACCTGTTAAAATGATATTAAAGACGCTATAAGTGCAACTGTATTTAGCGGTTTAATTCACGGTAATTTGTATCGGCCGGCGCGGTCCTGAGGTGCTAGTGTGCACCAACCTTAATAATGGGGAGCTCGACGAGGTCTGAAGCGTGATTTTGCGGTTCCTCGGGAATTTCTTTACAGAGATATGACTGCTTTGCATCGAGTTTTTGTATTTTTAACTATTCGAATTATTCGATAGAATTTTATCAAGCGAAAATACTGAAGATCGTAGATGCAGAATCGTATGTTGGAAGGTCCCGTCGGATAATGGGGAAGCTCCGGGACCGTCCGGAGTCCGGCGAAATTCGAGCATCCCCCGATCGACTGAACAGCTCGGCCAGCCCGGGGGGTAGTTCGAGGGGGTAGCGGGTGACCCTTCGCAGCAAGTCGATACCAGACAACACGGCCAGACTACTTGGCGCTATTCCCTTTTGCGTTCCGAGTCTTATTCGACGTCGATCGAACTGGAAATTGCACGAGCGTGGACACGGAACCGAACGGAGCGGTACCTTCGCGTAGGAAAACGTCGAAATTTTGTCGAGTCGGACACGCGCGGAACCTGGACAACCACCGAATAATCAGCGGGGAATCGGCGGATCAGCAAGTTCGAAGACTTTCGGCTGTGTCCACCTCTTCGGGATCTTCTATTTCGAACGACGGCCGATCAGATGCGTTTCGGCTGGCCAGGTGCCAGCGTTCCTACCGTCGCCTATGTCTATAATAAGAATGGGATTATCAAGATGTTGCGATACATTAATTTCTCGGGCCTCCGGCGAGCAGCCGCGCCCGGGGTACGCTCGGAATCGTCCGCGCGTGTCGCGTTTACGCAACCGGCGACGACGCAGAGTGCCGTTTCCGGAAAATAGGTGGAAGTCGGTCGATCATTTTCGTGTCACGATATAGGTCGAAACCAGCTCTTCTAGGTCCGAGAGAATACTGATAGTTGTGTTTTTAGGTGGCCCTATATTGAAAATCCTGTATGAGCTGTACATACTCTGAAAATTTCATCGAGAGACGAAAATTTATTCCTCGATCGCGTAACCCCCAGTGGTCGGCAAACTCATTAACCGAAAGTATCAACAGTATGATTTAGATGTTTCTTTTGAATAAAATTTCTTTTTAGGAGAACCCTGTTGCTAAATGTTGCTGTTGTTAGAAGGTACACTGAGTACACTGATAAAACTAGATATACTTTATGATAATCATAAATTGCTCTTGATTTGAATTTAGTTATTAACACTGATTAAACAATTCTATGAAAATACGAGTAACCCCTTGAGATATAATGATTAGATAAATGAATATTATTTTATACTTAATTGTCCATTAACATTATATATCAATCCGATTAAATGTTATGTTCTGTTTCTAAGCTTACACATAACTTAATTTACAAATTGGTATCGGCGCAACGGTTCGATCGTGAAAAACCAAAATAGGAAAGCCTTTTTGCAAAAATTTTACAGTGTATCGATGTTTCAATTTAAATTTGGATCATCTTCAGAATAACTTGCGCCTGTGCGAAATTGGTGAATTAATAAAAAATTTTTTAAATTTGAATGCTGGTTAAATGAGGAAACATATAAATGTTAAAATTTGAACAAAGAGAAAGTATACGATTGAACCCTTGCGCCGATACCAATTTGTAAATTGATTTAACAAATACGATCGATATTTTCACGCATTTTACACATAACTGTTCATTTCAGCCAAAGTGTTTTGTATTTTATTCGTATGTCAAGGGATGAATTCATTTTAAACACATCCTGAAAGAGCCATAGCTAGCTCGCGAGCCACCGATCCAGCGTGTGCCACCGGTAACGCAATCGCGCGCAGGTGTCTCGAGGGAAACAGCGTGCGCCGGTCGAAAAGGAAAACCGGTCGTCGTCCGCACGCGCGCATAAACGAAAACATCGAAACGGACGTCGTCGCCGGGTGGAAAAAGAAAAAAAAAAGGAAGGAGAGAAGCTGCTGCTGCTGGATTATCCCCAATTAGCCCGAATACGCTCGCTCGCCGGCTGATTCATTTTTTAACGACACCGACGGCAGCGCGCACGCGACGTCGTCGTCGTCGACGGCGATGGGAGCAAGAGAATCGCTTTTCCATTGGTGAATTTGCCCCATCGATTTTACTCGTCTGCGAGGATGTTAATTAACCCGAGAGCGACTACAGTCCCTCTTTCTCTCTCTCTCTCTCTCTCTCTCTCTCTCTCTCTCTCTCTCTCTTTCTCTTCTTCTTTCGCTTCGCCCGCAAGTTCGTGCTCGTACGTGTGTGCATGTTGTTCGATTCGAAGTTGCTGCCGGAAGTTCCCCCGACGAGAATTCACGCGGGCGAGGTTACAAACCGAGTTAACGTGGAATTTGAATTATCGCGCGTCCCGCTCGCGCGCGCACGGGATGCAGCTTTTCGCGTAGCCACTTGGATCCATCCCCACGGTTTCTTTCGTACCGGAACCAGCTCGCGTATTAATTACAATAGCCACACAATCCTCGGGCACGAATTAACACGTTCCCTGCCAGCAATTTTTCGTTCCTCGGCTTTCCAGTTCAAATATTAACTGCGCAAATTAACTTGTCTCCCTCTCTCTCTTTCTTTCGGGATTTTCTTGTTCCTTTACGAACCACCTGAAATACATACATTCGAGTTTTAATAGAAGAATCGTCTTTTTCGATACACAACGTCGTTTCACCGAGAACATACATCCGGTCCATCGGAAAGTACGCGGAAAATAATTCCCGTTCATCGCAGAACGTTAACACTGAACCACTACCTTTGGGCTAAAAGCGATTGAAATATTTGAGCTTACGAAAATAACAAGGCTCTATTTAATTAGATTTTGTCTAATTCTCTATTTGTTTGGAATTATTTGGAATTCTCTATTGAATTAGAATTCTCTATTGATTTAGAATTATTTAGAATTCTCTATTAATTTAGAATTATTTAGAATTCTCTATTGATTTAGAATTATTTAGAATTCTCTATTGATTTAGAATTATTTAGAACTCTCTATTGATTTAGAATTATTTATAATTTTCTATTGATTTAGAATTATTTAGAACTCTCTATTGATTTAGAATTATTTAGAATTCTCTATTGATTTAGAATTATTTAGAATTCTCTATTAATTTAGAATTATTTAGAATTCTCTATTGATTTAGAATTATTTAGAATTCTCTATTGATTTAGAGTTATTTAGAATTCTCTATTGATTTAGAATTATTTAGAATTCTCTATTGATTTAGAATTATTTAGAACTCCCTATTGATTTAGAATTATTTAGAATTCTGTATTGATTTAGAACTATTTAGAATTCTCTATTGATTTAGAATTATTTAGAATTCTCTATTAATTTAGAATTATTTAGAATTCTCTATTGATTTAGAATTATTTAGAATTCTCTATTAATTTAGAATGTAGGTGTAATGAATCAATTAATTTAGGTGGCTCGGAAATCACCATAATAAAAAGTAGGTCCCGCTGAAATTAGGCGATAATGAGAGTGGACGAATGGTAGAATTGGTAAATGGACTTGAAACCCTGAGGGGACCAAATATCATGACACACATTCACTTAGAATTTGATGTAACTTCATAAATTTCAATAATTGTACAGTAATGTTCGGTCCTGACCGCCACAGGCGTATTCCACATCTTCGGATCGACGAAGATCCGCGGAACAAAAATTACCACAAACTTGTCCTTGTCCTTGAATTTCAAGGTGAACATCTTTTATTTTAAGCTAAATAAAGATGTTCTCAAGTCAATTCAAGTAAATTTAAATGGATGTAAAGAAGTTTAACCTTGAAATAGAAGGTCAAGGAGAATTTCGCGGTAACATTGTTTTACAAATCGAAAACCAAACCCTGTACAATGAAAAATGATAAAACCGGTCATTCGACTGTGGTAGGTTGAAGATAGTGGATCGTCCTCGAAAAAAAAAGAAAAATTGTTTCCCGCAGCGAGTCGATTGAATTTTGAGACCGAGCGACTCGCGGCAGCGTTTTTCCCCGATTTTTATTTTCTGTGGAATCGAGCGGCCGATCGGCGAGCCGTCGCTGAAACAAAGAAATCCTCGTCTGGCCGTCGTTGTCCGCGGGAAGATAGCGGCAGGGGAACGCGAAACGAACGGCGAATCGCCGGTCGTCCTTATCAGCGATGCGCGAGCCGCCAAACAATGGCGGCAGACAATGCCGGCGATCGATGACAACGGATTTCGTGGCTGTCGCTTTCTCCGGGGGCCCGGCCGTGCCGAGCCGTGCCGAGCCGCGGCGCGCGTGTGTCCCATTGCGTTTCCAGCATTTTCCCCGGCGCTTTCCCGTCGTTCCCGCTAATTAGCGGCGTTCGAGAACTTTCGAGCCTCGTTTCCACGAAAAGAGCGACGCGACGCGACGACTCTTCGAGAGATCCGAGCTTCTGAAAAGCCTCGATCGAGGATCGATACGCGAGAGACCGACGCGACGGCATTCAGCGAAACGTATATCGGGTCGTCTCGTAAATCGCGGGCGTTTTTTCACGCTGCAAATTATACGTATGTAGTCGCTTTTAATCATTGATGCGGCGTGATAAGCGGACCGCGTGTATTTATGAAAAATAAAAATTGCCTCGACAGTGGCGGCGCGCGTATGGGCACTGTGGAGCTGCAGCAACCTTTATTTTCACTGGACATTATCGATCACATTTAATATAATCAGTCCTTTTTTTCTTTAACACTTTTTTTATACTTGTACAATATATTAAGCTTAATGTCGCCCTTTCACACAATTTTAAAACAAAGACCAAAAATTTTCTGGTGCAGCACCCCCACTAATTTTAGCCAAGAGCCGTCACTGGTTCCTACTTTCCTAATTTTAGTGGGAACAACAGATCGGCGTTCGGAAATTGTTTTGAGCAATCTTCGTTTTAAGTATACAATGTTTATTATTTTTCCTTATGATTGACACAATTTATAATGTTTATTATTTCTCCTTATGATTGTTAGGATTGACAGATTAAGTTATACCATAGCGCGTTGCTCTGAAAACGAAGTTTTCATTTTTGCAACATCATTACCTGGAAACAAGGAAACGTTTTAAGATTTAACGTGACATTTAAAGTGACTATTTAAAATGTCAATTCTCCGTTTGTTATTCTTACTATAATTAAACCTTATTCTGCTTTCTCACACTCTTTTTCCTTCCTTCTCCTTCTCCTTTCTCCCTCTACAGGGTAAGACGGTCACCACTTTGCTCGATGCCAAATTCAAATTTAAGTAAACACATTTTCTTTACAAGCATTAACCCTTCGCACTCCTATGTCGAGTGTGACTCGACATCAGTTTTTATCTCGGGTGCTCCTTTGTCGAGTCCCACTCGACATTTTGTCATGTTCGAACCAATAGAAAAATAATAAAAATTGTTAAAAATAAGTAGCAGTAAGGGAACTGTCCTTTAAAGTAAATTTCAAATAAAAACAGTTGGGAACTGCTGGTAGCAAAATTCAGAGTGCAAAGGGTTAAAACACTAAACGTACCTCTGCACTGAGAACGATAAAAAATGTTGTAACTGAGAAAAATGACAATTCATTTAGATTCCGCGCATCTTTTAGCAGAATATGTGCTCGAACAAATTTATCCAACCGATTTCCACGTGGGCAACTTCATATTTTTTATAATTGTAAAGTGAAAAATATAAAATTGGTCGTTTGACACATCGCGGTAGCTTCAGCGTTAAATCGCTCGCTCGCTCTCGTACTCGCCAGAAATGCATAAACTCCCGCGGTAATAAGGAACGGCTAGCTGGAGACCAAACGGGATCGCACGGGAAACGAAACCGCTCGCAATTTCCACTGTGAACGCGGCCGTATGCTCGGCTATTTTCCGATAATTGTTTCCTTTCCGTGTCAAAGGGAATTAATACGGCGTTATGAACAAATATCGCGTCGCTCGTGTTCGTGTAATCGCGCGAATTCGACACACGTTGTAATTATCCAGAGCACTACCGATACTTCTACGTTCGGATACTCCGCGGTTCTATCTTGCTACGTACACCGTTTCCCAAGTTAATGTCCTGTGATAATTTGGGAGCGGTGGCAAAGGGTTCTTCTGGACTTGGCAGCGATAAAGAGCCGGTTTGCTAGCGATTCGGAAATTTTTTCAGCGGATCAATGATGGCGGCCGGCGAGGACCGACACGGCGCACAGTGAGCCCGCTTTCCTTTGCCAAAACTATTCTAGCGTTATTTCAAGGTTTAATTTTACATCATTATAAGTCGTCGGATTCGCCTTGACACCAGTTAGAATTTTTACGAAGTTCAAAATATGTGTTAATATTTTTAAAATTTTGGTGATCTTCATTTTTTATTACAAAAGATTTTTTTTCTTTAATTTTTTGAAATTTGGAAAAAAGTGAATACTGATCAACTTACGTTCGAAATATTTTTTGAAAAATGATTTGAAAAATCGTGTTAGTGATGCTCAGATACAAGATTCAATTCTTCATCGGAATTATATGAAATCTAGTAATGAGGGGTTTTCTGGGTCTCTGATTACGAATCTGACATTAAAAATGAATAATTAAAAAATCTATATCAAAACTATTTATTTTCGAATGTGATTAATTTACACAAGAAAAGTGGTTTGTGAGTAAAATCATATAAAAGTAGATTTATTTTAATTACTTTGTACAAATATTACGTGCCTTGCCTTAGATGTCTTGGCAACTGCTATAGATTATAAACTATTACAAAACCATATAGCTTAGGTAACTGCACTGATAAATAATAATTGTACAATTCTATAAACTGCAATATAAACTGTAATTCACGCGTGTCTAAGTTTAAAATGTGTGACGCGTTCAGAGCGTAGCATCGAAGCGCACACTTCGAAAAAAGCAGGAAACTGCAGCTAAAATTTACATGTGTACATGTTGAAGGTCTAAGCTTCCAAAAAAGTCAAGTTTGAAAGCTAGCATTTTTAAGGATTTTTTAAAAACTCTATCTAAAGTTTACATAGTCATTAAATAACTGAAATGTACCTGGTCACGCGTAGGGAAACAGCAAAAATGTTCATTTCAGCATCGTGCAATAATTAAACTATTTAATCGTAACTCTAATTTCATAGTTTCGCACTTCCAACACTGTATCTACTCAATATTTCAAATTTCGACGAAGGGTTCTTATTTCAGGGAAAAAAAAACAATTTTGTTGAAATTTGAAAGTCGGAAAAATTGAATTTTCGCCAAGAAGAGCGTGCTGCTGGACCGCAGCGCGGCGCGACGGCGCGCTCGAAATGATCGCAACTGGGTCAACGGGCGATAATTTACACGGAGAGCTAATCAAGGATTCATCCTGTTCTCGAGGAGAAGACGGGTCCCACCGACCGCTATGAAATTCTCGCGTAACTCGGAGATGATCCGTTCATTATCGCGCGGAACGGAGCAATCGGCCAAATAATTTTCCCATTAGCCGGTTAATTTGGATCGCGCCGAGAAACATTCCAGCTCCTATGGAATTTGCATGCGGCCCCCTCGCGAGCGAGCTCTTGCGAGCTTTAAGCTCCTCTCTCTCTCTCTCTTTCTCAAGTTACGAGGCCTCGCGGAAATGTTTATGCAAAACCGTCGTCTCCGTGATTATTTATCGCTGCGGCGTTGTGTATATCACGCGTCTCCCGTTTTTAAGGAAACGGCAATTACGGGAACGCTGAATATTAACACCGTTGGTCTCGGGACTCGGTGAAACGCGAACGAGACGAATCATGGGTGGTATCGGTGGATTCTCGCGTCGGAACGGAATCTCGTTACGATTTTAACGCGATATCGACCGGCTCCGAACCGAGAACAATGAACCGTGCACGAGACACCGAGCCCGGAGCATCGCCGAGAAAGAAAACGGTTTCCCTCGGTAACAATGCTCGTCTCTCTTTCCCTTTTCCCTATCGCGGCGCGTTCCCTTTCTCAATTTTTCCACGCAAATCTAGCCCTGGTGCCTCGCTCGTTTCTGCGGTTTCGCCGGGTTCCCCTTCGACGATCTTCCCCCGCGTTTTCGGCGTGGACCTCAGATCCATCAGATAAACATTGCGAATGCTCATTTCCTCGACGGTTGTCCGTTTGTGTCGCAAGATCTGTTAGTTCATTACATTAAATTGTGAGATACGCGTATGAGTTAACCCCTTGCCCTACAATATCGTGTCAGACTCGTGATGATGATTTTGAACAAAGTCTAATAAAAATGTATGTTATCAATTTCCTTTAAACCGAAATAAAACTCTACTTTCGTTTTGTTGATGTACAGCTACTGGGGAATATATGTATATAGGCATAGATATAAATTTACTCCTTTTTTAGGAAATTACGGACAGCAAAGAAGTTGTAATTACTGAAACCGTATAATAAATCGTAGGGCAAGGGGTTAAGTTCTGAAGTGTGGGTGTTTTCTATAATACAATCATGAGTGAGTGAGAAAGGGAGAGAGAGACGAAGAGAGTGCTTGAAAAGAGAGAGATTGTTTGTTTGGAATGTTCCAGAATTTATCGATTGAATGTATTGAATCTGAGCGAGAGAGAGAAAAGAAAAAAGTGAAAGAGTGTCTGGAAATTTCGAGAAGAATATATGAAGATAGCGCATGGTGACGAATGAATGTTCTAGAAGGTGTGCAAGTGAGATGGATGGATGTCAGTAATTATATAGGAGCGAGTTTTCAGGTCTGTGTCGCGTGATTAATAAAGAGTTTAATTTTTCGGCCCGCATATAACGCCTTTCAGAAGCAACGTTTACATTCATTTGTTTACCTATAAATGCGAGGCGTTGCTATTACGTGCCATCAAAATATTCTGGCAATTGTTTCATGGCGATATTTTCTTTCAAGATCATTTGAAAGTAATTGTATAGCAGGTCGTTGAATTCGTTTCGACGTCGCCTACATTATTATGAAATTAGAAATACCCAGTTTCACTAAAAGATTCGACAGCGACCTCGATTTTTTTTAAATCTAAAAAATTGCAATTTCTTGTCGGTTAAATACCGATTAACTTTGGTACAAAACATTTTTCTGTCCGACCACCCGAAGGGGCTGAAGAATTGTGGGAACTAATTTACGCCGCATCCTGTATAGGAATCGGTGATGGATCAAGTACTAGCGAGAAACTTTGACCGTTTTGTCCCTCTGTTGGCGGGTGTAGGAGACACCTATACACAAGAATAACTAATAGGTCTAACAGCGAGCGCGTTAATTACTAGAGCACCGAGTTCATTTGTGCGTCCCAGCGTCCGCGCGAGGGGGTTAGGCAGAGTGTTATACCGATTGTCCTTAGGGGTTGAAATGGACGGTAACCAGCCCCCTTTTCGCGGTGATTCCTGGTTCGCGCGTCCGAGGATCCTCGTCGTCGTTGGATCCCGTTCGAATCGACGATTCGTTTTTTTTGTTTTCGGCGCCGCTGATAATGATACACGCGCTCGGCTCAGGAAGTTACGCGTGTAACGAATCCACTGGCGGCTGTTTCGGATAAAGGGGCTGACGGGGGACGAAGAGGGATATATAGCTCGCCAACCAGCGAGGCAGTACAGTGGATGAAGGAACGACGAGCCGAGCCGAGCCGAGCCAAGGGACACGAAGGAGACCGAGCGAATCGCGGATGGCTAAAGAACCTAGGGGGGTGGGGAAGGATAGAATGAAAGTAGGCGAGAGGAACGGTTCGGGAAAAGGGATGGGGGAAGCGACTGATAGGGGGGGGGGGGTTGGGGGGGGGGACGCAGGGCCGAGGGAGTCTGGTGGGAGTCCATTAACGAGTGCCGTTTTCATACCTCTTCTATGCCACCCCCTAACCACCCTCTGTCTGTCCCACTCTCTCTCTCTCTCTCGGCAGCCGAGCTCCTCACCCTCTTATCTCGTCTCTCTTGCTGTTTGAAAGAGCACCTACCAGCACAATAGATCGTTCATTACCGATACCGGGTGCCATGCCGCGCCGCGCCTCGCCGGTGCGACGCAGACCCGACCGAAAGTAGAAAGATAATAATGCGAGAAAGGAAGAGCGTCGAAGGCGCGCGGGCGCGCGAGCAAGTATTTCCACGAGACCACGGTTCGACGCGGTAAATGGAGAGAATGTATCGCGAAGCGGATTCCGCGGCCCGCCGCCCGTCCGTTCTTCTTCTTCTTCTCTCGCTTCTTCTCTAACGAACCGCCGCGTCGCGATGCCTGCATACGAGGTGGCCTAGAAGTCTGGGAAAAGACACGCCTAACTCGCGAACATTTACAATTCGTCGCGGTGAGACGACAAGAAGCTTCCTGGCAGGAATACGGCCACGTAGTTCGAGAATGCGCGGCCTATTGGTCAGTTTTTCGGGCTGGAGCGGCGATGGCGAACCTTCTCGAAAGCGCGGGTCAAATTTGGCTTGTTGCGGAGGCGGTTCAACTTTGGGAACTGAGAAGTAAAAAAAAGGAAAAAGAACAGTGTTGTAATAATTATTTAATAGTATTTGATATAACATTAGCTGCTCTCGTGGCATGAGTAAAACAACGACTGACTGACTAAACGAAAGAAAAAACTATAGCGAGAAATACAATATACATAATACACAATATAACCATCGGATGGCGCGACCAGCATCAACAATAAGTCCCTACATAGCAATGGGACAACAGGCATCCAATCTCCAACAGACAGAAATCTTATTCCGTCCGAAAAAATTAAATTTAGCAAAATCGACGCGTGAGCGTCTGACCCGCGGGTCATAGGTTCGCCACCACTGGGCTAGACACACATTAATACAGCATGTGTGTTTTCTTTTTTTCTTTAATGGCAGATGAGTTTACGCACACCCCCTCAGATGGAAGTTGAGGGGTAGTGTGGGACTCGGTTTCCGGACAAAGAACCGTGCCCATAACCAGTTAAATCACCCAGGTGACGCTATTCCATCCTCCCTGTCCGGAGGTAACGCGAGCTCCTCCTCCGAATCTCCTCCACGCCTGTTCTTGTCTCTTCTCGAAATATTTACCTGACGAACGAACGAACGAACCACCCTGCGGAGTTGACGATCTCGTGGACACCCGTTGGGTGGTCCGCGGAGCCCCGAAGGGAGCAGCATGATTTAATGGCTGGGTCTTTTCGCTATTCCAGGGACGCGTCGCAGCACTAAGGAGCACCGGAAGTGACAGGACGGACAGGGCGCAGCCGCGACCACCGATGGCGGCCGCGAGCTTTCCACCGAACTTCTCGAACGTCGGCATCCTGGAGAACTGGTAAGTCACTTCACGATAACGGGCTGTCTCTCGCGTCCTTCGATCACTCTCCGGTAGTAGAAGCCTCTTAAAAGTCGCGTGTACTGTCTGTCTCACTTTCTCTCTCTCTCTCTTTCTCTCTCTCTCTCACTCTCTCTCTGTGTCTCTCTTGTAAGCTTCGCGAAGCCTGGTGGTCGCCACGACATTCGTAGCGACCTATCAGGCGGCGAACCACGTGGTGGCTACGTCGTCTCACCGGGAGAAATGATCCAAGCCGATATCCGCCGGATCTTCGCGTTGTTGATCCAACCCCTTGCCTCGTAGCGAAACCCTCCGCGACACGTTGGATCCTGGTGGATCGCATGCGAACCGGCAATTCCACCGGATTTATATGATTTTTGCGATAATGCTGATTTACCTCGATTCGCTGGATAGTTTCAAAAATTAGTCACCGAGCAAGCCGATCGAGGCGGTTCTTGCGACGATTTCGATGATGCCAGGGTCTCGAAGGGATCCAACGTGTCGGCCGGGCCGTGTGCGCCCGGTGCCGTGTTTCGAGCGTCCCGTAGTGTCCCGTTGGAAGCTTCGTTGGAGGTAGATCTGTCCTAAGTAGTGCATGCAATGGTGTGTGTGTGCGCGTGTGTGTGTGTAAGAAGAGGAAGAAGCGAGATCGCACGCGACGGATCTCTCCCTTTCTATTCACGATTGTCTACGATTTTTGGGGAGGGCGGAGAGCCTCCTCTCGACGTGGAAACACGTCCGCGCTTCGAGAAATCCGTCGAGGTGAAGATTTACTAGAGGTTTAATCGATTCTAACTGGCGCGCGACACACGTCACCGGTCGGACGACGCTGCTACACCCCGGACATCGATTTCTACTTCGCCCCCTAATTTTTGTGTGCACCCCCCGTCGCGATGCAATTATCCTACGGCCGGACGACATTCTTGATCCGAAGCCAAAAAGTTCTCTTTGATCGATCCCCGCGCCAGGGATTCCCAACGAGACCGGCGAAGTTCCGGTGCTCGTGTTCGAGCGACGCCTGATCACGTCGCGATAATTAACGATCCTTAAACTTCGTTACCTTTTCTTGATCGGCTCCCTCGTCGGACACGAGGTGACGGTCTCCGTTTTAGAAACGGGCCGTTTGTTGTAACGACGTCTGTTGTTGGATATTCGGACGTATTCGAGACGGCTTCAATGGCTTCGAAACGTCTTCTGAACGTCTTTTGTTCGGAAAATGTAATTGTAATTCTAGAAAACATCTCCTAGAGGCGTTTATCAGCGCCAAATAGACTTATAGACTAAATAAAACGTAACAATTTCGAGGTTGGTTTAGCTTTTCTCGCAGAAAACGTTGAAAAAATCGGTTTTTATTTTTTTTAACTCCGAGGCCGCGCACTCACAAATCTGAAAAATATTCATAAACAATACTCATAACAATATATCGGTATTGTAAACATCTAGAGATGGTCATTCGAGAACTTCTATGTGAAATCTGAGAAATCTTCTCTGAACAGACGTCTTTGAAACGTCTTCAAGACTAGATGCTTCGGACCCACCACGTAATAAAGATTAGGTTCCGCAGAAATTAGGCGATAGTGAGAGTGGAAGAGGGGGAGAAGTGGTAAATGGATTCGAAACCCTGATGGGACCAAATATCATTACTAGACTGCGGATGTTTATGCAATTTCAAATTTTTATAGACAAATTTTAAGAGAGTGAAATAGATTAAAATCCTATTTTTCATGGAAACAGCCTTTGTAGATACAAAACATTTAAAAATCGTGCTGAATTCTATCGAATTTTATATTATAGCATTTTTCGAAAATTTTCACAAGCCATAAATGCATAAACATCCGCAGTCTAATCATTACACACACGCGTTTTCAGACAGACGTCCTTAAGACGTTGCTTCAGACATCCAAACCTAAAATGGGCATGAAGTCTTCAAGAAATTCGTAAAAATTCGAGAGCCGGAATACCCGGTTAAATATGCGTCGAATGTAACCGTGTTCCTCAGTGGTGTATCGTTTTAAGGGTGTCTTTCAAGCAGGGATAGATTTCCGCGGAACATTTCGGTGAGACAAACGAGCGCGTCTGAGAGTTAGCGGTCTCTTTGGAGGAGCAATGGAAATTGGTTCGAAGACGGTTCCCGTGGCTTGCCGGTTTCGGGCATTGTCGAGGTGAATATCTGGGCACACCACCCGAATCCACCTTCTGGAGGCTGGGCTCGCGCGCGGCCAGAAAATAGCGGAAGCGCCGGTGGAGAGAGGCATAATGGGCCAAAGAAAGCGGGCGCGGGCCATTGTTGCGCGTAACGAAAAGCCCCCGAAATACGCCTCAAAGAGGACACGCCCCCTCCCCCTCGCGCACGGTAATTGGCGCGGACCGAATTTCGGCCAGGTCGCGGGGATCTTTCCGCGGCTTTTCTCCGCTCGGATGAACCGGAACGGTGTAATCCCGCGATAAAAGGGCTGCTACGGGTTTTCTTGCGGACGGGAAACCGAATCTCTCGCGAAGCCTGCCTCGTCGTACCTTTCATCCCTTGAACACCGTCGCTGTCCGAGCTAACACCAGCCTGCACACCGGGCTAATAGGAGCATTGAAATATCCCGCACGATACGTATTGACAATAACATCAAGATGAAAATCTCTCGTTTATTTCTCACGAAGATCCGCAGTCTGGTATTGCTGTAAACGGGCAGAACGTAGTGATTTCCAGACCCCGACAGGGTCCTGCGGAAATCGTTCCATCATGAGTCCGCCGTTCGATTTTTCAAAGTCCTGGTTCCAATCTCGGACAATCGAGAGACGTCTCGAGCTTGGACGTCGAGTCTCTCTCTCTCTCTCTCTCCCCGGTACAAGGGGTTTGCAGTCGATACGAGGAACAAAGTGAAGACGGACAATGCGTGATCGTTGCCAGCCCTATGAACGCGCCCCCACGAGAAAGGTCGGACGCGAGTTCGTTCGGATAAAAAACTAGGACTCTTTTTCTCTTGCCCCTCCGCCACCCCCTCCCCGCGACCCTCGTTCCACCGAATGTACTGCTCGCGAACTTTTTGATTAAAGCAGCCCCCCATTTCAAGGGAAGCGCGTCGCAATTTTACAAACGGAGAGCCGCTCCCTTCTCTTTCTTTTTTTTTCGCGCTCCTCCTCGACAGGACAGGCAGGAAGCCGCGATTAACTCTTTCTTCGCAGACCTCCTTTGTTCCTGACCTACGCCGCGCCGCGCCGAGATTCGGTGGATCGAACGAGGAAAACGGTAATCACGCTCTTGCGAGTGCGAGTGGCCGCGCGTGGGACGAGGTCTCGATCGTGATTCCCGAACCGTGACCATATACCGCCGCCCTTTTATTCCCCGGGCCCGGATTATAGTAATTTATGCGTCTCTTGTGCGCCGGGAAACAGGGAGACGACGAGGCACGCGTGACTTGGCACTCCGGGCATTTACTGTTGCGGAATCGACGCGACTCCGTCAAACATTTAGGAGAACTGTCGCTTGGGCGTTTCGTCAAACCTTTGTTGGCCCTTCGCACGCGCAGCTATGTTAACTTGAAAATTAAACTAGAATAATTCCATTCTACATTATTTTTCTTGAATTTTGTGGATATGAAATTTATATAAATACAAGTTGTGAAAATCTCGGCGCAACGGTTCGATCAATTATTACACTATAATAGCTAGAAATTTATATAGTACCTCATACAATTCTTAAATGTTTAGTAATTGATAAGATATCAACGTACATAATAGTACAAACAATGTTTTGAATAATGGTACAGCAATTTTTAGTGACGACTCTGAGTCGCTTCTCGAGTGCAAAGGGTTAACACTGAAAACCTGGTTTCTGGTTTTTTATTTAACGATTATTGAAATTATAACTGCAGCCCGGATTCTATGCATTTACTTTAGGCATTGTTTACTCTGGTTTATATCTAGCATCTGTACACAGACCGATCGTGCTGTCCGTTTGCCTGAACGTGTGTAGACCGATCCTGATAGATTTATTTTTGATGCTAGTTGGATCTCTTTATAAAGCCTTCACAGTCCGCACTCCACGTGCTGTCATACAATTTGCCATGAAAATCGATTCATTTAATGAAAATAATCGATTAAACATCGACATCCCTAGCGGGAACAGTATCGAGAAGAATATTTTGTTCAACAATGTTCTATTTTTGAACAATCTTTGAGTGTTGAGAACATTTTCTGACATATCTTTAAAAGACTGCTCGTAAAACAAATAGAACATTTCCTGGACGGTTGCGTGTCGGAAACAGAATTTCCAGAATCAATTTTAGAACTTTGTTGCTACGGTTTCTTACTTTTGCACGAATTTTCACTTACACATTAACGCCCCCTAGTCGTACTAACGTAGTCACGTCGCTTTCTCTCTCTCTGTCGTATTCTATTCTACATCGTCGTGGAAATCTAGCTCTTTGAAGATCACAGTGACGACGCCGGCGTTCCTTGTAAATTGTTTCCTTTTCGCTAGAATAATTAGATCCCGTACTTCACCGAGAGAAGAGGCGAGGATCTCCTCGAATGGCGTCAAAAGTGGAGATAGCAGAAGAAGAAGAATAGTAGACCGTGTTGCGTGTCTGTGTCTCAGTGTTGGTACTCGGCAGGCGTGTCCCTCAGGGGGAAGGCCGGCCAGCAGAGCGAGATATCTACGTCAACGCCCGTACACTTTTATCATTTACTTGAAAAGCGTTAGCAAGTCCGGCCGGCGCGCACCGATTCCGCCGTTTTTTACCGGGGAAAAATAATTTCTAGAACCGATCCCAGTCGTTGCATTTTTCATTCGCCGCGAGAGAGGACGGGGCCGCTCTCTCCTCGCAGTCTCGCTTAACGATTCCTTTTGTGGGGCCCCGGCGAAGTGCTTTTCAAAAATTCGTATTAGATCCTCGTTAATCGAACGGGGCGGGTATCAATCATTCGCGGCTACAGAGAGAGATTAACCGGAGATTCGTTTGTGGACGGGTGGGGTATATATCCGCGGCCGATAATTCCGATCGAATTCTCTGGCTGTTGCGGTTATAATTCACCGCTAAACGGACACGATAATAAGCTCAATTACCCGTTATTAACTGTTCACTGTCCGGGTGGACTCTCTCGGTCGACGGTGGTCGGCCACTTTGTTGTGTTCCCGAGACAGCTGTCGTCGGCGCGACGACTATTTTCGTAGATTCATTCAGGAAGGTGGGGACAACACCGTCTCTCGATCCCTGTCAACGGCGCGGCGGCTACGCGAACACGGTGGCCGGTGCTAAATCGTTTTACGAGTGCACGGCAGGTGCACAGCCGGCCCACGCGACGGGAATTCGGCGCCTGGAATAACGTGGGCGGCGGCTAAAATCTTCTAATGTCAAGCCGTGTCCCGGTTGTTTACGTTGCGGACCCCGTTTTCCCCGCGACACGCGACACGCGTAACGTATTACGCCAGAAATTCTCCGTTGGACGCGGACGGCGCCGCTTTTGCGCGAGCGTTTCGCAAAGAAACCTCGTACAGTCGACTGCCGCGGAACGATTCAACGTCTTCAACGTTGCCCGGCGACGATGCATCGCGAGGCACACCGGGACATCGTCCCCGACGGACTGATTCGATGAAACGACTCGGCGGAAACGACGGAAACGCGAGATCGTTGAGAATCCTCGTCTCCCGGATATACTCCGATTGTTTATCGCGCTCGAATAACATTTTTATGAATGGACCAAACCACTTCAATTTTTCTGTAAGCCTAGATGGATTAGCGAATGACGCGTAACTAACATGTTGACAAAATGCGTTCGGTCGGAATTGTGAACAATAAAGTATGTTAAAAGCCATTGTTACAACTTTTTAATCTCGGCCAATAACGTAAAAACGTGTTTTGCAGACTCGTGTGAGTTATACGCGTGCTGCAAATTCCATCGAAATTGGTGTAGGAGTTACAAACAATTGAAAAATTGCAATTTTTATCGCATTCGATCGTTTATAACTCGTTAACCAGTCAACCAATTTCAATGAAATTTACAGCACGCGTATAACTTGTACGGGTCTACGGAACACATTGTTTAAATTTTCGAAATTGTTGACTCTCGCGGGCGAGGTTAAACCCTCAATTAGAGTTTTGGCTGGGACTCTGGTAATCGGTTTATTGCATCCAACGGCGCAAACGTACGTTTGCAGGGCCCTAGAAGGCGATCTTCGGTCCCGACCATAAAAAAGGGACTCATCATGCGCGACACTAATTTTAGTTAATTTTCTCCGATACCTGGGCCCATCGTCGGGTCACCATCCCCTCCGTTTGGGAAAACCCGCGTCTCCCCACCCTTAAGGGTCTGTTCTGATCGTCGCGAACGTGGTCGCACACTCGCACAGCCCTAGATCCATTGTATGTTTACACGAGCTTTCAAGGATCCATGAGGCCTCAAATGATTTCTCGATAATGCGAAGTTGAGACTTCTTAGTAGTCACGATCGCTAGATAAAAGATCAATCCAGCGCGCAAATGTCCCAAAGTGGCTCACTTTTGCGTTTTCGAGGTGTAATTTGCATTATTCGACAGCATGTAGCATGCAGCACCGTAGCGCCGCCATATTGCTTCTCGTGATTCCCCTACATGCCGTCGAATAATGCAATTTACACCTCGAAAATGCAAAAGTGTGCGATTTTGGAATGTTTGCTCGCTAGATTCATCTTTTATCTGCAGCTATAATTTACATGTCTACATGTTGAAGATCTAAGCTTTCAGAAAAATCAAGTCTGAAAGCTAGCATTCTTAAGCATCTTTTACAAACTGAAGTTTACATTACACTTAACTTTATATTATTGATATAAACTGAAATATACCTGCTCACGCATAGGAAAACATAGCAAAAACGTTCATTTCAGCATCGTGCAAATAATAATTAAACTATTTAATCGGAACTCGAATTTCGAGGTTTCAAAGGGTTCTTATTAAAAAAAAAATGTTTTGTCGAAATTTTTCAGTAAATAAATGGAATTTTGACGAAGAAGCAAGTTTCCTGCGCGGCGTTTCCGTGTCGCGACGGCGTTATCGTGAATATTGCACGACGTGGATGCGCGCGGCCATAATCCTTCGGAAGCGGCTCAGCGTTCGCAGATCGAGCGGCACCGTGCAACGATAGGCTTCGTCGTCGATGCTTTCGCGATACGGATCGCGTCGCGGCTGCTTCTCGTCGACCTCGGCAAACACGAGACGCGATTTCATCCGTCGTTTCGCCTTCTCCACCGTTTCCTGCCTAGGCGCGTACGCGTATTATCCTTCAATGCGCGTAGACACATATATTTTTTTCTAATCTGTAACAAGCGCAATATCTCGTTCGAGGTATTCGATCGAAGAGTAATATCGGGGCGAAGAAATTTGGAAGAATGCGATAATCCGCGAGTCATGCCTCCCCCCAGCATCCATAGTGACGGGGGGTGATTGTGTCGAAGGAATGAAAAAAATTCCCGATAGTTGGACCGGCCCGCTGCAACAGCCGCCGCGAAGCCTCGCGTTTTAATTACAGCCCTGCCGCGCGAGCGCCGCGATTCCGACGAAATACCCGAGAAGAGCTGACTCGCAATTTTTCCCGCGTAACAGTAAGGCGGCTGCGGCGAGAGAAAGAGAGGGAGGGGGGAGAGACTCGCTGACCTAAAATACGTCGCGGATGCACCGGTGAACGCTCCTCGATGAACCTTGCGACGCGAATGCACCGAGCTACGGCCGCCACCCCGTCAATGTCCGCGATCGATCAACTTTCTTATTGTTCGGCGGGGTGTTACGCTCTTTGCACGCTCCGCGAACTTTTGTCTCTTATCGCGCACGGCGAACGCTCGGCACCTCTAATCTTCTTCCGCGATAGCGGGAACGCGGAAGATTTCGAACATCTTCACGCCAGCGTAATACGTACTTATCCGGATGAGCCGGTGTCGCGTTTCGAAATTATTATTTTATAGCGCATGGAACGACAAGCCGCCGGAGACGCAGACGCGCGCACACGAAAATCGATTCCGAGGGAGACTCGGTGACACTCTGTGTGCGCGGACGAAAGTGATTTTCGGTTCAGAGACGCTTCTCTCCAGGCCGCGGAGAAGTAGCGCGCACCGATCTGGAATATGACTGGCGCGCGCTATGCGATAATTACGGTGCAGCGTTTCCCCAAGTCCGAGGGAGAGAGAGGAGAGAGGAGAGAGGGTGCTCGATCCTCGAGCGGAAGAGTAGCGTATCGCTCGTCTCAATTACGTTCGGAGAGTAACAAGCCGGGTGACGCGCACGCTTGTGCCGGATGAATAGCAGAATAACGAAATTAATTACATTATAATTACAAGCGCGGGGGGGTAGGGTGGCGGCGATAATAAGCGCCGAGCGTGCTCTCCCCGCCCGCCTCGGGGCGCAATCGATCATCGATCGCCGGAACTGTTCCAGTTTCGCCGGGCACTCGACGTGTGCCGCCGATCTGTTCTTCCGACCGATAAAGTTTAATAACTTCGAACAACAGAGGAGCGAGCCGGCGCGGCGTATTCGGTGTCGAGTGGAGCCCGTGACGCGACGGATCGGCGACGATCGATCGGATCGTGAATCGAAAGAACCACCCGCGGCCGGCAATTAAACTCGTCGAAATTTATCGAAGCGAGATCCGCGAGCGATCGATTAAAATCCTGCCGAGGATGCCGCTTTTGGGATTTCAGATGATCGATAAGGAACGTTCTCGGGCCAGAATTATTCTTCTATTTTTATTCTACGTACGTTCCCGGACCTGACCGCAGTGAGAACTGTTCTATATCGACGCTACTTTATTCTACGCGGATACCCGGCTTAATAACCTCACGATTTCATCGTTGACTCACTCTCAAGCTCTGCCTCATCTTCCACCTATGTCCTTGCAAAATCATATTTAAACCTTCGCGAGGTTCTGACCTTATCATTCTGGTGCTTACAATTCCTAAAATTCCACCATTCAAGTTAGAACCTACAATCAAGAAAGTCTCCATACACACTTTGGAACGATGCAACTTTTTAAAAAGTCGACCACATGACCCGAGTTTTTTTCAAGAATTTAGAAGAATTAGGTTACTAGATGCGTAAAGAAGATTTCAACAGTCTATTTTTTAATGATAGGTAACCTTGAATGACCTTGAGCCATAGGTCATTGAACTCATCTTAACCCTTTGCACTTTGAATTATTTTTGAATTTTGCTACTAGCAGCTCGCAACTGTTTTTATTTGAAATTATTACTTTAAAGGACAGTTCCTCTATTGCTACTTATTTTTCTATTGGTTTGAACATGACAAAATGTCGAGTGGGTCTCGTTGGAACGCACTATTTGATGGTGGATAAGAAAAAAACGTAGCATTCCATTTAAAAAAAGAGAGTTCACGTTCATCTCACCTTGGAGTGTCCACCGAAAAAATAAAACTCCCACCATACGACGTCCACCTCATGTACTGAACAACTTTCGTCCGAAACATTTTCGTGCTTAATCCATCCTGCAGACGTGTTTTCGATTGAGTTCCGTTGTATCTTGGGAATAAAATACTAATCAACGGAATACAACACGAAACTTTCTCCCCGACTTTGAAATCGAGTGTCATACATGCCGGTGAAGAGTCTACTATCTTTTGAATAACGCGGGCAAAGTGTCGCGGCTCGATTAGAATCGCGCGAAAGGTACCCAGCGGATCTGGGAAATTCAGTTTGGAAAATGGGTTGGAGGATGAGAGAGAGAGCGAGAGAGAGAGGGAGTGAGACCCGATAAGGCTCGACGAGAGACGGTAAAGACGCGGGAGCAAGGATTCATCGTGGCGAAACGGGCCACTGTGTTTACGAAACCATGATTCTTCCGGTCCCGGGAGAGTTGTAAAGGCGGTTCGCGGCCTCGTAAGAGCAGCTCTTCTCGTTGAAACGCGTTGCCTGCCACGCTGCCGCGATTTCGCCCGAGCAAATAGACGATACTGAATTATAAAGGCCGCCCGGTGGCGGCGGCGGCTGATGCTGATGTCGGCGCCGCTGTTCTCGTACTACTCTCTTCGACGCTCCTTTCTACCGCGAGAGCGATAACGATAAAGGTCGGCGCACACTAGGACGCACCAGCACCGGACCAGCACCTCGTCTTGCTGCACGCTAGGATGCACCAGCACCGAGTCAGTAGGACCATGCGGCCGACGCAAAATACCCTCAATCAAACCACTAAACTTCAATTGTACCGTTTTAGGATGGTGGGGGAATAAATTGTGTAGACGCGTGTTGTGTATCACAAAGTATTTAATGCAATAAGTTCGTGAGAAAACGCTACGGATAAAAAACATCACGATAATATAACGTAGTAGATAGATTTTTCTCGATCGAAATTCTTTTTTTTTTCATTTTTAAAAAACAACAAATGTGCAATTATTTAAACATGTTTCTTACGTTTCGATCCCTATGTGGATCTTTTTCAAAGAATCATTTTTGCGTCTGAAAATATGCAAAAGAAAAATTAATAACGAATTAAATTTTTAAACAACAGCTGTGTAGTTTCTAATGAAACTATCGGAAACAAAATAAAATACATACTTGCTGTATCAAAAACATGAAATGGACAAATTTACAAATTATTGAGTTACACTAAACGCACTTAGGTCACTTTATATAATATAACGTAGACTCGAAATAAAGACGACGAAGATCGTTAGCTTCTTGAGCTTTCTTTGTAAAGAACACGTTTTGTAAAGAACAAAAATTTCGCGTCCGAAAATTCCCTCGTTCCCAAGCACAGCGTCCGCTACACCGTGTTCAGTGTCATTTTAATCGGAAGAATGCCACAAATAAATTGGAGAAAGTCTCATTAATAAACAATAAAAGATACAGAAGTTTCTTAATTGGATTGGTAGTGGTTCACACGGACCCGCCACTTGTTGTGCGAAGTTCGTTCGACAAATTCCGGGCTGAAATGTTCGTCAAAGAATTTTCTCTGAATTCCGGCTCTCGATGGAAAGGACTCGTTCGAGTCGTATTGACATTCGGCGCGGACCACATTAAGTCGCGCGCACACGGTTAATTATGTAGACTGTTTACGGTGTGTTAATTAATTGCCGGGCGGCAAGCCGTTCGTCGGTGGCGCTCGCGCTCCGAGACCCTCGTCGAAAAATCGTCGCCAATGTCGCGGGATTCCGGTTGATTTTTCAAATGGAAAAATTGAAAAGCTCGCGGAAGGTTCGTGACAGAGTGGGGGAATGGGTGGAGGAGGAGGAGAAGTGCAGGGGGGTGTGGGTTCGAGCTAGGAGAAGCTTGAAAGCCAGCGAAATTCAACCGCTGGAATATACTATATCCTGAGACCTGGCGACACGCTCGAATTAACGTCTGCACGGATGGCTTGCTTTCTCTGCGTGATCCCCGTTCCTCTCCGTTTACCGCGGAAATGCGAGTTTAAAGAGTGCATTCGTGCCATCAAGTCGACTATAAATAGGCGGCCGGCAGACATTTCACCGATAACGCTCGCTTCCCCTCCTGGATATGTCTCTGTCGTCCGTGAGACCGTAATACGTTCGTCGTTTGCGAATAAATCGTCGAGAAAATAAGGATGGGAACGGCGTGCAGGCCGTTGGGTGGGGGGGAGAGAGAGAAGAAGCTAACGCTAGTCGGACGCGAACGAGAATCGAATCGCGAGCCATCTCCCGCATCGATCGTCGCGTTTTCGAGCCTCGCGGAAACAATCGATGCGACCGATTTTCGCTTTCTAACGTCGTCGTCGCGACATCGTCGATCGGTAAGGAACCACGATTGCTACGTCGTCGCCCTGTCTTCCGTTTGCCGCGAGGGGGCATCGTTCGGCGAGCATGACGTCCAGGGGTGGCAAAGAGTGGCCAAGGGTGGCCAGATTTTCAGTCACCTTTCTAATTCCGATTTTCCTCGCAGCCGAGGCTTCGACTTCGCCGACGATTCTTCGATCGGAATGACCCCGGGGCTGTCGATACTGGTTCCGGTGTCCGATAAGGGTAACGAAGACCCGTACTTTTGTCGTGCGAGGAGAATACTACTTTCTCGCTCGCTCTCCCACGTCTCGCGTTCCTTCTCGGTCTCGTTCTCGAACTCCATTCGGTCGGCCTATTCTTTCTTCTCTGCCTATTTCCTTTTCCTCTGCCGCCTCCTCCTCCTCCTCCTCCTACCCCAACCCCCGGCCCTCCCGCTCTGTTCCGTCGTCTCCGCGAGTCTCTAGGCCTCCTCGAATCGATACCGTATCAAGCTCGAAACGGGGCCGGAGAGTCGATGGTACGACAGGGTTTTGGTAACGATCTCGTCGCGCGATATACCTGCCAGGATATCCCGCACCGACACCGACTCGGTTCACGCGATTCTGCGTCCTCCCACGGCCAGACCGACGACGTCTCGGCCGACCGACATTTGTCTTTTTCATCAACGATCGAGATTTTCTTGTTTTTTTGTCTGGAATTTCGTATGAGATTTATTTCAGGTGGTTCGGAACCCTGAGAAGTGGTAAATGGATTTGAAACCCTGAGGGGACCAAATATCATTACCAGACTGCGGATCTTTATGAAAAATAAAAATTGTCTGCATTGATTGCAAGAAATAGGAAGTAATTTGAACGGAATTCCTTCCCTTAATGATTTTAATAGATGAGAAATCATGTATTGACATCTTCAGTTTTTAAAATTTTTCAACAATTTTGAATCTCATCTACTCAATTTTGCTAGAAATGTATAAAAATCCGTCTAATCATTACACACATAAGAGATTTATTTCAACATTATACACGATTCAATGTATGATTGTCGGACAAGGAAAACTTCTACAGCACAAGAATGCACAAATATATGATCGTTAATATTGGTACGTGTGTACTAGACACAGTAAACGCTCAAATCACACATAGTTATTATCATTAGTTTATTACAAACGAAGCCCTCTTACATAAATGTTTACGCAATAGAAAGAAAAACGGTCATACACCTGAAAGAGCTGTAGGAGAGCGCGCAAGACCTGGACGATTCTTGCCACGGTAACGTAACAAATTTCAACGATTTCTTATTTCGATCCGATTCGCCGCGGTCTACCGTATAACTTATTTCATAAGCCGTGTGTTGCGGATCGCTCGAACTACGCGGCGGTACGCGAATGATTACAGGGTTATCAAAACCATAACATGGTTCGCGTTATCCTCCTCATCACCTCTCCCCCCTCATCGCTGTCCCTTCTCGGCAATCAGCTGTTGGCCGAAAAGTCATTTGGCTTCGAAAACTCAGCTCCGCTTGAGCAACAACTGCGCGCTTCACAACAAAGCCTTTGCGCTTTTCCTGTTTTTTCTCGTTTTTGGTTTTAATTAAATCTAGTTTTTATCCTGCTGTAAGTTCTAAGCGGTGTCGGGGTTTTTTATTAATAAGTTTTGAGATTCTTAAGGTCTTTAACCCCTTGACTACGGCAGACTTTGATACGCACCGGTCGTGCCATACGGCAGGAATTGAGTTACGATGTGCACCGAGAATTTATAGGAATAAATATCAATATAATTTTCGCAGCGCCTATTCATGTCCTATAGGCGCCCTCCGTGTCAGAAAGCTAAAGTGCGTCAAAGCCAATCTATGTTGAGTACCACAAACGCAAAATTTCTAAGCGCCTATAGGCGCCCACAGTAGCCGAAGGGTTAAATAAAGTAGACTCAGCGACTCTGACTGTTACACGCAACTATACAATTCTAGTGCCGTTAATTTCACCTCCTTTCGCTATTCTGGTAATCCTCCACACCGTGTGAAATTTACGAGGGTTAATTTCCCGTTGATGAATTTCGATGAAAAGTGGCGTGCAGCCGGCCGGCAATAAGAAGACGCGTCCCTTGGGGAGGGGTGAAAAACGTCGAATCGGCGACCTTGTCACCGATGAGCATCCGAGCGTCCGAGAAACTGTTACGAGCGCCGGCCCGAAACTCGGCCAAGATTTCGTTCGCCTGGTAATTTCGCCGGATGGAAGCGGGAAGAAGAGGGCGTAGTGGATGCAAACGGCGAACGGTAAGCAGTAAATCGCGAAATGGCGGCGGGGATAGGAATCGTTCTCGCGCACGCATTCTCGTCACGACGACGTGCACCGGCTGGCACGGCGGACTGCCGCCGCGCCAGACACAAGCCGTACTTTACTACTTACGGCCTAACCGCCCCCTCCTTCTCCTCCTCCGCCACTCCCCACGGCTTCGTTCGCTTCCTTTCGTCTCTTCTTCCTCTCCGTTCTTACTTTCCTCCGCCAGCCATCGCGGAACACATGCTTAACCCATTTAGGCGCGGAATGCCCGCGGAATCGCGAGTTCCCTCCACTCCATTCTGCGGCCCGCGGTTTTCTAATTGGAGGCCACTCGGCGATCCCCAAGCGTGTGAAATTCGTCATCTTAGGCCCGCTACACACGTCCGTTGTTTAACGCGCGGCGACCGGAATTGCGATCTGAAGTATGTACTGTGAAACCTATTGGACGTTGCACATTTGTGTGAACCGTAATTGCGGCGACGTACGTCGCTCTTCCGTGCAATATTTTCCGCGTTTCCCCGAAGGAACGAACGGTCGCCGCAATCGCATATGCGATCGTCATTACATTATCGCGTATCAGTTGACGCGCATGAACGTTATTCTGCCGCAAAATGGACGACATAAACGGTGATTAGACATCGAACTTTTTATTCAAGAAATAAAAAAGCATCCCGAAATATGGAACATCTGATTCTCTCTGTTATTCTATCTAGCAGCTTATCAAATGA
Source organism: Lasioglossum leucozonium (assembly GCA_028454225.1). Lineage (NCBI taxonomy): Eukaryota > Metazoa > Arthropoda > Insecta > Hymenoptera > Halictidae > Lasioglossum > Lasioglossum leucozonium. The sequence goes on along the minus strand of CM052211.1, from coordinate 4,562,765 downwards.
GTGAACACTCATTCTTTTTGTCTCTTGAATCAGCAAAGGATGTAGCAAATCTACCTCGTGTGAATCCCGAATCGATAAAAGGATGCACCCAATACTGTCTTCTTCGTTTGCAAGTTTTGTTTATATACAAAATAGTATATAAACTTTTGTTTATATACAAAATAATCAAATACTCTACGCTCTTTTTGGGACATCTCCATCCTCGATAGTAGTAGAAAATGCAGGGAAAATGGCAGTCGCAAGTGGACGTCTTTCAACTGAACCGCAATTCCGGAACCGGACGGTCGCCGCACGTTAAAACAACGGATGCGTGTAGCGGGCCTAAATCAGTCGTGTTCGTCGCGAACGCGATTCTACTCGGGAAAAAACATTGCTGGGCCAAGGACAAGTCCGTGGAAACGGTGTGCAGCGGTGGCAATATCTCGAAATTCTGTTTCTCTCGGCAGCGAGTCTTTTTTCGATCCGGCGGAATCTCATCGGAACGACTGTCGCGTCGTGATTCGCCGCCCTATGGAAGATACATGCGCTTCCCGGGGAGTTCGTCACGAGGAAACGTTCTCTGAAACTTGTACGAGATGAAGCCCCGATGTATTCTCCTTTTATGAGACTCTGCAGATCCGTGGTTTACGTCGTACGACGTAATCTCGCGTCCCGTTCTCCCGGGTAAATAACGAGCCTCGCGAGTACCAGCGGAGAGACGATACTTTTTCTTAAATAAAACTTGAAATTGCCTTTCACCCGAGGAAATATCATGCCTATGATCGCCGTGGTAAATCGTAATTCACTTCTCCGAGCGGATTCCGCGATTCGGTAGCCTGCAGAGCACCGCTTGCTCCGGGCCTGGTTAACGGTGCCCTTGAGGGCCAAGTTTCGGGACAAATTGCGTTAAAGATGGATCCTCGTCACGTCGTAAATTCAGTATCGACGGGCGCAGAAGACTATTCGGCTTGACCCCTCTGTGCAAATTGCGCTAAGTGGGCGGAGCCTCGGTGGGAATGGTCTAAGAAGGCGTGGCCTCGTTGCTCTTCGCTGAGATCATCGATTCATTGAAATCTCCCGAGTAGGCGTGGCTTAATTGCCCTCGAACCGGCCAGACCGGTGCCCCACGGGGCAACCGGTGCTCCCGGAGAGTTCGCAATAAATCGTTTTTTAAAATGTCTTTCCCGTTCCTTGGAACATTGCATTCTATTGAACCGGTTTCAGTCGGCTCGCGCGCTCGGTCCGCAAGTTTTTGGTCCCGCGAGCGGGAACGAGTTTACGCGCGGTAAATCGCGAGATTTATGGCAACGAGAAATTTATAGATTCAATTTCCGTGATATTTAAACGGCCGCGCGAAGCCGCTTAGAATTCGTAGCGGAGGCTGGCTGGCTGCTTAATCGCGGCCCCCCGACCGTACGGAAAACGCTGCAACGTTTCCAGCTGTACAGCCCACCCGTTCTTTTCCACGGCCGTAACCATTTCAGTTTTGACGCGATCGGTATTCTTCGCGCGTTTTCCTCGGAGCTCGAAGGTACTCCGACTGGTTTTTTAACCGAGGAACGGGCCGTGGGTCGACTTCAATTTAACATTAATCCTTGCGATCGCGCACCGAAGATTCTGTAACCGAGTTTGTCTTCGCAGTTATCCAGCAAGAACAAGTAAAATATTTTCTCATCTGATCGGTTGTACAGGGTGTATAGAAATTATATTAGGTACCGAAGTATATACCATGCATTCCGAAAAATTGACATTGACCTTAAATTTTAAGGTCAAAAGGTCAACCAATTTCTTTTAATCGCACCTTATTTGACACGTCGCGAGGGTCAAACGTGTAAAAGGAAACACCATGGGTCTTTATAATAATCTTAAATTGCTCATTATTCGAATTTAGGCATAACACGCTGACTGATTGAAAATTCTATCAAAATATTATTAACACGTTGAGCGCGGCGTCAGTCTCTGGTGACTGACAGTGAACTTCCCGTTTGGCCAGCGTCGGTCCCTGTAGTCCCGACGGTATCATACTTAAAAGAATAAATCTAGTAATTTCAATGAAATTTATTAAAACACACCACAAATACACCTTTGCTTTACATGTATTCGGTAATAAAACTTGTACATTCTTCGTTATTTTTTAGCAGGACTTTCACGAACATATTCGTGATATTTTTTAATGCAAAATGCAACGTTGACGATGAAAGTTTTGGACGCAAGGAAGAACAGCGTACGGGAAAGCCTTCGAACGGAAAGGAGAGCAAAATCGGCGCCGCGACGTGCGTTGTTAAATTCAAATAAAATTGATTTATTTTAAACACCTTGAGCCGCGCTCAAGCAGTCGAAGAGCCGCGGTTTGCCGGCCGCTGGGTTAGGCGAAAAGATTCGGCGACGTCGTGAGCTACCGCGAATCGATCGGCGGGGATGGTGTGTCCCACGGCGACTAATTCGACGAAATTCCCTGCTGGTCGATGCACAGGCCGCGCTCACGCTGTTCGCGCGGAGAATTCCTCGCGACAGCTACCGATTCGAGGCGTTTAACGGGCCCTCGGATGTCTGTTCGAGGGAATCAATTACAGCATAGTTCGTTAGCTCGATCCGCGACGTTCGCTCCCCAAGGAGAGAGAGAGCGGAGGATGAGGAGAAGGAGCTGAGAAAGGAGAAGGAGGGAGGCCAGGACTGGTGAGCGAGTCTCGCCTCGTGCAAATTCAATTTGCGTAATAAAATCGCGCGTCTCATGCCGGTTCGGCCGGTGGAAGTCACGGAAAGGAGCGCGGAGGCGCGAGAGGGATAGGTTTCAACCGGCGGCGGTGGCGATGGAAGCACCGCAAGTGTCTCTGGTGTTCTCTCTCCCCCGATACAACAGAGTATTCCCTTCTCAACGGGTTCGGGTTACCCGGACGAGAGGAAGTCTGAGAGAGCACTTCCTGCTTTTTGTCTTCACCCGATCCTGTTGGAAGGCAGGATCGTTCGGGACCGCCCGAGCGAACATACGCGGAGCGTTCTACCGATTCGACGGAACTCCTTACAACAGTTTCAAACTTTCTACAGGGTGGAAATTATAAGGCGTTACAGACGAATATCCCGAAAAATATTGATTACACGCAAAAACGCTGAACGTTATAGAGTACCGAGGTAGGGGGCATCATGTGGTGGGAGTTTTATTTTTCCCTCTGGACACTCCAAGGTGAGGCGAAGGTCACAAATGTATGTATAAAGTTTGTATGAGTGACTGTATATGTTAGGTTGGTATGAGAGAACGGATTTGAATGAGTGAGCGCTACTCACATGTTTTCTATATACAGTAGTAGAGAGTTCGGTTTTATCAGAGACAAAAGCAGAGTGTGCACGTGGTTATTCAAATTTGTAATAGTCTTCCTTTTATAATAATAAAGTCTTTTATTCTGTTATCTATATATTCAATTCGGATCATTTTGGGGAGCAAAGTGCTCAGTATAACAAGCCTGTTCTTAATGTGCAATTAAAGTAGAAACACAGGCAATCCTGATAAAATAAAACAACAACACTTTTAAATGGAATGTAAAAAAATACTGACCTTTACTAGCCGTAAACCTAATACAGGGTGTCTCAAGACGACATGACATTTTAAATAGCGCGCGATTTTTTCTTTGTGCCGAACATAATGTAATTTGTAATTTTTGAAAGCAGGAAGTATTGCGGTTTATCCACCGTGTATAATTGTCGTGTTATTAAGTACCCTCGTTAAGAAAACTCGGTATTAAGTAGCAGGCGTGTACATTCTGTGTACTAGTCAACGATAGACTCCCGCAGCAGCAAGATTTGTCCGCGACGGCTTCGATTCCGTCCGAACACTATAAATATTTATTTGTGTCCGGTTCAAGTGAGGAAGAAAGAACACTGTATAGATTAAACGACACTCAACTTGTTCATCTAGAATAGATTTATTTAATCTGAGCAGGGACTCCAACTCCTTCCTAGACTCTTTAACTCCCTCATTAGCTCGGTGCGACGCTCCATTGTTCTCGTCCGATGCGCGTGTTCAGTACGATGTTCAAAACGCTTCTGACTACCGTTCACAACGCAACGCACGCGTTATTATGATTTTATTTGTTCATGCCAACGGTAGTGGCTAGCGTGAATTCAAACATGCACACATTTTAATGACGACGAGCGCATCGGCGCAGCCGAAACAAGATTGTTGCAGCAGGCGCAACGTGGATTCTGTCGGCAGATTCCAGAATAAGAAACACCTCGGAATTCCAGAAATGAGAGAGCCTGTTGATATCGGACCGCGGAATCGACCGGCAAAAATTGTGCGCGGTCTGTATACAGGTGTTGTCGCCGTGCCGCGTCGCGCCGAATATCGTCCCGGTATTTCCGGTTGCTAGCGCGCAGCGTATCTCTACATCTACACTCACAATACATTCGGCATAGGCAATATTCGCAATCCGCCATTCCCACGGAGCCGTTTACAAAGCGTCGCGGGTACCTCGTTTCTCGCTCCGCGGATACGACGCACGAGAATACGGAATAATCTGAACGGCGCGTTTGGCGCGCGTGCACCTTGAGGATGAATTTCGCATCCAGGCTCGCGCGCGACAGGTAGCGACGCTGCTAACAGCCGTCCGAGGAAATGGAGTGTCGCTCGTGGAACGACGCTATCTGGCTGGCTACAATGCGCAACCGAAGACACAAAGGAGCCCTCGAGCAACTCTTTTTAAACGGCCCCTCGGTTCAGACATCGCGTCCAGTCTGCGACCGGGGAGCCGAAGAGCTTCGCGCTGGAAAATCACTGCGAGCACTCGGCGGGGAACAATTATCCGAGGACTAATAAGCACTTTGGGGGTCTAGGTCAGGCATGCACAACTCGTAGCTGAGAGAGCGGCTCGCGGGCCGAGACCCAGCTCGGACGTGTGGAAGGGGAACCCGCTAAGAACGTATCCTCTGCGTGTTCACGCGCACACTGTTGCAGTTCTCCCCACCAGACGTGCGCCAACGCGAGCTACGAGCTGGTTTTTTTTTTATTTGGAAATCTCGGATGAGGTTTATTATAACAAATTGAACGTTACAGATTATTATATATTAAAGTATATGACAAGAACATTAGTACATAATATAGAATAGAATATAAAATTAATAAGGGAAGGCCCTTAGACACGTAAATTGCAAGTATTCAAGAAGGCTATCGTATATACGCACGCCATAACATCAGGTTTAGCTATTAAACATCCTATGTCCAACGGCAATTGATATCCTATCTTCGAGAGGTTTTGGATAAATTTTTTCCTCTGTTCGTTATAAATATTGCACTGCCAAAGCGCGTGGTTAAGTGTTTCCTGATCTTGGTTGCACTTACATTTGGGATTATCGATCATTCCAATAAAGGGAGGCTGCTAGATGATAATGATCCGCCCTGCTTCGGTTGATTGTAACAATACATACGAGCTGGTTGACACACGTCGGATGGGAAGAACGACAGCGTGCGTTGCGAGAACTGCAACAGTCGAGTTGATCATGCCTTTTTTTTTGTTTAACACGTTGAATGCCACGGGGGTCACCGGTGACCGACACTCAACTTGGCGGTGGCGCCATGGGGGCCACCAGTGACCGGTGCGCGCCCATGTATCGTATAATAGAAATTTCATCGTGGCGCCACGGGCAATCCCTGTCAAACTAGCGTGGCATCCAACGCGTTAAAGGCGGTAGGGAAATGCATTTACGCACACCCCCTCCACAGATGATGTCTAGAGGGGGTAGTGTGGGACTCGACTCTCCCCAAGATGGTGGTTGGGAGATAAACCCCTGTCAATACCCACTGCCCAAGGTGTTTTAGCCCTTTCGGTACTACTGCCGCCCATTGGCGGCGTTCATGAAACGTTTTATGTGTACTACTTATAGTAGTATAAGTAGTACTACTAGTATTACAACCATTCTTGTGGAAAACTTCCTCGTACCACGAATGTATTACCGCGGCCAGCGCCTCCGTACCGAAAGGGTTAGACCCGTCGCCTCAAATGGGTCCACGGCTAGCGTAGACGCGCGACCAGCTGTTCGCAGTACTGTGCGTCTTCCTGCCGTGGAGCCGGCACTCCTGTTCTTTGTTAAGGGGCTGGAACCGTAGCATGGTGTGCACGCACACCACTACGTCAACCGTATACGTACATGGGGATTGCAAGGATCCGGGAGGCCGCAAATCCTGCCTCACTAATGCAAAGTCAAGACTTCTTAGTAGTCACAATCGCTAGATAAAAGATAAATCTAGGGCACAATCTTCGCCAAATGGCCCAATTTTTACGTTTTCGGGACGTAAATTGCATTATTCGGCAGAATGTAGCCCTCGTAGCTCTATGAAACGTATTACTTGACACGTCCGACTTCGGCGCACACGCACGAGCGTTTTGAATGTTTCGGGAGACATGTGTTGGTGGCCGGTACGACCGACTTCTTCGGCCGATGTTCTCGCAGTGGCCCGATGTCGGATTCTACTATAGAACGTGTACGCGTCCGACGCGTCGGACGAAAAACAAAATGATGCGATTTTCCTCCGACCGTCGTCCGACTTCGGTTGTCCCATGGGTTGGGTCCTATGGAGACCTCTCTCGAAGCACTTGAAAAGGTTCGGCTACCGTAGACCCCGACTGTTTCGTCCGATTTCGGGCCACTGCGGCACCAACACATGCCTCCCGCGGCATTCAAAACGCTCGTGCGTGTGCGCCGAAGTCGGGTCCACTGTGATCATGGCCTAAGTCGAGTTGGTCATGCCTGGTCTAGGTGTGCGCTACATTTCGCCGAAAGCAATCCCACATCGGTGACCTGGCGGGGAGTGAAAGGCCTAGGCTTCTAGGAGTCGTTGGGGGACCCGACCGCCTATCAATCGTGCGTCCATCGAGCGGGTTCCGGCTCGTATCTTTGGATCGAGCATCGATCAAAAGTCGAGACAGACGTCGAGGCACGCGCGAGTGAATCATCGCGCGCGATAACGCTGTCTGTCTCTCCCCCTCTGGCGTTTTCGTTGGGTCGGGTCGGTTGTCGCGGTGCGAGGCGCGCGGTCACGCACGACACGCGGCTGGCGAGGCGAGTACGCGTGCACGCTCGCTCTCCCGTCTCGAACAAAACGCCCGCCGACACATTTACCTTGGGTTCTCGAGTGAAACGCGCGCGCGCACGACCAGAATCTGGCAACGACTTGGAGGCCGGCCAGCTCGGTCTCGATCCTGACCTGCCCCGCTCGCTCGCTCGCTCGCTCGCGTTCCATCGCGTAATTCCCGAGCAAAAAGAGAGACGGACGGCTCTGTCGCGCTCCACGCGGCAAAGGAATTAGGCGGACATCGGGCTCCCCGGGAAAAATGCAACCGCGATTACGTTCACGATTTAGTGGCGGGAGCGCGGCGCTCCCGAGGGACGCGCCGTTTTCCAGCCGATTGGTCGCCGCTGGAAACAGCCCCCGAAAACCGCCGGTCGCGACTCCGACAGACATTGGGTTCTTCCGGTTCGGCGACGGGTTTCGGATCGGCCCATAGTGCGTTGGGATGCTCGTTTTTTGGACAAAAAAAACTATAAATGATATAAAAAAATGTTTCAAATAAAAGTTATAGGGTATAGGAAAGGGTATACGATGGTTGTATTTGTTTGATATTGTTGTAGCCTTGAGAAGCTATGTGAAGGTCACGTTTAAAATTTCATACGGAAATGTATATTCTTGATTACGTATTCTGGTAGGTGAGGTTAAGACATTTCCAAAACACTACAGAAACATTATTTTTCCATAAACCATCGTCAAGATATAAGCATCCAAAGTTAACGTGTCGTGTATAGTGGTATTAATTATACATACCGAGACGCAAAACAGTAAAATAAAATAAAAATCAAATTAAATAAATCCTGAAGTACACAGAGAATCGTTAGATATCTGTCGTTTGGTGGACAAGAAAGCCATTTCTCGAAAATCTGTGCGTACGTGGTTTCTGGGTGTCTTCCTAAATAATTTTTTAAATTAGGGGGGGCAGTTCTGGGCAGAAAATTTTTATAGAATTCGGTAAAGCATAGTCCTACGAATATTTTCTAGCAAAAACTGAAAACGTATTTTACCTTTTTTGAGAAAAGCTTAGTTAAAGTTACAAGAATTTTCATTTTCGCCTTTTAACAAACGGACCACATCGAATCAATAAAATAAGATAAATAATAATTGTAAAAACCGCCAGGGACCCAAAATAACGAGTGCACACCTTGAACTAAATGATCGATCGCTAATTGTTTAATATTTCTCTTTAGAATACGTTGTATACGGTCTTTCTTTTACGCGCGTACGAAAGGAAAATATTTTGTTTCACTTAATGTTCAGTTACTTTTTTTTTTCTAGCGAGTATTCATGAATAAATGGTGTTTTTAAAATAAATTTATGTGAACAGATATACATTTAAAAAATATTTTTTTATTTTTGTCCTCTTAGCCGACGCACTGTGCGGCCGTGGAATTTCTGGTCGGCGATCGTATCGAACAAAGATACTCGAGCGGGCTAATTCGAAAAGTTTCTGCGCCAGGCCGTTCCGAAAGTTTCCGCGGGCCGCGGAAGAGCCCGACACTCTTCGGTATCCGTTCCAGCCGCGGATGAAACTATTTCGATGATTATTTTTTAATATTGTTGTGTAATTCGGAGGCACTCCGCGTGGACATCGCGCTCTTCCGTTTATTGAGTATTTAACAACATAATGGAACAATATAACGAATAATAATTAACGATGTTATTCCTCTGGCATTCTTTTATTTCCTTAGAGGTTGTCCACCGCGGGCAATTCTTCATTACTGTAGTATCCAGAAAATGAAAAGTTTATTTTAATCGGTTACATGTACTGTCGGTTTGTCGTGATTGCCGTTGTCGTGACCGCGCGTAAAACAAAACTCTCAGGCCGTCAACAGATCTGAACAGCGGAACGTTCTAGAACGTTCCTACATTACGGCGACTTCAGAGTGACCAGCCGCCGTAACAGTATGCTAGAAATCTCAACATTTTTAACAATTTTTTACCTCGTACGCTAGCGCCGGTACTCTGCGAATAACCATCGTGATATGTAGTCGTGCAGGTCCGGCCAGCAGCGATCGCCTGTGCACACGGGACGCACGAGTGGTGCGTCGCGCTTGCGAGAATCGATCGGTTGCGTAACCCGCGTTTATCCGGTTCCGCGGCGATTTCCTCATCGAGACCCACGCGTGTCCCTTTGTACGCTTTATGCACACGTGTCAGCGGATCGCCCGCGCGTTTCCCGATCGTTGCCGCGAGAGTACGTTCGGTCTCGACCCACGTTCTCGCCGCGGAAGATGCTAGAGATAGACTACTCTCTCTTCTCTCCCGAGTGGGCACGTTTTTATTTTCATTTTTTTTTTACGGGTTCAGGGCGAGAGGAGAACACACGCGACAGAAGGAACGTCGAGAGGCAGGCGGTACGTGTTATCAATTAGGTTCCTTGATCCTTCCCGCCTCCGGCTATGTAATTCGTTGCACGAACACGAGAACCCTCGTCGAATCGAGTGGTCCTCTCGTAGAAAGGGCTTCGGTGAAGTAGCAGAACCCGCGGTTTCGTGTAGCCGCCACGTTCGCGCGCTCTGGATACAAACGGTGTATCCCGGTCTCGTCCCGGTCCTTGGAGAGACCGCCGTCTAACGTGTCTGCCCCGGTGCCAACGAAGAATAAAATGGAACAAAGTATCGCGTAAGCCGAGAGTGGCCGGTAAGTCCTCTCCGCACCGAGAGCACACTCTGTTTCGCGTTGGAGGTTCATGGCAAATAGTGTCCGGCGATGAGACGGACGACCGTTTCTGGTTTTAAGCTCTGCGTCCCCTAACAACTCAGCCACGAAAATCACGAAGCTTTTTCCTGTCGAAGCGCCCCCAGGAGGCGTGGCTTGTCCCGTTTAGGCGTGGTCTGTCCTGTCGAGTGACCTGTCTTGTAAGAAACGGAGAATTTCTACTCTGTTCCTAAATTCGATGGAAAATGGTCAACTACGTTAACTTGTTCCGCGACACGAAAGGTCGTTGAATTCAGGGTACCCGCAGCTTAGGTTCAAATTCGGTCAGTACACTCGGATTAGAGACGATGTTGCGGGCAGGTACCGGCTACTCGAGACTCGGCTCGTTCTAATCGATAGGATTAGCTTCTATCGCAGTCCACTCTGCGAAGACACGGGAAAAGGTCTAACCGGTGGACTTGCATTTTGCATACGAACATCTTACCAGACGGTTCACGGGTATATCATTCGTGTGTTACAAAAAAAAAAGGAAGAAAAAATCAATAATCCCCATTAACCGCTTAACAGCTTTCCCCGGACGCAGCTGGGGTGTTGCGAAAGGTCACTTTCAAGTAACAACGCCAATTTTTCGGTGTAATTACAAATTATCATAAATTATGCAATTCGATACTTGTAAGAGTTTTGACTGTTGATCTGCATTTATATAATCGATTATAATAGAAAATTGTTTATCGAGACTGTGTTTACTTTTTGGACAAAATATGGCAGAAAAAAAATAATATGTTAATGCCAATTTTTCGTTAGAATAAAAAATTATCATAAATTCAATACTTGTACGAGTTTTGACTGTTAATCTGCATTTATATAATCGATTATAATAGAAAATTGTTTATCGAGACTGTGCTTACTTTTTGGACAAAATATGGCAGAAAAAAGATAAGAGGTTAATGTCAATTTTTAGTTAGAATAAAAAATTATCATAAATTATGCAATTCAATACTTGTAAGAGTTTTGACTGTGGATTTGAATTTATATAATCGATTTGAATAGAAAATTTTTTATGAAGACTGTGCTTACTTTTTGGACAAAATATGGCAGAAAAAAAGAAACTGTTAAGGGGTTAATGCTAATTTTTCGCTTTAATAAAAAATTGCCATGAAGTATGCAATCCAATATTTGTAACAGTTCCGACTGCTGATCTGAATTTGCATAACCGATTTGAACAGAAAATTGTTTACCGACACTGTGCTTATTTTTTGTACACAATACGTCAAAAAAACGTAACTGGCAAGGGGTTGAAAGATCATGCGAACAATTCTATCGGAATATCGATTGCCGCGTGTCCTGTGCAAGCGTTGCAGCACACTCTCGTAAGAACTCCACCCCGTAGCGCAGTTTAAAAAATTCCATCCCCTCAAGGTTCAACGGTCCCCGTCTCGAAATCGCAATTCTCCGCGCGGATAATTCGCCGCACGGTCACCCCACGGTGTGACAATCGTGCATCGGACGATTTTCGAGTGCAGTTATTGAATGTCGCGTACGACGAGCCGTGTTCAAGAGCAACAAAAACACGTTTTGGCCGGCACGACGCGCGGCTGCGTCGCGGCGTTGTTGCACCGTGACAAAGGCGGTCGTTCGGTAGCGTGGCTGCATGCACCGGTGTCCGTATAGTACGAGTCTCGGCCGCGTTCGCATAGGGGTGCGCTCGCGACTCCCTCCAGGTGTCCCAACCTAACCTACCTACCCCTACTTCTCGTGTCCCTCCGGTTCGGGCAATCTGCTGCTCTCTCCGTGCCCCCTCGCCCCTCCATTCTCCGGCGAGGACCTTTGGTTCTGGTTCCAGCCGCGTTCCTCTCGGCCATCCCCTCTCCCCTGCGCGCTCTCTCGCTCTCTCGTTCGTCCACGGTCTCTCTCCTCCCCACCATCGAGGGGAACAAGGCGGCGAGCGGCACAGCTGCCACACTGCGAACCGCGAGGATCGTAGAGACGCGGACCGACGCCGTTCCATCGCACACACAGTACCCCGGGTGCTTTCGAACTTAACCTATAAAACCGTTCTGGTGCGCGCAACGCGAACTAAGGTGTTCCTTTTTTTTTTTTGTTGTTGTTTTGTTTTGTTCGGTGAGAAGTCTGTGCCCGCGAGTGTGTTCTTCGACGGTTACGGGGAGGATAAGCTGACGGAAGTGAGAGCGAGAGACAGAGGATAACGCTTCGTCGGAGGATCGGCTCTCTCGGTAAACAAACAAACAACGGGAAAAATAAAAAATCGTGACCGCGCGTCGGTAACCGGCTCTCTCGTCCGTTTCGATCTCCGCGTTTTGCCGCGCGCCGCTCGTTCCCTTTCTACGGTTCCCCGTATGCGGAGGAAAGGCCCGATCCGGCCGTGGACCGGCTCGACGGACCGCCAGTAGTCCCTTTGTTCCGGCGGCGCACGGTTCAGTTCCGCGGACACGCCGTTACCCGATACAACACGTTCCTGTTTCGGTTCAGTTTCGCGAAACCCGCCGAAGCGTAAGGAGAAACGAGCCAAGTGTTTTCGGTTCGTTTCGACGGCGGCGAGTCGCGGGCATCCCGCGCGGTCGCGTCCTGCGTCCTCTTCTTCTCGCCGCAGCTATCGCTCCGCGATCCTCGGCGACCAGCATCCTCGCGACCTTGAACTTGCCCAGAGTGCGCCTGCATCCCGCCGCTTCGGAGAACAGCGGTCGCGTCGCGCGTGGTTCGTTTAACTTGTGCGAGCGAGTTTTAAGCCTCGCCGCGAGACTGCCACCCGATTCACCAGTCCCGACACAAAGAGACCACCACTGACCCTGCCTCCTCCAAGGACTACGAGGCTCGGGAGGAGCGCTCGCGCAACGGCTGCTGAACGATCAGCCTCGACGCACGGACCAGGACCAGCATGTTCCCATACACCACCTTCTCCACCGTTGGGTAAGCCGCGATGCAACACTCTGCCCCCTTGCGCACCGGCCGAACCAAAGTCTTCTCCGTTTAACGTCCGATTTTCGATCGGTGTCGTTAGGATATCGACGATTTGTAACTCGCTCGTTACATGCTGGAAGCAATGCGGAACGATGTCCTTGAATTTCACCGTGCTCGTTTCCGCGCGCATAGAATCCACTTGTACCAGAGGGTCCCTTTTGCTTTCAATGCGATTCGGACTGGCCCGCTCGACCAGTGCCATCCGATTTATTGTCTTTGGGTTATAGGGTTCGCTTTTATTTTTATTGGGGCTCCGGTCGGTTTCGGCGCGCGGAGTGGGAGGCTGGTCCTCCTTGCGCAGCCAGCCGGTGTCTGGCTACCTGTGTCGCATTTTTAATACCGCCTCTCTATTGTTGGAACTCCGGTCCCGACCGAAGCGGACTTTACGGTAATGAAGGATTTGCGTTTATGACCGTCTCTCTCTCGATTGTCTTTAAAGGCAGTCAGGTGGTGCGTAGAACAATTCGTCCAGCGGCTATGTTTGTCTATTTGGTTGTTGCGTGTGAAACGTCCGATCCTCAGAGTGCATTGCAAAAGGTTTCTGATCGAGGAATGCTGTTACGGGTTTATGGGGCATATAAAACTTTTAGGCGTAAAGCTCCTTAATCTTGTACGCTAAATTTTTATTTAGACGTTTGATTTTAGTTTTAAATTATGTCGACGTCAATCGATGCGACCTTCGTGTATTTATATTTGTCGAGAGAGTAACTTATTGACGGTAGCGTTGCATGATTTTTGGTGAGAATGTGATGATTTGACTGCGGATTTTATGCATTTCTGGGAAAAATTGGTGGGCGCAATTTGAAACAGTAATATTAGTGACATTTAGAGATGCTGCTGCATTAGTTTCAACATATCAAATATATTGAGAAAGGAAATCAATTTTTATGTATGCATTTATGGGAAAAATTGGTGGGTGCAATTTGAAACAGTAATATTAGTGACATTAGAGATACTGCTGCATTAGTTTCAACATATCAAACACATTGAGAAAGGAAATAAATTTTTATTTCATTCCGATTTGTCGTAGTCCACAATTTTTATTTTGCATAAAGATACAACCTGCTGATGATAAAAAAAAGTCTATAAAATGGAGATAACGATCTTGTAAATGAAGAACGTGGATGAGTAAAAGAATCAATGTTGAACATAATACATTCAAGAAACTTGAAATTCATTTACAGAACACGTTGATTAGAACGGTGTGCTCACTTTGTTCAGTTCATTTATGGATAAACTTGCGTTCGTTTAACTGTTAGTATCGGACATTTCATATGCAACAACGTAATGACAATTTTCCATCCAGAAACCTACATTGTTCCAACTTACAATTCCACCCACGTTGTAGACAAACAGATCGAACTATTCGCATATATTTTCCCAAGAAGTATGCAAGTTCAATCGAACCGTGTAATTCGAGATTGCTTTTATTTCATCAGCAATCGTCGCGCCGGAAATAAAACGAGAAGACTTTTTGTTCGGCCCGAATATTAAACCGATGGGAAACGAATAGCCGAACGTTCTCGCGTTCGATGCGTTGCGATTCGAGGGAGTTGAATTTACGCGCATCGTAAATCACATTAACCGCCCCGGCGGGATGTTTTCCTAAAAAACGCAAACAAAAAATGTATGCACGGAAAAGGATCAGGTATCGCGAAGGCCGCGCTCTATCAAGCCGGGTAAGAAAACAATCGAAGACAATAACGGTTGCCATAGCGACCAGATAAGACCGAGCGAGGTAACTTCGAATCGACGTCGACGTCGACGTCGATGACGTCGGCTGTTCCTTTTCCATCGATACAACTTGGAAGTTTAGTACACTGCCGATTCGATAGCGGTCTCTCTGCGTCTGACTTGCGAGTGTCGCTGCTCGACGCACGAAGGTCTGGCTTTCTCTGCTAGCGAATGTTTTGCTCCTTCTCTTGCATCTTGCACCGCTTCAGTCTCTCTCTCTCGCTTCCTCTCGTTCGTTCGTTCTCTTTCTGTCGCGCAGTGTCCGCTAGCCTAGCGTGTAGCTCGTTCTCCCTTTCGCGGCTAACCCTTTCATTCTGAACTGTTTGTTTTCATGGTGCACGGCTGTGTGTCATGCTCGCCTCGGACCGACCGACCGACCGACCGTTCGTTCGTCTGATAACGAGCTCCACGTACGGGTACACCCCTCGTCATAAGTATCACGCTTGACGATCGTTTCCGCGAAATTCACTCGTCGCCCCAATTTTTATTCGCGCGCTGCCGATTCGTTCGAGTAATTTATATTTTTTTTTGGACTACAATCATTTGATTCGCCAGCAATTTCTTGAAATGGTCTATTAACCCTTTGCGCTGCTATATCGAGTGTGACTCGACATCAGTTTCCATCTCGAGAACACCTTTGCCTCGACATTTTTTCATGTTCGAACCAATAGAAAAATAATAAAAATCGTTAAAAATAAGTGGCAGTGAACTGTCCTTTCAAGTAAAGGAATTTTAGAAAGCATCTGAAAGCGGTAAATCGTGAAATCTATTTCACCCCATAACTACCCTCACAGGCAAGCAAGAGGTCTGAAATTTTAAAGGGGTTTTTCTTGGTCAGCTTTCGAATGGTTCAATAGCCATCGAAAAACCTGTAAGGGCAGTTTTGAGCATCTTAATTTTCTAGGCCAAATAAAAACAGTCGGGAGCTGCTGGTAGCAAAATCGAAAAATAATTCAGAGTGCACAGGGTTAAGAATAGCGGAAAGGCGGGGCGAGATTTCACGGGGACGAGATCCTTCGATTCCAGAGAAAATTCGAGAACCGAGAACTGTGTTCCTAAAGAAATACAGTAAACGCTCTTTCGTTGTCCAAAGGCCGGGGAGCTGAGTGGACAACGAGCGTGGAGGGACATGCTTTTTGATTTATGTATGATTGCGTCTTATCTACCGCGCCGAGCTAAAACTTCAATAGAGAGCCGAACATAGAGAAGGACAGAATTTAATACGGATCGCATGACCGATGCGTGTCGCCGTCGCCGGCATAGTTCAAAGGCCCGCGTGTTCTCACAATGTAATGTCAATTAAAAATGCTTTATTTTTCATTATTTTTTTATGGGACTTTCACTGGTTTGTTTCTGGCATTTTTCTGATTAGAACAAGACCAAACACGATATAATTTGGCCCATATTTACTCTACATGTGAATTATGCCGGCGGCGTCGACTGTTCGCGTCTCTTTCTTTCCAATAAGCTGTTCGTCGTTGCCTTCGAGACTTTCATCGTCCATAAAACCACTTAATACAGTTCAATGCCACTTAATCAGAAAAATGCCAGAAATATGGTAGTGAAAGGTCCATAAACAAATAATGAAAATTAAGAGATTTGTAAAATCGATTCCTCGAGTCAATGTAGTACGATATACCCGAACCGACTCGACGTTGACAGGTGGTGGAGTGGGTAGGCATTGGACAACGAGCGTAGACTAGATTTCGGACAACGAAAGAGCTTTTACTGTATAAATACCGTGCAAAATGGATTTGTCGACTGACCGAGTGAACGAGTCCGCGGTCCCGTTAACGAACGTAGGCCGAACGTGTCCCGATACTTCTGGCCGGGGGTGTACTCCGTCGGTCGTGATCGTCCTTTTCCGTTCGTGCTTTATTTCGCGTAGAAAACCGGCTGGAAGTAAAAAACGCGTGCAACTGGCGATCCGCGGTGCATCCGTCTGCGTGTGTCTGGCCGAGCCGGGCCGGGCCGTGTTGGTGTCAGCGTACGTTGCACCGGCCTTGCTCTCTCGCTCGGCCAGCACGAACGAATCAATTGTCATTATTATTAGCCTGTCGCCTTTATTGCGCAATAATTGAACGCGCCAGCCTCGTCGATCCGCGGAGTTTACGCGCAAGGGAGGCGCAGCCCCGGGGGCTGTTTAAACCGCCCCTTCGCGACGTCTTTCGCGACTGCGCTCGACAAAGCGACTTTATCGTTAATAATTTGCCGCGAGAGAGGCTGCAGCTCTCGCCGCTGCGACCCTTTACGGCGCTCGCACCGAGCCTGTAAAATCGAACGGTTAGCATATCTATAAATGCGGAATATCATCCCCCTGATTAATCATTGTCTCCGGGGAGACCCTTGACCCAGAAGGTGGAGAGTTTCGAGATCGCCGCCAAGAAGCCTGGTTAATAATAGTCGCCCTCGGAGGGTGTGTAATTTTAATTCGATTCGAGGGTCGAACAATCTCCGTATCTTCGCGTTCGTCTCGCATGCTTTATCCCGGTTCACGGGAGTTTTCGATGGTCCAGCAGTCCCTCGAACTAGGGCCGCTAAGAAGCCTGTTGAAAAATTCATCCCCCTCGGCACACGGGTCTAATAATTTTATCTAACCGTTCAACACCCTCGGTTTATCTCCACATAGTTGTCTTCGAGTATAAAAATATATACTGTCAAGTTCCCGGAAGAGTTTGCTCGACCGGAACCTGAATCAATTGCAGGGGGTAGTTTTACTATAGATGTAACCCTGGGAAAGTTCTTCGGTGTAGCGAGAGCGTTGAATTCGAATGCAGGAATAATCGTTAAGGGCGCGTACACGACCCTCCTGTCGAGTTAAAGAAAATTTCAACATGTTAATTTAATCATACTAATAACGACTGAGCAAGGGGTAGTTTTGTTGAATTAAATTAAGCAAACTTCGTTCCACCGAGATGTTGAATTCGGAGAGGCAGGAATAATGTTGTTGGTGACGCAAAGAAAATCCCAACGCGAATTTGATAATAACGATCGTGTAATTGGGGGTAGTTTCGCTAGATTTAATCCTGGCCAACGACGGTCTGGTATTAAATTCGATGGCGGGATCATTTTTTTCAAGGATCAGTTCGTTAGCAATTTCGCGATATATCGGCGATCGAGGCTCTTCCGAGACCATTCCAAGGACACCGGTGGCGGTTCTTCACGGGGGTGCACGGTACACGCTCGAGGATCCTCGAGTGGCCGGACGGAATCGCGTCTTTTTTCGATCGAGAGGTTCCTCGGTCTCCTTGGCAACGTGACGCGCCGATTCAACGTGCCTCCTCGACGGGGTGGAGCGCAGGGAAAGGGTGCAAGGGTGTAGCGTGACACGCGAGGGCCTGCAACACGGTTGCAGGTTAAGTTGAATCGTCGTCTCTGTTCCTCTTTCAGCCGACGCGTCGTCATGCCGACGGAAAAACAAGCAGCGCCGCGTTCTGCCGCGCTTGTGCACGGGGTTGAATTTAGGGGATGATTCGCGACCGACTTTAAAATCGAGTAGCATTCTCGAAATTCGACGCGCTGCCTCGTGCCGTTCGAATTATGTAAAAATCCCGAAGCAGCGTCTTTTAGAGTTTGATGAACGTTCAACCCCCGGCTTGTCAATTACGGCTTTCCCTGGGGAGGGGCACAAAATAGTCGTGCGCGTTCGTAGCGCGAACGAAGGGGTCGCCGGGTGTATTCAGATTCTTGCGCGACGTAGTCTGTCAACGCTCACGCTTGTTCGGGACATTTTTATTATAACCCTTTGCACCCGGAGCTATACTTCCAATTGAAAATTACACGTTTCTTCCAACCTAGAACAGTTCTGTATTATTTTTCTTCATTTTAATGGACATGAAATCGATATAACACCTCATAAAATACTTAAACGTTTAGTAGTTGATTAGATACCAACTTATTTAATAATGTAAACAATATTTTGAACAGTAGTGCAGCAATTTTTAGCGGCGATTCTGAGTCGCCACTCGAGTGCTAAGGGTTAATAGACAGGGGATTTTATGCATTTATGGCAGAAATGATTAGGTGTCATTTAAAATAGTAAACGCATTAGAAGAATTTAAAAATATTGTTGAATTAATAATACCTCGTACAATAAATGTTTAGTAGTGGATTAGATACCAATTTATTTAATAATGTAAACAATATTTAGAACAATGGTACAGTAATTTTTAATGGTGACTCGTGAGTCGAGTGCTAAGGGTTAATTGACAGGGGATTTTATGCACTTATGGCAAAAATGATTAGGTGTCATTTAAAATAGTAAACGCATTAGAAGAATTTAAAAATACTGTTGAATTATTTTCAACCTATCGAACATATTAATAATACCTTGTACAATAAATGTTTAGTAATTGCTTAGATACCAACTTATTTAATAATGTAAACAATATTTAGAACAATGGTACTTCAATTTTTAGCGGCGATTCCGAGTCGCCACTCGACTGCTAAGTATCGAATAGCAACACGTATAACCTTTTTCACGATAAACATCTTTGCATCCACTTCTCGAAGTTGGAAGGACACGACTCAATTAGCCTACTAAGCCCAACCTAAGGAACGCGCACAGTTTTACTGAATATATTGTACAGAGAATAATTTAATAAAGTAAAAGTATAACCGGCAGAGCCATTTTTAATGAAGCCTCGAAGCCGCCGGTCGAGGAACGAATTTCTGTATTCCATCGGGAAAAATGATTGTATAATTAAAAGCAACGGTCTCCCATGAAATTTCCCGCGGCGGAATCTCGACTATTTCGATAACATCATTAGTTCCAGTGTTAATTAATAGCGAAATATTCCGGGGGGGGGGGGTTAATCTTCAACGAGACCCGACCCGAATCGATTTTTCTCGATTTATCGGACGAGAGCTGGTCAAACAGGAAATCCGCCGTGAAATCGCGTCGGCGCGAGCAGCACGCACGTATAATTCGACTGGAACTGTCACCCCTAACCTTTCGAGTGCCGCGCGATGCTCCTACTAACGGGTACCGCGTATTATTTAACTAGTCTATTATTTAACCCTTGCCCTACGATTTATTTTACAGTTTCAGTGATTACAACTTTTTTGCAGTTCGTAATTTCCTAAAAAAGGAGAAAATTTATATGTATCGTATGCCTACATTCTCTAACAATTATACATCAACAAAACCAAATTTTTATTTCGGTTTAAAGGATATTACTAATATACAGTGGATCCAAGAAGTATTTCAACACTAAATACCCGATTCTCGAAAAATTGCCAATATTTAACCAATAATAATTTCGTAAAAAATGAGCACACGATCATAAAATTTGACTCATTTTTAAACTGAAAGCCTGTACTTTCAAAATCCATCGTTCATATTATTCCCAGATCTTTTTTCATGACGTAGCGAGCGAGAAACTGAAGACGCGTTTCTTATTGAAAATGTTACACATTCAAACGTCTGGAAAGACTCGGAAAAATTTTTCTTGCGACTGAAACCAACTCAGATTTGAAGATTGAAGCTTCCTCTTTACAACGACACCTTAAAAATTGATGTACGATTTTTTTTAGCCGCGAAAGATTTCAGTGATGCGTCAGAAGGGCGCGTTAACGACATCGTCGCGGACGTACGATCAATCCGTTCGCCGCGTCGATATCGCCGCGCGTCCCGGGACGGCGTCTCTCGTCCGAATAATGGGACAAAAGCGCGCGACTTTTCGCGAACACGGTTCTGGCAGAGCCAAGAAACGTTGGCGAGGGAGGAAACGATGGGTGGAAGAAGGGGACTGTACGGCGAACAAAAGCCGGACTGTGTCGCGCGCAGTTCCTGTGTCAACGGCGCGCGCAAAGAGAACACAGACGGCTCTTTGAGCCCACGGATACACACAATATCTGAAACGAAGAAATGCTCGCGCGACGAATCGAGCACATCTGCCCCAGAAATTCCCTCGCGGCCGCCACGAATCGCAGCTGCGATGCGATTCGTTCGACTGTTGTGCATGCCCCATCGACGAAAAGGAAGGAAGGGGTGTGCGTGCGCGCGTTGCTTCTCGCTCGAATTTCCTCGGCAACGATTCAAGCCTCGGAACGAAGCAATCAAAGTTCGCGGTTCTTCAAGATCGGCGCGGCGCTTCGTTTTCACCCTTTCTTTTCTGAAAGGAACCGCACGGAAGAAACGCCGAGGGGGTCGATGAGCCTCGGCGATAGAGGATCGCTCGCGCGAACGAGCGTTCGTTTCCCGGTGGAAAACGGCTGCCGGTAATTAGTCCGGACGATACAGGCCTCGAGAAGCGAGCACGCGATAGCTGGTGCCAGGCTTCGGGAGGAGAGAGCCCTAGCCCCTGGCCGCCGGATCGCGCGGGAATTATGGCTTCTGGTGGAACAGAGAGAGAGAGGGTCCCGAGAGATAGAAGGAGGAAGGAACAGTGCCGCCCGTTGTTTCTTCGAACGGTGAATATCCGCTGCCCTCTCTCTTGTCTCTCTCTTTCTCGTTCGCTCGGTCTCTCACCGAGCGCCGTTGGAAAGTCGATAAACCGGCGAGCTCTAGCTAGCGGTCAGCTGCGATCCGCGAATGTTATGTCAATAAATGTCCGTCAACGACACCGTTGCCTCGCCTCGCCTCGCCTCTCGGACGCTTTTAGAGTGTCTGCGGCCATCGTCGTTGCGCGCTCGTTGCTCGATTATTTGCCTGGCTGGAGGATCGCGCTCGAGGTGCTTTCGATGTCACTACCGTTCGCTTTTGTCGCTCGCTGAGGTTACCCGGGGATTTTCCTTTGAAAAACATCCACGTTTCTCTCTTCCTTTCTTCTTTATCACTGTGTTCATTTTTTTTTCTTTTAATACCGCGCGTTTATCGGACCTCTTTGTGGATATCCAAGTCTCCTCGGATCCGATTCGCGAGACGGACCGGTTCCGGGACGGACGAACGTTGTTTTGAAAGAAGACCGTGTCTCGTCTGGCCGGTGGTCGCCGGAATCGCACTTCGAACACCGTAGGTCGGCGCGAACTGGTGCCAGGGCGAGGCGCCAAAATTTTTAATAAACAATGTCGATACCGTAATATCTACGAATGAATAGACTTCGTATGGTAACAGTACAAATTCATCGAAGTAATGTTTATTTTTCTTGCATTAGATAGGCGCGGAAACACATATTTTTAGGGAGGGGCGTACTAGCATAAAGATTGGAGACCGCCTGCCGTAGTTGCGCTCGATAAGCACGTGTTTTGAGGCTCTGTGGGCGGGGCCTACCGGCGAGCGGACAGTTATCGAGCAGGCAATGGCGTAAGAACTCTCCCCACCACGAACGGAGCTGACCCACGGTTAGGGAGCTGGGTGTCACCGTGATCCTCAGAGATTTGAAAAATTTTTGCCGAGACGGATTCAGCGCCGCTCCCAGATGCCAAACGGAGCTCCGTGGCTCGGCGGGCCGGTGGCCTCTTCCCACGATCCTCGCTCGCGACGACTGTTCCCGCGAACAGGTGTTTTTTCCGCTCCGGATAGCGAACCAGCCGTGACTTGGCTCTCTCGTCTCGCTGTTCCTCTTTACACCGGAACGGCGCGCAAGAACTTTCTTCGTCCGGCGCGGCGTGGTCGACACGTTCGGATTACCGTGTCTCTCCAGTGTCCGATTCTCGTTCGATTCTCCGCGTCACGAGGAGAGTTGCGTTTCCCAGCGCTAGGTGGGCGAGATAGGTTCAACCCGGGAAGCTCGGGTGTAAAAAAGAAAACAGTAGCTGCCGTGGAGCGGGGAACTCGACTACCGTTGGCGGTGTCCAGTAACAAAGACCTCGGTCGATGCACGTGGCGGCAGGGCGTCGTCGGGCTTCTCTCTTTCCTCTGGCTTCTTCTCGCTTATTGCTTCTCGCTCGCCGTTCGTAATTCTTCCGATTTACAAGCTGCTCCAGAGAGAGAGAGAGAGAGAGAGAGAGCTCTTCTATATTCGGGGAACTGTCTCTCGCACTATTGTGCACGATACTCTCTCTCTCTGTCTCTCTCGGACGTCACAGCATCGACGAGTTCGTCCGACGGCGACGAAGCGAATCGAACCCGTTCGTACGTTTCGAAACGTTATTGTTATTCGCCTTTAATTATGCCCAGACGAGCATCGAGGCTCCCGGCGAGAGCATATCGAGGCTCCGGAAGGCGGCCAGTTAGCGGGTTAAAGGGGTCGTTAATTAAATTATCGAGGATCGCTCGGCACGCGTGGGCGTCCAGTCCTATGTACAAATTCCACCTTTTTCCGACGGCGTGCGCGCGTGTAGGCGATGCCCGATGAAATGTCGGTCGAACCTTCCTGCACGCGTGTGTGTAGGAGGAGTTCCGTCGATCGTGGGTGGGCTCGGTTTTCCGTGGATTGAATATTCGCCCCCGTCGATTCTCGAAACTCATCGCCCCTGTGAGTGGGTCCGCGCCGATCCGGCATTTCGAAGGCTTCGCGTAATTTCTGAGCTGCTGCCGTAACCTCCGCGCTGTTCAAATCTTGTTTAACGAAAGAATTCGACGTCTGTAGACTGTACATCTTGCAGTTTCTTAGAGACGGGGCATAGTGCCCCGGGAGGCGTGGTTTCGCAATACAGTGGGCGTGACTGCCACGCTCCAAGGTTGTTTTCCTGTTCAAAAATCTGTGTTCGCGCCAGTCTCTGGCTCCAATCCATTAAAAATCTGTTTAGGGGGTCTCAGTGCTATCGCGGAGCTTTAAGCAGGCGTGGCTTCGCGGTATGGTGGGCGGGACTTCCACGCTCCAAGCTTGTTCTCCTGTTAAAAAATCTGTGTTCATACCAGTCTCTGGCTCCAATCCATTAAACATCTGTTTCGGGGGTCTCAGTGCTATCGCAGAGCTCTAAGCAGGCGTGGCTTCGCGATATGGTGGGCGGGACTGCCACGCTCCAAGCTTGTTTTCCTGTTAAAAAATCTGTGTTCGCGCCAATCTCTGGCTCCAATCCATTAAAAATCTGTCTCGGAGGTCTCAGTGCTATCGCAGAGCTCTAAGCAGGCGTGGCTTCGCGATATGGTGGGCGGGACTTCCACGCTCCTAGCTTGTTCTCCTGTTCAAAAATCTGTGTTCATACCAGTCTCTGGCTCTCCAATCCATTAAAAATCTGTCTCGGAGGTCTCAGTGCTATCGCAGAGCTCTAAGCAGGCGTGGCTTAGCGATATGGTGGGCGGGACTTCCACGCTCCAAGCTTGCTGTCCTCTAAAAAAATCTGTGTTCACGTCAGTCTCTGTCTCCAATCCATTAAAAATCTGTCTCGAAAGACCACAGTGCTATCTCCGAGCCCCAAGCAGGCGTGGTTTCACTGCTCCTCGATTGAATATTGCTGTGCGCAGGGCTTTCTCATCGGAGTTTGCGGCGAGTCAACGGTACAGTCAGAGGTGCGTACATTTCTCGGAGTCCAGCCATTGGACCGAGACCAACACCGAGCAGCGTTTCTTTCCTCAGGAGCGTCGTCGTCGGTCTCTCGGTTCTCGGTTTACGGTCGATGATCGATGGCCACGAACGAGCTAGCGGGCCGAAGGATCTCGGCCGCGAAAGATTTATTCGGCGAGCACGCGAGCGTGCACCGGCCCGGAAAAACATTATTTCGAGGCGATGGATACGTACGTTTCCGTTCGGCGCGTTCGACCGGAAGCTGCGGGCCAAAAATTGCCGTGCCCCCGGAGAGTGAGGGGGAGGGGCGGGTAAACGCATTTGAATGGAAATGGCGCGGGTTCGACGGGCATGTGTGTGTGCATGAGTGCACGTCCGAGGAGAAACAACCCGCGTCTACGAAAAATCCTGTTTATTTCGGTCGGTACACGATGCGACCAGGCGCTTTCGAGCCAGGCTTCGCCGTCGAAAATAAAACAGCCTTGGAGACAGAAACTAATTTTCCACGGCCCGAATTAACACTCGCGCCGCGATAAATAATGAGAATCGTAATTCCGTGGTGTCCGGAGCGCCGCGAGTCCCCCACTCTCCCCATCCCGTGGTTCGTCGAGAGTGACGCCTTAATTGTGTCGCAACCGGACCCGACACGCACCGGCCGCCTCGATCGATCCACGTCGATTTCCGGCATTTTTCTGGCAGCCGCGAAACCGTGAGACGGTCGTCCCGTTGGCACCGTACTCGGCGAAAGTATCGATCTCTCGCGCCACGCCGCGCCGAAGGGAACTTACGGCCAATTCTGTCCGCCTCGTATTCAATGACCGAGCAAGTAGATCGTGGCAGGTAAGAAATCGTTCTCGACGGAAACGTCGATGCGTTCGAATTCTCGTCGATCTCCCCTCCCCTCACCTCGCCGGTCCCTCCCACCGCCCATCGAAGCTTTTTGTTCTTCGAGCAAGTCCAACGTTACCGCTCGCTGATTCATTATCCCGTCAGAGCATAGCCCGATTGTGGATATAGAATTTCTTTTTCTTTCAAAACAATCGAACCGAGAACGCGTCATACTCGTCATGGAATTTCTTTCGAATAAATAATGTAGCGTGCTGGAAACACATTATTCCGTTGCGCGAGGCCCCCGGCGGATTAAACGTTCGGTTCCATTCATTCCCCCTCGCTGTCGCTCTCTTTCTCTCTCGCTCTCTCGTCTCCCCTTTTCGTCCAGAGATCCAATTAGGCATGAGCGTGCGCGAGCGCGACCTTAAATATCGTATTCGGTCGAGATCGGCCGTGTCGATCAAAATCGTCGCGAAGCAGCCCGTGCCGTTGCGTAACGCCGTGCTGGAAACGTGACTCGATCAAAGCACTTTTCAAGAATCGAATTACCAGTTCGGGCCGGCGCTATACACGTCCTGTTACCAGTTCTCGGCCGTTTCGAAACGGCACGACGCGTGGCTCCGGGCTCCATTGTTGTTGTCGAGTCCATCGATCATTTGCTTCGCGGTCTATCTTGAGAGATCGCGTGTGCTGTCTTCGTTGCGTCGTTCGTGAGCTGAGAAATGCCGATGGTTGCTCGGTAAGTGCCGGTTTTCGGGCTCTGCGGGCGGGGCTTGTCGCGGCGCGGACAGTTATCGAACGGCCAATCGCGGAGACGCTCTCCCCGCCACGAGAAACTTTGTAATTTAATTCTTTGATTTTTCTAATAAAATTTGATTGTTTCGCGTGCACCGACAGTTGTTTGGGAAAGTGCAAGGTCGATGGAGTCTCGCGGGAATTGTCGAGCGCGGAAGAGTAACGTCGTCGTCGTCGTCACCACTCGCCGCCGCCTGCACATTTTCTTTTTCCCCCCGGTCGCTTCGTCGTTTCTTTCATCTCGTCCGCGAATCGCGTGCTCGAAAAACCGTCGTTGCGTTTCAGCCTCGGAAAGCCATCGTTCAAGGCGTGCGCGCGTGTGCGAGCCGCGTTTTTGACTCGCGTGAATGCGAACGAGCCCGGTGGTACTCGACGGGCGCGACGAGAACCGAGAGCGGCCTGATGCGTTCGGCATGAAAGTCCATCGACGGCGCTCACAAAGTAGTAATGGATTTTAGAGTTTCCGTCCTTTTCTTCGCCCCTCTCCATCTCGCCCGCACACGCGAGAGACTTTTCCTCTTTGATACTTTTTTTTTTCTCTTCTTTTTTTTTTGTTTTTTGCTTCGATCGCATTAGAACGCATTTGCAACGGCACTCGAAAACCACGATGTGCCGGAGCCGATGGGCGCGCTCGCCGTCAACCGATATCGATCGGTTTCGGTTTAATGGAATTCCAAGCAATTAACCAGCCGAAAAGCGTTTATCGTAAAGCAGTTTCGCGGCCGGAAAACTACTCGCCGTTCTTTCAGGTTGAACCGGCTCTCCCTCTCTCTCTCTTTTTCTCTCCCGTTCCCGGGGCTCTCGTAAAGCCAGGCCGCGTTATTACGCGAACCAAGTTCGTAAAAGTGAAAATTCAATTTCACCGTTGATCTCATTTTCCGCAATTTCCTGCGTGCCAGCCCTTCTTCCCGGGCGTCGCGTCGCGTCGCGTCGCGAGCGCGGAGTTCATGTAATTATCGGATACACAGCGCAAACAGTGTACCCGCTTACTCCCATTCCGCGTCGTTCGTTACGTCTCCGATATCACTCGCGCGATACGATCACGTGAATTCCCGATCCTTTGTCGCAACACCGCCCTCGACACTGGCCTGGGTAAATCGCTTTCTGCCCTGGGAGAGCGCTACACGTTCGCCCCGGGAGC
The DNA here is from genome assembly GCA_028454225.1 of Lasioglossum leucozonium. Taxonomy (NCBI): domain Eukaryota; kingdom Metazoa; phylum Arthropoda; class Insecta; order Hymenoptera; family Halictidae; genus Lasioglossum; species Lasioglossum leucozonium. The sequence goes on along the minus strand of CM052211.1, from coordinate 4,536,256 downwards.
AAACGTAGACACCAGAAGAGAAGGACGTAGAAAGCCATTTGCGTTCTTTGTTTCGCAGTACCGGCGCCTCGGCGGTGGGCGGGGTTTTCGTCTAGGCGTGGCTTCGCTGCTCCTAACACTGCTAAACACTGCTGCAAACAGCACTTTGCGTCCTTTGCCTTGGATTAGAACAGCGTTCTTTCGGCTTGTGGATAAATAAAATGTTTTAACCATTTAACCGATAATCCAAAGCTCTATCTCTATTTTTCAAGAATGAATTAATAATTTTGTTATCACATAAAAATGTAATTCTTCCTCGTTTTTTTCGTAAAATTTCTAATAGGACCATTTGCCCCGCGTTCGACGTATATACTCGTTGCTCGATCGAAAATCCGCGCTCTGTGTGTAATTTTCAAAATTAAATTCAGCAGTGTTAAGAAGTTAAGTGGGCGTGTCCTCGAGTGGGCGTGACCAAGTTGCTCCGGGCTGCCTAAGGGCCAGGGCAAAACCTCCGCGGGGCGACCCGGCTGTTACGTAGGAGCAAAATTCTTCGCAATTCGGAAATTCGGTTAGCGACGTCCCGGAGCAAGCTTTGCATTTCCATCACGGGACGTCTCCGGGTGGAACCGTTCTCTCTCTCTCTCTCTCTCGGTTGTTCGTCCGCAGCGTTCCCATTCTCCTTGGCGGGATTGTTTTTCCGGCGGACTGGGTACGAACCGTCGGAGAATTTCTCACGGGTTTTTCCTTCGATTTCTCGTCGTCGTTGCGCTCTCGCAAGTGGTGCCGTAGCTAGAATAGTAACCCGGCAAAGAATTCCCGGCGTCGTTTCTCTTCCGGAGGACGGGAGAGGGAGCACCGCTCTGCCCCCGAACCGAACCGTACGATACGAAACGAAACCATTCACGGCCGAGGACGTTTGATTTATAAGGCGATCGTAGAGCAGCCGAGGCGCGGCACGTTATTCGCCGGGTCCGCGGGAACGTTTCCGCGATACACCGGTCAATAATTGAACGTTCGAACGGCCGAAGGGTCTGCAATCTTTCTCCTTAGGCCGGGCTCACACGACCCCTGAAACACGACGGTCCGATTCGTGGATTCCTATAACAATCTGTAGTACAACATAATCGTCGGTGGACCGCGAATCTTTGTAAAGAACATTGGAAGAGCCGAACGATGTTGCGAGATTATATATATAAGACAATTATTACCCAGGATGATAAAGTAAAGAAAAACCTGTTTCTCTGTAAACAAAGAAAATTTTGTCTTTATTCATTAATGAACGACAAGTATTTACACTATTTACAACCTCACCTGTAAACAAAGAAACGACAATTAAAGTTTACTAATACGACTTCTTTATCTTCGCTACTAAATTTGTTTATAAAATAAATTTTTGTATCTTGCACGTGCGCTCTATTGCCTAATCCCTATATCTCTCGCTCTTCAATTCTTCTGCCAACCATCGCTCCATCTATCAGTGATGAACCTAAAAGGCGCGCGGAGCATGAGAAGCGCGGCAAACTCAACTAAAGGAGGTATACTTCCTTTACATGCGATTTTTCTTTTTTGGAATTACCTGAAGCAATTAAACTAAGCTGAGTTTCTCTGTAATTAGACAAACGACATTTAAAGTTTATTATTTGCCGTCGTTCCTTTCTTACAATAACCACTTCTCACACTAATTTTCTAACGATTCACGACGATACACGCTTGTCTCTCCGTTACCTCACCTTGTCAACTGACCAGCACTTACGTATAGTATATTTCGACTTCTAAAATTATTGAAACAGGAAATGCACATCACCGCTGTCTGTTACACAGTTGACGTAAACGATCGGCTTTTCGAGACGTCTGTTTTCATAGCGGCGTTACGGCCACACGGGCCAACGTCGTCGTCAGCGTCGGCGTCGGCGTCGATGTTGGCGGCCACGCCGCGTCGGTGCATCGCGGCTGCATTCAATTGAAATTCATCGCGCAGTCGCCTGGTCGTTATTAAAGCTGTCGGAATAAATTTCAGCGGAATTGGCGATAGAATCTAATAAATGTCGGCCGGTTATCGCGCCGATGAAATATCGAATCGGATTCTCCGATCGACGCATGCCGCTCAATTAGCAAACACCGAGACGACGCTGCGTCCGCGTCCGTCGAAGTCGATTTCCCCGCCGCGTCTCGCCGCCGTCGATCCTTGCCCCGCGCGTGTTTACAAAATTTCGCGCGGCGCGAAAGACACGCTAGACGGCCATAAATAAATCCGTGTACACCGCGGCCGGCGTGTATCCGTTCGCGTGAGACAGGCTCGACCGAAATGTATTCCACCGGAGAGGTTTATTAACGCGTTTACGACCGATGGAAATGAACGATTTTTGCACCATCGCATCGCTTCGCCGCGTGACAGCGAGAACGCGTCAACCCTACGCGAACCAGATGAATAAATGTCACAGCCTGGACCGTGTGGGGTTAATTTCGCCCCGACCATTCACTTCTTAACCTTCCGTCGAGTGCAATGTGCACGGGCCGGCACACATTCGAAAAACATAATAAACATCTAATTAAGATCATTTATACAACTGCTGTTAGAGAATTATTGCACTTGTGCGCCGTCTATACTCGAAGCACCGCCCGCTTTTGGGCCCTACCCAACGGTGGGGGTCACCGGGTGCCAAGCAGCGCTGAGATATTGCACAGAATTCCTCGCGCACGCTCGTACAAATCAGTAACGTATCTATGTTACGATGACAAGGTAGTGGGGCCCCGTGGCAGTTATATTCGCGGGAAAGCACCGTTATTGGCGGAACTCGACACGGAACGAATTTCCCACGAGTTAAAATCTTGCCAATTTTTAAAAATTTTACAGGGCGACCACCCTTTTTTATCGAGAATTCTACTTTACCGATACCAAAATCAGTATACGCAAAAAAAGTCTGTTCAACGTCTCAGCACTGGTGCCAAAGTCGTCAGGAGGAGGATTAAATGATCGCGCCCGACTGAAGGTTAACGCTCGTGTCTCGTCGACTTTATGATAGCATCGGATCCAAATTAACCAAAGATTTAGGTGTTAAAAATGAACGATTTAGTTATTCAAACTACGAGCACTTTACTGTGCTCGAAAGTAGCAGTTTCACGTCCTCTGGGGTTAATTCGAGCCCGCCTGGTTCGCGGAGGGTTAATAAACCGAAAGGGAAGTAAAACGGAGCCACGCAAAACTGCAACGAAGCCGGATTGACGACTCCGCGGAGAGAACGAACTGCCGTAATACCAACAACAGAGCGTACTTGCTCCGATTTATAACTTAAAATCGCGTTTTCGAGCTTTCCAACGGACCGAGTGGCTGGCTCGTGTGTGCGCGCCGCCGATTTTCCAGGAGCGGTTGGCCCCAGTAACACCAGATTGAAGCAATCGAGGGGAATACGGGTACCCCCTCTCTGACGACCAGAGTAATAACGTGACACGTTGCGCGTGCGCGACGGGGATTGAGTGGTGCGAACGTTGGTGAAATAATATAGTGGAAGGGAAAAAGTAGGAGAGTACGCGACGACCGTGTTGGCTTCATCTGGCAGCACCGGTTAACCCTGGAGCCGAAGAGGAGGGCCTCGCAGATTCCAAGGTCGGCTTAACCCGACGAGGACTCGGCCCGGCCCGGCCCGGTGTGCGCAGATTCCATTGTCGCGATCGGCTCGTCTTCTTCGGTACTCCCACATGAGAGAGCCGAGCCTGTTCCCTCTTGACCAGCTATCCTTAGCCTTCTCTCGGCCGGAGGAGCCGGGGCCAAGCTTCTTCTTCTTCTTCTTCTCCTCTCAGCTCGCAGCAGCCGCAGCCGCGGCAGGCGCCAAGGCCGAGCATTCCTTCACCTCGCTCGATTTTTGTTCCTTTCTTTATTTCCTCTCCCGCTTGCACCGCGATCTCCCCTTGCGTCTATCCTCCGGGGCGAACCTCTTATACCTCTCTCCGTTTCTGTTCGCCCCGTCTCGATTTCTCGGCCCGGAGTCTCTCTCGCCCCTCGTTGCGCGCCCCGCCCCTCCCGTCTCACGTCCCTACCTGCTGTTTTCTCGTTTGTTTAGCGTCTGTGCCGGGGCTTTTCTTCCTTTCTCCGGTTCGTGCACGGGACGCGTACACCGAACAATGGGGGCCTCTGTGTCGTTCCCCGGCACGACGCCGTGTTGTTCCCCAGGATTTTCTCGTGTCCGAGACTCCGCCGTGCCGTGCCCCGGGTCCGCGGGAGGCTTTGCGCAAGATTGCTGTACGCGGCCGCGAGAGGACGCGCGCCGCCGGCCAAGATCGATCGCCGGGGATCGATGAATTCCTGCGAGCCGCGAGCGGCCGCGAATTCGAGGACTCCGCTGCCAGAAACGGCCTTGCTCTCGTCCGTTCGAAATTCTTCTACGCTTTGTATGATTAGAAATTGTTTATTAACATAGTGTGTTTCGGATTTTGATTAGCGGTTGTGGAATTCACGTAGGAGTGGAGAGGAGGATTCGTGGCCGAATGACTCTGTATTGAATCGTCGCTTAGTAATAAAATCACTGAACACAATTCACGAATACTTTTACTGGGTAAATCTCGCGAAATGGCACTTTAGGAGCGAGTATCGCGTGAAATATTCCGAAGATTGGTCGCGAACTCGCGTACAGATGGTCCGAGATGAGGTCAAAGGTTTCGTAAAGCGGAAAAGCGAGATGTAACGGTGTTCTTGGAGGTTTGACTCGAACTGAGCAGCGCCGACGGTTATCACCTTCGCGCTAGTGTGTGCTCGGGTCGAAACCGTTGCGATGGAGCTAATAGCGTTCGCCGGCTCATTTGAACCGTGGGGAAGGTTTGACGATTGTCGCGGTGACGGATTCCCGAACATAGTGGAAAGTTGTAATACCGCGTGTACAGAGTGTAAAGGTGGTTTTCCTGCGTGGGACAACGCGCTTTCCCTTTCCATACGGGCCCTAAGGTCTGCAAACCGCCCCTTAAACAGTTTCTGAAAGTGACAATCGTTGTATACCAACAAAAATATTGAATACCGAGCAACAAGCGTACAGAGATCGTTGACGAGGATCACTAAGACGCGCGTCGGACGCGCAGCCAACGGATTAAAATCGCGAATTCACGGTATCGGGTGAATATTCGCGGAATCCGCGTAGCAAACGAACCGGCAGTCGGGCCGTCCCACATTTTATTCCACGGTTATTTGAAGCACGATGGTTGCGAGGTTGCGCGGTTGTTGGCTCCCGCGCGAGCGAGCCAGCTCTGCAACAATTTGCGTCATAACGATCGGTCGTCCGCGCCGGGCGTAATTAATTAACCAGCTCGTTATCAGACTATTCGGTAACCAGCCAGCCCGTCGTCCCACGGATCGCTTCGCGCAAGGTTACCGCTTTTCATTGCGTTGTCGATCGCGCCGCAATGTCCAACCGTTTCCGATCCGCGTCCGTTAAACAATTACATTAATAGAACGCGTTCAATCTCTTGAGACACCTGAAAAAACCTGGTTTCATCTGGGAGTGATATTCTGTGGCAAGTGACGTGGTTCCCCGGACGCGTGGTGTTTCCAGTAGGCGGAGTTTCGTGGAGGCGGGGCCTACTCGCTGTGGGAGGAATCGTGGCGAGAAGACATTTACTAGCAAATGATCATGTGATTCTTCCTTTCTGTGACATTTCGAGTGGGCGGAGTTTCGAGAAGGCGGGGCATAGTTGCTCTGGAGGGAGTCGGGGCAGTGCTACAGAGCGCTGTTAGCGATTATGGCCTTCTGCGGGCTTGTTCGTGGTCTCTTAGCGGTCTCGAACAGCTGGAAACGATATTCAGAAGCAAAGGATCACGTGATTCTCCCTTTGTGCTACGTTTCGCGTAGGCGGGGCTTGTAGGAGGCGTGGCCCAGCAGCTCCGTCCGGAGCCGGGCCAGTGCCCCGGCGCGGCTTGGTGTCTACCTTCGAAACGAATCAATTCTTCCGAGAATGCACGGAACGTGCAGCAATTCGAGCGAAAATAAATACGTGGTCACGCTATTCTTTCGTCAGGCGGCGGCGGCGGTGTATCGACTCGTTTTCTCGAGTGCTCCGCCGGCCTCTCGAGGAGCTGCAAAAAGGTGGGGCAAGGATATTTCTATTACGTGCCGCGGCGAAAGTTCCTCGAGACGCGGATACGAAAGAATGCGCGGCCGGGGGGAAACACCACGTAATACGCGCGTGCAACGTGCATGTAGGTGAATCGGCGGGCCGACGGGAGCGGGCGGAGGAGGCGGAGGGGAACGATGCAACCATGGAACGATTACGCCGCCGCGCCGCGGGGTCGAATTTCGCCGCGTGCGCGCGCGATAATCCGCGAAAGTGAAAAGTCCTTCCGGCCAGTGGCGCGCGCGCCTGTGTCCGTGTATTCGGTTCGCGTGACAGTAATCGGGGCCAGGCGATTAAACCCGACGCGAAACGCGAGTCTCCGAGGAGAAGCGTATCGTGATAAGGAAGCGTTAATCCGTGTTTAGATAAAGGATCAAAGGCGGCTCGCGGTATCCGCTCGATCAATTAAACTCGTGGAATCGTGCGAGCACACCGCGCGCTGTTCGCGATGCTCGACGTGATTTAATCGGGAGGTTCGTTCGCGGGTTCTGTTCGAAATTTAGTGGGCACCGATTTTTTTTTCGATCGGCCATAGAACTCGATAGAATCGTTCCTTGACGCCAACCTTCTTCGCGGTGTATCCTTGCTTACTCAAATTCGTGCATTATGCAACTCCCGTAGAAAGTATCGTTCTAAATACGACGAATGCGCAACGCGCACTATCGCCGGACTGCTTCCTACAAGCTGCACTATAAGAAGTTTTCATGAAAATATTGCAGAAATACAACGCTTGTTGTTACACTTCGGCTGCGATAAGAAACGACAAACCTTGCATTAGGAACGATTATGCAACGATTTATTCGCCGCGGCGGAAACTAGGAAACCGAAATACGTCGCGGCAATTTCACTCGGGTGTTGGTCACATTTTAAACAAGTCGAAGAATCGTTCGAAATGCTTTATCGTTTTTATCAATGCCCAATTACGCGTTCGTTGAACTTCCGTGAAGCCCGACCAGATTAAAATCTCTATCTCTATTTTGAAGAATGAATCAAGTTTTCATCAGATGAAAATGTAATCTTTCCAAATTTTTCGTAAAATTTCTAACAGGTCCATTTGCTCTGCGTTCGATGCTTCATTTTCAGTTCCGCACTCTGCGGAGGATTCTGAAAATTTCAGCCATTTACGAAAATTCACCCATTTTCACATACCGTAAAATCATCGATCCTCTTATGTCTATGTTGCAAGATGTATTTCTTTAAAATGTGGCGTTATAAATGCAACACAATTCGTCGTTTCAACTTATCCCAATGTCTCTCACGCAACTATTTTTATGGAGCGTATGAGGGTGAAGAGGTTAAGTAATCAATTTCGGAAAAAAGTTAGTTGCCCGTCACGTCGAGATCGAGCTCCAGCTGATTGCCGCGCGTGTCCTCGACGAACGTTTCTTTCGGAGCGCGCGCGAGCACAGGGAACGGCGGTAAAGGGATTTAAATGTCCCGGATTCAAGGACACGGCGAATCACCCTGGAAATTAGCGGAATTTACAGCGAGTGGTCCCGCCGGCGGATCGTCGGGAGGAGAAACGATCTCGCCGACACGCGTAACATAAAAGTTGCAGTTGCAATAACGCGATCGCGCTCTCGATGGAACGGCGAGAACAGCTGGGAAAAGAGCGCGCGCGGCGCAGCAGCAGCAGCAGCAGTCGATTCACTTTCTCGCTCCTCTGCCGGCGAGCGGTTTCTTTCGCTTTCCTTTTCGGTGTCCGGCCTCCTCTCTCGCTCTCGCTTTCGCGTCTCGTTCGACCGCGTAACAGAACCGTGAGCCAGCCCGCAAATTGTCCGCTAAAAGACCTTTCGAAACGGGCTTCGCGGCGGGCGGTGAGGGGGAAGGAGGGCACAGGGCGAACCGACGAACGAGCGGTCTTCTCCTCTCGCTCGTTATTCCCTGGTCCTTCTCTCTTTCTCGTCCTTTCTCCGCGGAACTCGCTCGATCTCAACTCGTTCGTTTTTCACGCCCCCCCGCGCGGCTCTTTCAATCAGGATCCATCTATTTGCTGCGTGGAATTTCGCGTCGGACACTCGTTGTTCCCCCACTCGTGCGTTTCTCTGGAGAAGAAAACTGTGGCAACAATAGCGGTCGTGTATTGTTGTCCATCGTTGATTCGTTTGTTAAGTCCATGATCGACAACTATTTTTTTTTTTTGACAAAACTGAATTATGTATATGCGCTCTCCCTGCCTCGCGAATCCTCTGGCGGCTGCGAGCCCTCCGATAGGGTATTTCCGCGCGAACTTTTGGTTCTAGTCGAATTATCAGCCGAAGCGTGTGACGTCAAACTCTCAGCATTGGCTGCGAGCGAGGACCCCCTTTGCCTCTGTGCAGCATGCGTATACAGGGTTGGCAAGATTGTAGGAGCATGATCTAAAAGTGAAAATAAGAAAAAAATGTTATACTAAGTTTGTTTATAAACGGTTTGTTATAACTTTATAGGCAAATATTGAACGTAGCCTGAATAGTTGCGGAACAGTAGATTTAAAGCTGAATTATCCAGCTTTAAATTTGCTATTCCGCACCTATTCTGGCTACATTCAATATTTGCCTATAATATTGTAGCAAAGTGTTTATAAATAAAACATTTTTTTCTTATTTTCACTTGTAGATCATGCTCCTAAAATATATATGCAATTTCCACAATACAATTGAGGAACCAGTGGACACCTCCGGGACGGTTCGACTTCCGATCCGGATTCCGGACAGCGACTTCAATTCTGGGACAACGCGGGCCAATCACGGATCTTTCGTGATCGAAACGTGGATCGAAGTGCCGATGTCGTCCCCGAAGGATTATTTCGCCGGTTCGCTCCGTACACCTGGCGTCGACGAAAGCAATCGGTGCGCGTCTCCCCGGAGGACCGGCGGGGTCAGAAGCGACCCCCCCGATCGGCGTTGCGCGAGACCGTGTGTGCGCCCGTTTGCCGATTAATTTTTCACGTTGAACGGTCGAACAACGCGTCGATACAGCTACGCGAACGAGAACCAGCTACATGCACGGCGCGAGGAACGGAGAACACAGGCGCAAGAGCAGCAAACAGGGCTGCAGAGAGCAGCCCGCGGATCGATTTATCGCAAGAACTGCGCCGATACTAATTAACCGATACACGGTGTGCTCGGTGTGTATCTGGCTCGCAGGAAAAAGTGGTTTCAGCGAGCGAGAGAGATCGAGAGAGAGAGAGAGAGCCGCGATTCTAGGCCATGTGCAGAGGCAGCAGCGCGCAACAAGGCCTGCCCAGCCGGGGCTATTGTCCGTGGCTGAATGAGCTCTTTGTCCGGGCACATGCTGCGCTCCCGACGACGATGTCGATGGCGGGTCGGCCCGGTCCAGGTTCTCCCACCTAACCTGGCTAACCTCTCCAGATGAGGAACGGACGGACCTCTCGTGCTCTCCTCGCTCGTACTCCTGTACCCGGCATCGGAGCTCAGAAACACGCTCTCCTAATGTGTAGTTCGACGATGTATAGCCTCGTGGCCTCCGAGTAACAGCTGTCGCCCTAGCTTGCCTACCTACCTTTCTACCTTCGCATTTAGGGAGCCGGCAGTCTCCGGCAAGGGACAGCACCTGGCTCGACCCCGACAACCCTCCGCGCGGCCCCATAGACTCGTTAGGCTACGGATATATGCTACCCCGTTCGAAAAGTTGCAGGACAGTCCCGTTTACACGAAACCGTGCAACACTGTGTCTCGTGTTTTTATTCCATTAGGCCCGCTACACACATCCGTCGTCTTAACGCGCGGCCACCGTCCGGCACCGGAATTGCTGTCTGAAATACCATGGATTCGAGTAGACGCTGCACATTTGTTTGAACCGTAATTACGGCGTCGCGCGTCGATCTTGCGTCGCCGCCATCGCATCAGTTTTTACGTTATCGCGTATCAGTTGTTGGACACGTCGCCGCACGTTAGGAAAACGGATGTGTGTAGCGGGCCTTAGGTTGTGCGAACACCGTGTGCGTGTGTTACAGGGAATGTGATTGATCCGGTAGTGATGTGTAATCACCGGTATCAATGCGGTGAATTGTAATAAATTCTTGAATGTCTATCAAATTAACCGGCCGGATAAATTGATAAAATTAATTAATAAAATTAAAAATTGATACCTAACCCAGACCAAATTTAGCGGTGATTATGTGTGTGATGTAATCACCGTTTGATCTGGGTTAGGTCTGGGGCCAGTTAATTTGATAAATATTCAAGAATTCATCACATTCAACACGTACATTCCATATTATTAAGTAACATACACGAACAACTCAATCTTCTGTTCGTTAATGTTTTATTCGTCCTTAAGTTTCCCATGTCTTAATCATGCCACTAGTTTTCTTAGAAATTACTCTGAATTCGCATCGAGCACATTAATCGAAAACGAAACTAGCTCTTGGGGCAAGCTGAATATTAATCATTGCGCACCGTTGTAGAGGATTCGTGCAATTTTAACATGGATATAAGAACTGTCGGTCATTCAAAAATTTGCATGACGAAAAGCGATACCAAAAGTGTGCCACGTAAAAGTGTAAGAAAGAGAGAGAACATGTAAACTAGCTCCACGCCCCTAAAACATATCTATGATTCAATGTTTCTCCATGAAGTGGAGAAATTATTTAGTTTCACTTGCACACGACACTTTCGTCAACAGTTTCCACCGGAGGCAACTGCCATAATGTTTATGCTAACCCATAGGCCACTGGCCTTGTACCGTATCGATCTCTTAAATGTTGCAAGCGACTGTCCTCTCTGAGACACCATCGAAAACGACTATTGTAGCACATAAAAAAATCGAAAACGCGGAACTGCGAACTTCGCGAAGCTTCCAGAAGAAAGTTTGTCGACGGCCACGGGGGGAGCGCGCGAAAAGACGAATTGCGCTTAACGACCCGGTTGTTGATTTCGCGTTCGCGGATAGCAACGAGTGTATATAAATTGCGGGCTCACCGAGGCCACGGTTCTTTCGCTATTCCGAGAGAGAGGACGAGTAAACCCCTGACAAATTGTATCGGTAATGGCTACACTATTATTATTTTATTCATGCTACGGTAAACATCGCCGCCTCTTCAGACGATCAGGCTAGCGCCTTTCCGCGAGACAAACGATCGTCGCGGCGATCGTGAAAGCCGGACAGGACTTTATTAGCGAACAACGGTGCTCGTCCACGTTGGCAATCCTCGTGAACTCTGTCTTTCGCCGGAGCCATTTCCGCCGATAATGGACAGCGCCGCGACAGCGAACAGCGCGCTTGCCGAAGCAATTAGTCACGGGGCAGCTTGTTCGCATAAAATTCTCGGAAACGGCGAGCGCGCGTCGAGTTTTACCCCACCGGGCAGCCATTTTGGGCAGTTAGGCGAGTCGGGACGGGTCGGGTCGGGTCTGGCCGAGCGAGAGGAGCGCGTAGGAGAGAGCTCGTTCCCAGAATCCAGGCAAATTGCGGCGGACAACAAACCAAACGGGCTATAATTAACGTCTTATTTCGAATAAAATTGCGGGCGGTCTCGAAGCCCGTGAGGGGGGGGCTCTCCCACGGGTGTGTATCGCGTTTGGAGATTTTCCAAGCACAGAGCCGGGAAACCCGGGGACATTTTATGCGCGGCGAGCTACACGATCGTGTTCCGCTCGTACTCCTCCGCCTACGCGGACACCGCTGGAAATTATCCAGAACTAATTCGAAGTGGTACGTTATCCCCACGCGAGATCGCGGACCGCGCTCCGCGGAGATCGTTTGTCCCCGCGAAATTATCCGCTCGTTGCGGACAGCTACACGCCGATTTTATACTCGCCGCCGCTCCCCCCCACCGCGCCGGCCCTCGCAAATCAGCCGTTGCGGACGCTGCAACCGGTCCGCGCAGTTTTACGAGCGCCCTAACAACGTTTTCAGATTTTCTTTCGAGCTTCGTTGGCCGCGATTCTTTCGTGGGCTCTGAAGGAAAAATTGAATAAATAACAAGAAATGTGTTATACAAGGTGAGCCACTTTAATACTGGACAGCTGAACAACTCGCTTGTTTTTTTGTGAATAGGGGAAAGTGTATCAAACTTATTTGGTATCATGAATCAATTAATGATTCCGGCAATTTAAATTGCAAAATTGCTAGTTAGTAATATTGAATCGGACCTGTAGCACCGAAATCATTCATTGATTCATTATACATTATTTACGATCGACAAAACGGAATATTTATTTGGTATCGACTGATCATCCATTTTGATGGGTGGAAGCGCGTCAAGGAGATTTGAAGATAAACTCTGTTTTTTAATGGAATAACCTATTTTTGTATACCATAGATCGATAGAGCATCAAATTCTCAGTACAAAAGTGTTGATACGTTCATACGTCCTGCACCTAATGGTTAATTAGCAGTAGTCTGTCATGGTAAACATTGTCAGGCAAACACTGTCTGTCTTCGCGAATCACTCGGAGACGTTGATCTTCCAACGCTAATATCTCATTAAATATTATGTTCAGGACGCGTGAAGGTCAACGCTTAAAAAGAAAAACAGAGTTGACCTTCGTATCTCCTTTCCTCGGAGTTATCAAGGTCACCGGTGTTTTTTTTTTTAAGTAAATACTTTTTTATTTATCGCATCGTGTAGCGATGTGTCAAGTACAATAACATGACCTTCAAATGACCTTGAGTTATTATATTAAAAAAAAATATAGATCGGAAGAAATATTCAAGTTAAAACAGCTCCGCAAAGTGCAAAGCAAATCATAAAATCCGCTAGTCATCGCAAATAAAGGATATACTTAGGTGGATCGGTCTGTAAATTAAATAACAAGGAGGACAGCTGAAACTGGAGGGACCGTTCGACGGACATTGAAACGATGCTCCAGCAACGTTGTTAATATAAATATGAGTGCCGGTGATTGCGGGAGGAAATCGAAGTGGCCGGTTGTCGCTTTGCGATCCGGTATCGCGACGACCCTGCGTCGGGATACAATGGTCCCTGCGAATAAAAGGGCAGAAAGGGAGAGGAGGAAGGCCTTTGTGCGGGGCATCGTTCGGCGTGAACATAATTTTCCCTGAATCCGTCGGTTCACGGTAATACGCACAGCTTTATAATCTCGCGACGGAACGTGCAACAGCTGCCCCTCTCTCTCTCTCTCTCTCTGGCTCTCAACTGCATGTTACCTACCCATCGGACATCAAAAGAGGGTCGTTCGCCTCTCGCTTTCTGCGAACTGGCACCTGGCGTCGCAGGAAGACAAGCCTCTTCTCCGGGAACGGGTACAATGTAGCGTGTGTCGGTATTTCTCCTCCAATTCCACCGTCGACGAAAAAGCTGGCCTACATCCTCCGAGGAAATTATTCCGCGCCCGTCCTACCGTCTCGCGCCGGTCCCCGGACCACTGGCTTATCGACCTCGAAGCGTCCTTCGTCTTCTTCTTCTTCTTCTTCTTCCTCCTTTTACGTTGTAACACAAGATGGATTACGGAAACACTATCCCCCGGCTGTCTCGGACTTTTTAGCCGGGCAGATGATGCATCGGTACACAGCGATTTCGAGGTCGCGAGGACGTTTTGGCAGTTGCGATAATTCTCCGGGAAATATTAACGGCATCATCCTGCGGTCTAGCGGAATCCTCGCTGGATTCTCCGATTCACGAGTCACGATTCCAAAGAAATTCGAGTTTATGCGTTGATTGAACTTCAGAGCGTAGGATTTACCAGAAAAAACGTCGTGGAAACAAATTCGAAAGGCTAAAAAATTATAAAAAATATTATTAAATTAAATTATAAAAATTATAAATTATGTGACGTGCGGTAGGTTTTTACAACCACAGAATTGTGAATGCGAGTGTATCGAATAAAGATTTTATTCATTTCTCTCGAGTGAAAGTCGAATTTTACGTTCGGCCAGTTTTCCATCGAAATTCTCAAAAATCGTCAAGAGAAGCTGCTATCGGCTACGAAAGAATCTAATCGACGAGACGAACGAATAATTTCGAGTTTAGGGATCGTCAGTCCTAAGGCGACTTCATCTGAAAATTCTCGGCGGCGTCCTTCATGTCGGGCGGAGCTGTCTTGTCCTCGCCGATTTGATCGGTCTTGCAACCCTCCTCGTCCAGCATCGGCTCGTTCCTCATTAATCTGTATCGATTGTCCAGGTGAATGGCCGGTTTCACCTCCTCCACGGTCCTCAGCTGGAAAAGAAACAATTTTCAGCGACGTTCGACGTCGAACCGTGAAGGTCGCTTGAAGGTCAAATATATTACAATCGTTCTTTTACCAGCCCCGGGTCTGCAGTAATAGAATTATCGTCTTGTTGAATTCCCCTTGACCTTGATACCCCTAATTTTCTAAGCTTGTAGTAATTATACAGGGTGGTCCATAAAATGTGGCCATCTGCACCTATCTCTTTTATTCGTGACCCTTTATAAATCTGTATGCATTTATAAAGAGATTAACTAGACAGATATGAAACAGTGAAAAATATAAACAAATCCGAGAATATTGTTACCGTCGTTTTCAACGTAAGGGGACTATTAAGCGGAGAACTGAATTGTTATTTAACTACTGCTTCCCAGAATCGATGTAGAATATTTTTATTTTGCATAAAGATCCGCAGTCTAGTGATGACATAACAAATTTAACGCAATATAACATGGTGTCACAAGCTAAAAAATTCTTTGCAGACGTTATTTTTTTCCGGAGTGTTCACTTCAATTTTCAAAGATTAAGGTCACTTGAAGGTCATGCTATTATACATCTGAATGTATTTTTCGCATCTGTCACGCGATGCAATAAAAAAAAAGCAGTTACGTATCAAAAAACACCGACGACCTTGCCAACTGCGAGAAAAATCACCGCGGGGGAAAAAAGTGTTTCTCCCAGATACTGACACCGTGCGCATTACGTAAGAAAGAGTTTTCGCAGTGACCCGAAGAGATATTTAGATGGCCTTATTTGAATGGACCACCGTGTGTACTCTCACCGAGACTACCTAGGAGATAGGCTATCTGTTCGAACGTGAGCGGAAAAATTGCCCGAGTACAATTTAACGGGCGCGTTGTTTGTAAAAACGGCCGGAAGATTGCGTTCGACGGCGAAACGTCGTGAAAATTTACGAAACTGCCGGTGACGTTCGGGGGTGGCGGCTGCATATCGCGTCGAGGAAAGAAGCTTTCCCCGGTCCTTGTTTCGTCGGCGCGTGAGAGCATCAGCTATCGGATAGAAGTCAACGTCAAACAGCGACGTTGCTGAAAATCCGCATCGCGCGCGTCGCTCGCAATAAGCTGCTTACCCCTCCTGACCCGGCCCCTGTTCCCCGCCCCGCCCCGGACCCGAACTTCGTGTCCAACATTGTCAATATTAAACCTACAGCCGTGCGCGCATCCCCGAATAATCATTCGAACTGCATGATCCTCTGTGCCTCCTCTATTTGAAACCGAGAAAGATTCTTGGGAAGGGTGCGCTTCGAGCGGAAAAAGACTTCGTCGAGGATCCTCTGTGGCAGAGCTGCTTCATGTGCCTGTTAACGTCGATGCCGGTGGACACAGCTATGGACAAGCGACTTAGAGGAGTGCTCGTTCTACTTCACTCGATCCCGACGTAACCTGCAGTCGTCGGTCCCTGTCACCGTGTTCAGCCAGTAATGCGTGCGACCAATACCCGCAGCGTGGCCCCGGAGAGGCGTGGCTCCGTACCCGCGGTTATTATTTGTACACCCAGGGCACGACGATCGCTGCCCGTGCGGGCGGACGCTGAGCGGCTCTGCTCTATGGTGTCTCCACCAGGGGAAATCGTAATCATAAAATATTTCCTTGTTTCGATCGTAAATTGTTAATAAAATTTTTGATCGCACCCGTGCTCCGAGAGCATTAATACAGAGTGACAGACAGTTGAAAATTGTTTTCCCGTTGAAAATACATGTGGGCGGGAGAGGTTCCTTTTACCGGAGCCTCGAGAGGGCGTGTCTTGGTTGAGCGCGTTTCAGTAGGCGTGGCTCGGATGCTCTTAATGCTGATACAGTGGCCCGCGACGTTGCCCTCGGGAGCAACTAACGTCAGAACTCAAAAGAAAGTCTCTAAATAGGTGTGGCCATATGGTGTGTCCGTCAGGGGAAATCGTCTGGTGAACATCTTCCAAGAAATCAGTCTCGATTCTTTGCGCTCGCCGTTCCCTGTGCTCGTGCCGCTTCGGCCCGTGGAGAGTCGAGGGAAAAGAAGACGTTGAACTTCAAACGGGAGGAGAGAGTCTCCACATACGGGGCAAACGGTCCGCGGATTAAAGATAGCGCGCTGGGAATCGTTCTGGGGAGATCTGCCCTTGACGGGACAGGCTAGAGTCTAGAGCCAAAGGTCTCGCAGTACTCGAGGAAAATTGGAAATGCGGTTTCATCCTGGTCCAGGATGTTCGCGCCGCCCGGTTCTTCCAGATTCGCTATCATCGCGTACGGACGCCTGTTATCTTGTTTCGAGTAGGCGTGGCTTAAACGCTCCCGATTTCCACGGACACGCTAATTGCCCTGCGGGGCGAAAACAGAGCGCTCCCCGCGAGGAACAATCTCGCCCGACAATTTTCCCGTCGAACAAGCAACCGGACCATCTGACAGAGCATTCTCAAAGCGGCGCGCCGCGATTGACTTTGCGAACGACTGGCCAATGGCAGCGTCGTGGCTGGGAAAACATGTAAGAGAGATCGTGTAGCCTGGAAATCGAATTATCTCGTTAGAAGCCGCAAAGCGGACGTTTCGAAGAGCGGTGGGCGGGGGGATGGAGGGTCGGAAACGAGTGGAAAGAAAGGGAAACAGAGAGGAGGGAGGGCGCGAGAAACCTTTGGAAACGTCTCTCGTAAGCCAAATGCCTGACCCGAATCCACGGGTCTTCCCCGTGTCCGTTTACGATTAACTCTTTTACCGTTTTCTATGGTTTCCGGTAGTGTTCTCTCTCTTTTTCTGCTCCGTGAATCGAGCGTACGACTCGCAGCTGTGCCGTCTCTCGAAACGGTAAACAACAGCGAAGCCTTGCGCGGCGCGAACGTCCACGGTTTCCGCGGATACGCGTTGTCGAAAAACCGTTTTCGAATACGCTTACGGTGGAATTAAGAGCGCGACGTCGGGGCGGGGGGGGGGGATGTCCCGTCCGCCGGGGTGTCTCGGAAACTTACTGTCTGTGCTCGTACGGCCCGGCAGCGCGGCGTATTGATCTTACGAGGGACGATTTTTAAGACGAGTTTCCCGAGCAGCGGCACAGATGGCGTCACCTCGCGACGACGGAACGCCTACGCACAGCCCACGGAACCTGTTGTTCCTACGCCGGCGAAACCCGCCCCGCGCACCTCTCGCAACCCCTATTTTTATACTCGTCGATCAACGGGATCGTCTCTCCCTTGCGCTTCCGAGCACAGGCGGACGAGATTTCGTTTGCCTCGATCACTGATTTCTGTGTTTTTGTTTACGCTTTACGAAACTGGTTGTTTCGTGTTTTTGTGCCGTTTCCGCAGTGAGATTTTCGGGGTCTCGAGGAGAATTTAAGCCGATTCTACAGTTGAACAGCTGCTGCGACGACGGGCGGGGGGTGGGGTTATCTATCGAGGTTCTTGAATGGGGGATATCGCGAATTTTCGAGGACGTGCGCGGGCGGGATAACGCGACGCCAGACCTCCTACGCTGCGCGAGGAATACACGGAATGCATTTTAAAGGAACGTTGTAACGATTCCATCGGCTCGGCCGCGGGGATCGATACGCGAGGATGCCGGCCGGAATGTCTGCCGCGATGTCAGAAGCTTCTGGGTACGCGCGATACGACTCAAACAATATCCAGTTAAGTTGGCTGACCGCCGCGAGAGACTGACCCGACCTCGCTCTCCTCGTTAACTGTACAAAATTGAAACGCGACCGGAATTCGAAATCTCCCGCCACCTTGAAGAATGCATACTTGTAGAAATCAGTTCGGCAAGGGGAGGGGGGCAACGCTTTTTACCCAATAACATCAAAGAGGGGTCTCCACAATCTTTTATGTTAGAGATCGATTACAAGAAACTACTTATTTTCTTCTTTGGGGAGGCGTGGTCCGTCTTAAGTAGGCGTGACCTGCTTAGAGTAGGCGTGGATTGCCTCCAGCAGATGTTATCTGCCTTCGATAGATGAGTGCTATGTTGCGTAGGTGTCGGCTGATATGTATACGCGTGATTTCTGTTGAATAGGCGTGGGCTGCCGCGAGTAGGCGTGGCTTCGTCGCTCCCCGGAGCTGCAGAAGTGCCCTACGGAGCAGCCCTCTGTCTCCAACCTAACCTAGAACCCCCGTTCTTCCCAGAACTACCTTCGCGTCCCTGGTTACGAGTCAAATTTTTTTCCGTGGAGAATCCATTTGATATCTACTCTTTAGCTCTGGCTCGCCCTCGAGGATGAATGGCTGCGCGCAAAGAGAGGCGGGCACGTGGTTTTTCGAAACGATCGGAATCGCGTCGGGCAGCCGATTACGA
Source organism: Lasioglossum leucozonium (assembly GCA_028454225.1). Lineage (NCBI taxonomy): Eukaryota > Metazoa > Arthropoda > Insecta > Hymenoptera > Halictidae > Lasioglossum > Lasioglossum leucozonium. Next base: position 4,517,770 of record CM052211.1, on the reverse strand, counting down.
TACACGAGCACGATGCACGGGACTACTCCGTACTCTCGGCACACGGCACAACCGAGGTTATTGACCAGGAAGATAGGTTCGTCGGGGGTGGTTGCCGAGGGGAGGTGTCGACGGTGGCGGCTGCGACGCTGCCTCGCACACTGCACAGGGGATAGGAATGGAGTTTGCCGGCTGCTCTCTCTCAAGAGCAGAGCCTGCCTAGGGTGGTGGGATTCCTGCCCGTTTGCGGAGGGGGCGAAAGGGAGGGGGAGAGTTTCGCCACGAATCCACGATACCCGGTGTGTTCGCAGTCTGTTCGCCCGACTCGTACACGATACAAGCCGTAGAATAGACTGGCAACTTAAATAAAGAGCGAACTCGCGGCATTACGCTCGTCGGAGTTAGACGGATAAAGGACTACGAGGAAAAGCGTTACCCCTGCGAGGGGGTGCGTCGTTCGCGAACGATTCCTGCGCGATATACAACCCCGTCTGGCTAGATAATGACGACACGGTCTCTCACGTGACCGATCACAAACATTCGAAATCTCGCAACAGCGACGGACTGTTGAAAATTGTTTTGCAGTTGAAAATACGTGTGGGCGGGAGAGGCTCCTCTCACCGGAGCCTGAAGAGGGCGTGTCTTAGATCGGGGTGTTTCGGTAGGCGTGGCTTGGACGCTCTTATTCCGGATACAATGGCCCTCGAGGTTTCCCGCGACAGCAACTAACGTCGGAAGCAGAACTCAAACGGAACTCTTTAAGTAGGCGTGGCTATGTGGCCCCGTACACAGCCAGGCCACTGCCCCACGGGGCATTCGACGATCCGCGCCCCCACGAGACAACGAGAAACGTGCCCAAGCGTGGGAATATTTCGAGTTTGTTTGTCCGCGCGAGAAGATCGTGAGGCGATCGACGGACACGCGCCGCCGATGCTATCGAATCTCGCTCGTGACTTGGTCGCGGGAGCCCGGTAGCCGGTTGCGATATATCGGGGCCGCCCCGCCCCTTTCTGCGAGCCGGGTCGTTAATTTGCGACGCGTGTAGTCGCTCCGAGCTCGTTAAGACGATACGCGAGGCGACTCGACGCGGCGCAACGCGCTCGTTAACCAGCGCGACACCGCGAACCCGGAGAGTTCGTTTCTTAGTCGAGTCACGGGGATCCGCCGCGCCGCGTCGAAGCTTCCACAACTTCTTTACCACGGCGATCGAGGCAATTAGCTTTTCGTTTGTTGCTCGCCTAGCTGCCGTTTAAAACGTCGAGATTCGTCTAGCAGAGCCAGCCCGCCCTCTCGCGTGCACGTTTGTTTAATTAATCGGCTCGCGCGGCCACGCCGCTCTCCCTCTCGCTCTCGATTAATTCGACTAATTGCGCCGCGCTCTTTCCTTGAACGCTTAATACTTGGGGAATAAAAACGAGGCGGTTACACGGATTTCTTGGTTACCGCGGAAAAAATGGATCTTGCTGTTCTTTTCTCTTTTTTTTTTTTATACATAAACTTTGCGGCTGCCGTCCGACGCGCCTTATAATAACGACCGATCGATAATTCGTTAGACTTTTATTTATTATCCGGTGTTGTCTCGGATTACCTCATTTTTATTTTTCTCCACTATCTTTGCGCTCTCTCTCGATTCCCTCTTCGTGACTGTCGCGATATTATAAATAAATTATAAATAAATTGATATTATTTTTGTACACGATCTTGTTTCCGTTTTATCTCCGCTGTATTTTCTGTTCGCGTCATTTATTTTCCACGCGATGAAACGTTGAAACAGTTTCATCAAATGAATCAGCGAAAATACAACTCGACAGAAATGCAACGAGAAATTGCACAATCGTTGCAAGAGGCTGCATCCAAGACACATACACATACACAAACACACCGAAATGCATCGATCCATTTTCCTATGAAAACGGAATGCGGGTCAGCATTGACCCGGCCGTTAATACAGTTGACCGCGGCAGGGTATCTCTATCTTGGGCATCCCGGTATCGACCAGCGAGAGCATATACATGCACGTGTACTCTACTCTCTCCTCTCTCTCTCTCTCGCTCGTTCGCTCTTCGGTGAATTGCATCTGTGACGCCCACACGCCGACGCCGCACGTAGGTCGAATGCGTGGGTTTCCACGTGCATTGTTCGACGTGTCCTCGACTCGTCGGGGAGGAATCGTCGCGTCGCGCGGCGGCGGTCGACCGGCCGCGAGCGCAGACAACGACTCGATTCGTTTCGATTCGATTACGCCGACCTTGATTTCATTTTATTATCCTGTATTCTCGCGTACGAAACGACGCGACGCCGCGCTGCTGCGAACGGTTGCTCTTTTTGCTTCCGCCTTTCCCTGCTTCCTCCTCGTGCAACGACAAGCCGCTCGGCTTCAAGAGACATTACCGGGGTCCCTCGTACTCTTTCCTCGCGGCAGTTCTCAACCTTGAAGCAACAGGGTCATCCAGAGGCTCTCCCGTGCGTTTTTCATCTTTTTCCCGTCGCTCCACGGCTTCCTCCTTCCCCTCCTCCTCCTTCTACTCCTCCTGTTTCTCTCTCGACCCTCGTTCCATCCAGAAAGAACCGTACTCTAGTCGTTCACCGATGGAGTATCTTTCGTTACACACTGCTCTCTCTCTCGGATTTCCTCGTGCCGCAATTATCAGAAGTATAACGACGTTTTTCAATCCGTTCAAACTTTCGGAGGCAGCAAGACAAGTGCGGTCGACGCGTCCCATGGTTTTCCCCATCTGCTAACTTTTCCTCCGATCGTCAGCGACGGGGACTCGCGTCGCGATCAATCGCGCCGATCGGATTCGCCGCCGGGGATTATAATCGCTGTAGATTACGTGTATACATACGAATCTCTGTACACGTACACACACGTACACACACATATATGTACATACACACGTAGACATATTTATATTTCTATACATATACCGCTTGTAGTTGGAACATTGTTCGTTTTAATCTGCGAATCCTGACTGGTAACTCGTTGTCGGTGTGGCGAACACACACTAATGTTTGGTAGTGCGGCAGATTGGTTATTTAACATTTTGTCGCTTTTATATATTATATACATATTTATACACACTTGACAACTTCTATACAGGCCGGACCTAGCAAACACGAGCGAGCGAGAGTGTTCGCAAAAATTATTCGCAGGCTGTTTTCCCCAGGGCAACGGTATTTTTCTTATTCAAGTACGCTGGTGGAATTAATTCTGGACACACTTTCTATAAGAATATTGTTTATTTCGTATTTCTCCTGAAAATGTGTATTACTAAATTGATACAGTGATAGTTTTATTGTGATCTGTAATGTTTATACTTAATATTTTCACGTGATTTGGTTTGTAAATGCTTAAAAATTTTTATTTAAAACGGTCTAAATTATTCTGTTAGTTTTGTTTTTGTGCCTGGCAACGCGGAACATCGCATGATGTGAATAAATATATAATAATAAAATATAAATGAAAATCGAAGGATATACAACAAAATATTAATTTCTTATTGTATATTAAAAGTATGGCTGTAAATGGTAGTTTTACTGACTTTTAAAATTTAAACAACGCCCCAAAATTAGAAAACAATCATTAGAATAAACAATATAAATGATTATATATTAACCATTTGCATTTATATCTAATCGATTACTAAATAATCATAAAATTAAAAAAAAAGTCATGTACAATGGAATTATGCTAGGTCGAAAGAGATGTTTAATTTCCGAGTTAAAATAGCTCCGAGTGCGAGGGGTTAAACAATTTGAATAAATGCGAAATTTAAGTAAAAATTTAAAAGTGTCCAGAATTAATTGCGCTAGTGTATATTTGTTGTCAACGATCACGGGCGTGTGTGCGATTGCCCCGTCCTGTATAGAACACTAGAGCGATTATCTTTCGATTTCATTCGTTGGCCACCGTGTATCTTGTAGTGTCTTAGTTATCTATCCATCTATACATACGTATATTGATGTACATTATATATTATTGTTATTGTTATCATTATTATTATTCGTGGTCGTTAGTATTATGTCACCCACCACTCTCTTTCTAACACCGCTGTTCACCAAATGAATGTTTGTCTTATTGATTTGTATTGTCGTACCACCGATATAACCGTAGATCAGCATCATCCGGTTAACAGGATCGATACGATCTCTGTACCACGATCCCGGTATATACATATATATATAAATCCCTGGTTAGAAGTACGCATTAGCGGAGTAACTATACATAATAATAATAATAATAAGATCGAGTCAGTCGAACGCGATCTTGGTGTTCTCCAGCGGTTCGAGAGATCTGCGCGCAGATCTGAAGACAAAGTAAGCAAAAAAAAAACAAGCAAAGCAAGCAAAAACCTAGCGAGGAAAATTTCACTCTTTCTCCCGACCGACTTTGTTCTGTCTCTCGCGCCTCCCCCACCAACCAACGATTCCCCTCCCGTACCGCTCCCGCCCCTAATCTTCTCGAGCCTCCTTTGCTTTCTTTTTTTTTTTTGTCCCTCGGAACGCAAAACACAAGGATCGACGATTTTCGCAGGCTTTCCACGACTCTTCTCGGCGAAGAGGAGCAGAGGAAAGACTGGATAATCGGTTAAGAGAGACACGGTCGGGCTGAGGGGGGCGGAGCATCGCCGGGACCACGCCCAACCACCGCAAAAACCAACGACCGTTCTCTCGCCTGGCGAACGTGCGACTCCCCTGTGTCTTGTCTATGTTTCTCAAGGATGCAGGTACGAAACCTGGTCGGCCTGTCCGGTGAACCGACGATGGACCACCAGGCGCGAACGATGGAGCAACGGTGACCGAGACACGGTGTATACTTTCTCGTGAGTCCCTAATGAACACCCTATCGACAAAAAACAAAAAAAAAGAAATAATCAGCCAGGTAAAAGAGAGATAGCGAGGAAGAAACTCTAGTCGGAACCTGTGATCCGCGAATAATTACGATGGTCGCTCGATAACCAGTCGGGTTCGGGGCTGTGGGCGGCGGCACCACCACCGTGCGACTAGTTATCGGGCGACCAATTGCATTCTCGCGTCCTCCCCTCAGCTTTCCCGTTCGCCGTAGACAGTCCTGGGATAGGTGGGGACGCGTGTAAGCGACGCAATAATAGACCACGTGTGCGTGCAGAGGGGGCGTGCCTGAAATCACAGCTGGCCAATTTGTGTCTATCGTCGCAAGCCCCCGGTGCTTGAATAATACTTTAAATCCCGGGTCGGCACGGACCCGGGCATTATATCGAAATTACTAGAGTCTCCCTCTACTTTTCTCAACAGCCGTTACAACGGCGCCGAAGAAGCTGTAATCTCGCGAGACTGCCGAATCGATTGCCGCTGAAATCGCGAGCCTGTTTTTGCCACCATTCCTGCGAGATCTCTCAACGTTGCCGCCTATCCTTTCTCTGTCTCTCTCTCCACGACTCCGCGAGGCTAATCGTCTTGTTCCCTCTCCTTTCTCTCTCTCTCTCTCTCTCTGTGTGTGTCTGTTTGTCTGTCTCTTTCTCTCTGTCTGCTGGGTTACGTTCGCGCGTATGCACACGGAAATAGAAAACGAGGAAAAAGGCGTAATATCCTCCTAAAGCAACCTAGATCTCTGGACACCGTTAGAGTTCACCGGTCTAAACGTTCAGCCGCGCCGCGCCGCGCCGTTACAGCAGATAACGAGTTTCTCCGTCGTCTCCAACCCTCGACTTCTCTCTCTCTCTTCCCCTCCCTCTTTCCCTCTCTCTCTCTTTCTCCTGACAACTCGGTCAGAACGGAGCGACGTGGAAACCGCTTAATCTCGTTCCCGCAATTTTCCTTTTTCTCCCCCGACCGTCGTTCCACGCTTTCCAATCTTTAGGGTCTCGCAAGATTAATCCGGCGCCGTTCGAGCGAAGCGACGCACCGTTACTCTCTGATCCATCGGCCACCCGAACCGACGCGCTTTCTCTGTCGTCCGTGCTCGTCTCGGCGCCCCGAATTCTCTCTATTCCGGTTAATCCGCGAGAACAACGATGTACAGTCGGCGGAGCTCTCGCTAGCTGGTTTCAAGGTTAAACAGTTGCCCGAATGAAAGTAACAATCGCCCAGCTACGGTGATGCGCGAAGAAGCGTGCCGAGAAGCAGGGCCAGCGTGACCTTTCGCGGAGCAAAAATTTTGCGGGATGGGGATACACATTCAAATCCTATGTGTGAATGTTAATAAAATTGATTGAGTTTGCTACGTCTGGTCCTGCAAAATGTCCGACGAGTTTTCATAGATCGCGGGGCCTTTTAAAACGCGAACGCGCTGAACCTGCCGAGGAGTCCAGAGTAATGTAGCGGGTCGCGCGAGAGGCGATCGTTTGGTGGAATCGCGGGCGGATTGAATCGTCGGCGGCGGTGGTGCCGCGTCGCGCGTCGTCTCGTTCTCCCTCTCGCGACTACTCGTGCAACTTAGCAGGGTCCCTTTCCCACGAGTTTGCATCCCCCTCGAGTCCACCCTCCTGTCGAAAAATCCATTTATTCGTCTCGCGCGCGATCGATCTTTGAAAGCAGCAGCAGCAGCAGCCGCCGCAGTAGCTCGCGGGAGCGAGAGGGGCACGAGAGAGGCGTGCCGCGCGCGGCGTGCTATTGAGAAACACGAGAAATCGATGATGAACGCAGGGGCGAGAGAGAGAGAGAGGCCGAGGGCAGAGCGGGGAGAATTGCCTCGAGCCACCAGTCGATTTTGCCTCGACCTAGCCTCCGCTCTCGAAGCTCCGCTCCGTCGTTGCGAATATATTCGACCCGACCGAACGCGGCCAAAACGGACCGAGAGCGGAAGGTCGATCCGGCTGGCGGCTTAGGAATCGAGAGACCGACCGGCCGATACCCGACCGGCCTAACCGATTTAACCCAGCGAACCCGATATTAGAACCGGTTGCCTGCCGGCAACTATCACCGCCTATCTCTCGCGCGAGCCACGGATTTTCTTCAACCTCCCGACTCCCGCGATCCGTAACGCCGCTAATTTCCGTCGATTAACCGTCGAGAGGTCCGATTTTTCCCTCCGCACGAAAATCGGGCAGAATCCCGTTCGTATAGTACATTTTTTCTTTTTTTTTTTGTTAACCACTTGCCGCATCATTTTCTTTACGGTTACAATGATTAACACTTTGACTGCCAAACTAGAAACCTAAAAAATTCCATCAAATCAATGTAGGTTATTTAATGAAATAAAAATTGAAAAAAATTATATGTATGACATGGAGTAGTCCTCCAACTTTGTGGCATTTTACAGATCCTAATAAAATTTGGTACGATTAATATATTAGCGTAAAAATTCATTTTAAAACTTGGACAAATAGTTCCGTCACCCACATATGGCAGTCAACGTGTTAAAACGTCTTCATCCCCAGAAATGTCAGAAGAGTACATCGATTTTAATGGTGAAATATTGATTGCAAGGCAAAAGCGTAACATTCGTATTTGTTAGACTACGTTTAAAATCTTCATGACGAGTCTGTCTCGTTAAAATACGCCAAAGGTTTAATAACAGGCAAACTTCGATTCTACCGGATAGGCAGATATTCGAAAAAATTGTTATAGTAACTGCCGGTGGTTGTTCCGAAGCTTTCAGAAACGAGAGGCTCTCTCATTAACTGAAAGGTTTCTTGCGGCTGAAAGAAATCCACTTCTTGCGATCGAAGAGCGCCGATGCCGGCCGGGGACTTTGATATCGTCCGCTGCGCCGCGAATTTAATGCGTTCGTTAGAAAAATCAGTCGTCCCGAAGAGGAGAACGATGATCCGGAGCATCGATACGTCGTTCTCGACTTGAAACTGCGCGTTCGACGTGTACGCACCGTCAATCCAAATCTCCGTTGCCGGTTCAGTTACCTTTTCAAGAATGAATTGTCAATAAACTCTATGAAATAAAAGTGTGATCGTTCCTCGTTTCTCGTAAAAATAACAGAATCATCTGCCCGCGTTCGACGTGTATACTCGTCGTTGCTTGATTCTGATACCGCGCTACACGGGGGATTTTTAAAACTAAATCCTGCTCGTTAAGAGGTTAACGGATTGGTCCGCGCAGACCCGGCCCGCGCACGTCGCGCATTGTATGAAATAGTTGAACGGCAGGGGGAGACGGTTTTCCACATTGGAACACGTTTTCAGTGGCGCGACAAACTTCCGTATCGATTGGCCGAGGCCCTGGCCCTCGGGTACGGTTTTATTGCGTCGAACGTCGCGAATTATCGCGACGCGACGCCAGGAAAGCAAACTCCAGGTTTCGAGAGCCGCGTCTCATAATTTCGGGATTAATCGAACGTGTCCGCCCATTCGGGCTCCTTTGGATAATAAAAAAGAGCTGCGAGTCAAATTGATAACCTGCACACACACACATGCACACACAGACGGAGAGAGAGCGGTGGTTCCCCGTGGAACGTGATTCGGAAGCAGCACTTTGCACCCTCGGCGACGCTGCAGCTTCCTCTCTCTCCAAGGAGAGAATAAAGGATTCGGCTGCGCCGCTCTTCGGGCGAGGTTCGAGTGGCCTGCGGAAACAAGAGAGGAGAGGGTGAACTCTGTCCGATGGATAGGATAGCGCGCGCTCCGTGATCGAGAGGGGCGCAAACCGAGATTCACGATTGAGCAGAGAACACCTCGGCCTTCGACGCCACCCGAGGGGCGAATCCTTTGCGATCTCCGTGCGATAAAGAGCGAAATCCTGAACGGCGGCGCGATGCGGGCGTGAATCCTCGACGAGATCGAGGACAGCCGAGAGACGGGGGCAATTGTCTTGCAACGGGCGCGGCTCAAAAGCGACGGAAACCACCTTCTCGCGGCGGTGGTTCGATAAGCACGCGGCTCCGGGGCTCTGTGGGCCAAAGCGGCTGCTGGCGCCACGTTTCTCGATGTCCTACATTTGGTTTAAACGTGAAATTTTCAAAGAAATTCGCGGTTTTCTACTTGGGCGGGTCTTTTCACTGGTTTCGTTAAGTTTGGAGGAGGCTGTCGATAATTCTGAATTGTTTGTACCTCGGTTTTTCGATGAATGCGTCGAGTCTGCTTACAACACGGTCCGAACGGGGAATGTCCATGCGCAAGTGGAACCTGTTGGGATCGTGCGCGACAAAGAGGTGGACGAAGCTTTGAGCAGCCGACCGGTGGAAAAGTGTCCCGAGAGAGACCGCTCCGCCGCGGATTGCAAAGGGAAGAGCAGCCCCCGGTGTTCGTTACGCGAAGTAGAATAATTGCGAGAATAATTGCGATATAATTCCGACCCGGTTCCGCGGAGGTAAATAGAAATTATTGCGGGGGTGTGTGCGAACGCGCCCGGAATTTCGAGTATTATCCACTTCGCGTCATTGTTCACTTTTTAATGCGATTGCAGCGCGTTTCTGGGACAATGGAGAATTTATCGTTCGCGCGAACCGAACTCGCGGAGCGCACGAAACACGGATGAAATTTTCCTCCTCTCGCGCGTACCGCCCGGTTCTCGCTCGGTTTTGTGTAAAAATAGAACAAAACAACAAAAAGCGAAAGAACCGGAGGAATAATTCGTAAGAGAAGAGATTTAACGAAGAATTTTTTTCGCCACGCTCGAAACGACCGGGGGAATAGATAAGCAGACCGTGAGGATCGCCCGGTGGAAATGAAAATGTCTTTTCCCCGAAGAAATGCGCCGGACAAACTGATTAACGACTCGCGGCTCGTGCCCGTGATTTCCAAGCAGGGAGACAATACCGGGGGAATGGGGGAGACCGAGAGAGAGAGAGAGAGAGAATGTTTTACGACGCGTTATTAATATTCAAGCGGCCACGCTCCCCAACGGGAGGGAACAACCTTCTCGAACACGCGGCGAGAACTTTTCGATATTTCTGCAAAGTTTATTTTCACGCGCGGAGAGTACTTCTCGTCCCCGACCACGCGTTGCCCGTCGTGCTCGCAACTTGTTTACTCCGGGACAAGCGAACGCCACGTCGACAACCTCATTATTTCGGCAGCTAGTTAATTTCGCATGGATAGTTCGCCTATTTTCCGCGAAACATCGCCGAGTATGCATAGGAAACGGTTGAACGGGGCCACGGCGTCTAGGCCCGAGCCCTCGCACCCTGCTTTAGGGGGTGGTAGCGCTCCATGTGGCGCTTCGGAGCTGCGGAGAACGCCGGAACTACTTCGATCTCGGCCCTGTTCAACGGGTAAAACGCGACTGTCGGTAACGCAGTTCTCCGACATGGCAGGGACTCGCTTTACCGACAAGTGGTATCGTCGTTCCCTGTTTCACCGCTGATTTACCCCCGAGGTTAGAGGGGTCTTCTTCTAAACTCTCAACTTCATCTTCGATTCGAAGACGTAATCTGAAAAAGGTGCTCTGGTTTGTTGTTTCTCCATTTCCAGTTTCCTCCGCTTGGTTCAACGATTCTGTACAGGGAAGAGAAACTTGTTCTGAACTTAGTTAGACATCTCGTCGAACAAACAACCCCCTCTTCAGCGTGCTGACGCTCTCATCGTCGGGTCGCTGCACACGGAAGCTGGTTCAGAGACCGACGGTGGTTGCCTACTTTATTTCGGCAATTTCGTATGCGCCCATCTACGAGAACTCTCTGTTTATCGGTTCTCTCGGTGTGTTAATTCCGTCGACGTCCCAGCGAGATGCGAGTTCGCGGCACTTGGGGGCAACTTGGCGTTCAAGGGCACTCGATTCCAGCGGAGCCCCGCGTGTCGAAGCGGATCAGCGGTCTTGAATAATAAGTGTTTCCGCGGTGTCGGCTCGAACGGAGTCGTTTTCCCGTCACCGCGGCCACGGGGGACACGATTAATTAATCGCAAACAGGGCCACGCCCCGCTCACGGAGACCCGGAACACCGCGTTCACGCGACTCCACCTAGGCACGTGTGTCGCGTTCCGCCTCGAATATGTACTTTAGCAACTGATCACGATACGCCAGAGGTTCGTTGTACCTTCGCACTTTGGGTCTTCGAATCGATTCGAGCTAGGGCGGGGCCATGGAATGCCCCGCGGAGAGCATCCTTTCGGGGTCCATGGAAATCGGGGTCAACGTGGCCACGTCTACTCGGGTCGCAGAGGGAGAACGAGCATCAATCTTTCGACTTTTCAGAGGATACCGAATTGCCCTCCGCTGTTCTGAGCTCCGTTCAGCCGTGGGACAATAATGCCACGCCCACCGGGGGCGGAGCAACTTGCTACGCCTATTCTGCCGATTTTTTCCTACCGTTGTTTGCCCTACAGCGCAATCACAACGAATACTGCCCTTTGTCCCACGATATTCTATTATTTACGGAAAAAGTCACGGGTTCGAGAGTTAATTGGACGGCGAAACGCGCGCGCGAAAGAGAGACGGGATAGCTCGTCGTACGGTTTGCGAGATGACGTTCGCGAGTGTGCTCTCTGTTTCTTTCCGATGGCGGGCGGAGCTCGTTTGCACCGCGAGAACGACGATCGGAAATTCCGACTGCTCGTTAGCGCGCGAAACCAGCGGAATCGATGATCCGCCCGGTAACAAAAGTCAGCTAGAATATCCAACAAAAGCGGGGAGCTGCGGCAGCGGCGGTTTGCGACCGTGGTTTCCAGGGGATTCGCGAACATTTCTGCGAATAGCACGACTGTCGCGAGCTTCGGAAAATGGCACCACGGGGACACGAAAGTTATCCCCCGCGGGGTCCGGGAACGATCGCGCGATCGGACGATAGCCGTTCGCGCCGCGGCGGATCGCTGCACATCCTAAGAGCCCGCGAGATTACCCTCATCCCCCTTCTCAGCGAGCGAGTCGCGTTAGGCGAGCACGGGCTCTGGCGTAATGACCGTGTGCCCGGCGGAACAGATTAGCGTCGCTTCGCAGTTCTCGAGTTTCGCGGCGTGCCCGGATTGTCCTCGATTCTTCGAGACGTCGCTCGTTCGAATTACCAGCGACAGCTTCCTTTCGGTTCTACCGGAGAGAGAGAGAGAAAGAGAGCGCTGCCGCCCAGTTGCCATCGAAACGGTTCTCTCGAGCTTCAACGTCGAGGATTGAATTTTTTGTCCGCTGCGAATCGGATGAGGGTACCTCTCCGTTCCCCGTTTCCGCCTGGATAAGGGTCTGATCATCTTTTTGCACGACAAGATGAAATCAGCGGAAAACACACCCTAATCCTCCGGCCTTTTCTTCACTTTCGATCAGGAACAGGAACTCCGTTAATCCCTCGGCATCGGCGAGCGACTGTTCCCGATAGGTTCGGATCAATCAGCGCTCTTGGGATACCGTACGGAGTCCCGGAGCTACGGAGCCACGCCTCCGTCAGGCCCCGCCTACTCGGCTGACCTTGATTTTCGCTAATCGAGATTCGATTCATTGATTTCCGATATAATACCGTCCTGAAACGTTGAGCTAGACTTGGGGACAGTTCCTGATGGCTTCAGATTGTCCAATGGGGTTTCGCGTTACAAAGTCACGCCCACTTGAAACCTCGCCTACTTATTGCCGCGTCTATTCGAAGGACTATTCCGATACTTCTTAAAACATTTTCCATCAGTTTCGAACAAGCTTAGGGACAGAATTCCTGGCAGACCGGGATCCAATCATTGGCCCAACGCTCGTGGAGCTCCAGGAGCCGCGAAGTCACGCCCACTCGACTGACCCCGATTTCTAATAGCTGAAACGTGATTCTCCCTCGGCAGGAGCGCGCGAGAATACTTGTCTCGCGGATCAAGAGGTATCGAGGGCGAGTTCTATAGGCGACCGGTGAGGAGAATCGCGCGGAGGTTGCGTACGTGGGTGTGTACGCGCGACAGGCTGACGTGGAAGACGACGCGTCGCGGCGGTCGCGGTTTAAGAGGGTTAACGTGGGAGGGTATGATGTTTTCCATAGGCCATCTGTCGAGGGGCACCCCCCGTCGATTAATTGGAACCCCGCGTATTGATCCAATAACGCGGGCGCCAGATACACAAACCCCGGGGGGAAGGGAGAGAAAACCCCGTGAGGGAGGAGCTCGAGACACGCGAGGGAAACAGCAACAGAGAACGCTCTCTCGTTCGAATCTTCTTTACAGATCCTGCGATCATCTGTTCCCACCGTATCTCGGATGACGTAAGGGAAGAATAATAATGGTGGTCTCGCATTTAACCCTTCGACGGCCGGATATATGCAAGCCTGATTCGCTCGATCGATGAACGTTCAGAATTTTCGAATCATATTTTCTTCTTTCAACTCTGTCTCGGATTTTTTCGAAGATTCGCGACGCAATTTGTAGAATCAGGAATTACCGAAGGAAAAAAAGTCAGTCTACGGATCGAAAGCATCCGAACGCGTGCACTCGCGGCACGCACACCGCACCCCCGTTGCAAAGGGGTTGGCTCCTCGAGCATCGTGTCCCCCTCGAGAACTCGCCATAAAGTCTTTAAAGCGAAGTTATTTTCATTTGGTCGCCGGGGCGACGACGTGTTCCGCGCGTTAATTGTGCACCTTAATTAAAACTAATATCGTCCAAATTAAAATAAATTGAGCCGCGGCGGCGGCCCTCCGGCCCGTACTTCACCAACGAGAAACCAGGCCCGAGGACAGGTCGAGAACGCGTCGTCGGCGGCTTGACGCGTCACGTATCCCCAACCCCTTCGATTCACGGCGGTTGCAATTATCTTAATGGACGTTTACGCGTGTAACGAATCGCGGGACGACGCGTCGTCCACCTTCGTTCCCCGTTGCCCGAAACTCCGCTGCGTTTCTTCGCTCGGGTTTTCCGTTACGATCTTGTTTTCGCTTTGGATCAAGGTAGGCATCGAAGTAGACGTGTCTCTCGTCGTTCGCACTCAGTTTATTGAAAGCCTTTGTTGCTTTACATGCTTTCCCTAGGATCTATGGCTCTCGGGCTAGACGATCGAGCGTTGCGCGTATAGTTTTGTGTTCGTTTCGTTGAAGTATGGTTCTACGTGTGTGCGTTTCTATGATACGGGCAGAGCTGTGCTTTAGGCGTAGCGGTGGAGAATTATCGATGGATTTTATGCATTTTTTTTTTCTAAAAAACATTTTTCCAAAAAATCAATCAATTTCCAAACGTATCTCGATTATTCGAGACAGAAATTCTTGCAATCGACGCGGCAAAATTTGATTTTAATCAATTTTTCCAAAAAATCAATCAATTTCCATATCACGATTATTCGAGACAGAAATTCTTGCAATCGACGCGGCAAAATTTGATTTTAATCAATTTTTCCGAAAAATCAATCAATTTCCATATCACGATTATTCGAGACGGAAATTCTTGCAATCGACGCAGGAAAGTTTGATTTTACCTTAAATTATTAGTTTGATTATTATATGCGGCCATTGATCTATGCCAGGAATAAAATACATTCAACATCAATGCAAATGTGGATCTATTATTAGTCCCGGCAGCGAATTGTGCAAATTTTCTCGATCGAACAGGTCAGAATTGCGCGGACAATCGTCGACAGGCATTGACGTTTCGAATAGAGACGATCGTAGAATAATTGTTGGCAGCGTCATCGATAATTCTCCGACCGCTGGTGCATGGAACAATATGCGATCACGATATCACGACGACGACGGACGGACGGACGGTCGCGTGTGCGTGTGCACGGCAGCCCGATCGCGGGCTACCGCAGCGAGCAACGCATGCTAAATTGCTCACCGTTAATTGCCCGCGAGATCCAGCCAGCTCGCGTTACTCTCGCGGCGAGCTCGCGTGTTTCCGCCGTTCGCGGACTCTTTCTGCGGAAAAACGCGAAGGAGCCGCCGCGCGGATCGATCCCGGAAACGGCGCCGACACGCGTCAACGTATGAACGCTGCGAGAATATTCGAACCGGTTCGATTCTCGATCCCTTACGATCGACACTGTCCCTTCCGTTCGTCTAGACTCTACTTGGAGGAGAGAAGTCCGTCGATCTGCAATTGTCGATAAACAGAAAGAAAATGTTCCATGTATGAAAATTCTTTCGCTGTCTGCGTCTAATAACATTTCATCGTTTATAAACAACCGTTCATATCGATCTACAACAATTGCAGATCCACCGTGAACTCAAAGATAGAAAAAAAATAGAATAAACGGTGCAAGCCCTGTACAAGTCTCTGAAACGATAGCGATCAAATATTTGACAAGGAACAGCGTCTCTGCGTAGTGTACGAACGGTAGTGTCGAGCCGGCCGGCGATGCTGGGTCTCTGTATGTGTGTGCGTGTGTCTGTTTCCGGTACATAGATACTTAAAAAATACATCGAATTAATATACACGTAATACAGATGTCTAAAACGGCCTCTATCTAAAATAATCTATAACAATGTCTACAAAACAATATCTGCTCGCGACCGTGTGATACTCTAGGCTCTACACATCTATAGGGTTCTCTTGTCTAAGGTGTCTCTCACGGCGGATGAACATGGCGGAGTATTTTCTCTTTAAACGATCCTCCCGTGGATCTCTCCGTGTTTTCTTCGATCTCGAGGATCTCTCATCCAGGTAGGAGAAGTGGTATATCCCGGCAGGTGTTGTAGTACGCACAGGGTCGAGACCCACCAGGGTCTACTAGCCGCCGTGTCCACCGTTGCTCTCTCTTTCTTTCTCTCTCCCTCTCTGTGTCTCTCTATCTCTCTCTTTCTCTCTCTCTCTCTCGTGTACACCCTCCGACAGAGCACCCTCTTCGGCCTCTCCTGTGCGAGTCGCATCGCCGCCTGGTGGCTGTGCCCTCTACCAACCGGTAGGAAGGTTAGATGACAACCCACCCCCAACATTACCACTACCACCACCAGCACCACTACCACCAACCACCACCACCACCATCAACCACCACCACCACCGTCACCATCACCAGCACACTAGCGAACAGCACCGTAGCCTCCGGCCACCTCCACGTGCACCTACGAGGGTAGGGCACGACCACCGATACCGGCAACACACCACCACCATCATTCGTGAAATCCGACTCCGACCTCCAAGCTTCTCTTCTCTTTCGAATCGTAGCCGTGCCGCGCCCGTTAATCCAACGGCTAATCAATTCTCACCAGCTTTCGAATCCTAACCGATTTCTCCCCGTTAACCACCAAAAGCAACAACAAAATAACATCTTCGATAGTCGATCAGCAAATCTGGCCAAGAAAAAAAGTCTGTCCGCGTTTCCGTTCACAAATAATTCGACGGTTCCTCTATACCCCCTCTCTCTCTCTCTCACACACTGCTAGGATGGAATCTCGCCGGATAGTTCTCCCGATGGATTCGCGTATCGACCAGCATCCGGACCCCCCCCGGTCTGGAACGTCTTCCTTTCAGCTACGCGAAGGGGAGAGAGCGCGAGAGAGAGAGAGAGAGCCAACCACCACCGTTCCGAATCGATAACAGAATCTCGGGGTGAGATCGGTGAAAACTGTTCACACCAGAGGTCTGTGCCAGTGCTCGGTTGTTTACAGCGTCTGATGAATTAGCCGGGGAAATCGATCGGGGGATTGTCGAAGAACGCCGCAGAGTTAGAGAGAGAGACATTTCCTTCTCCAGAGTTGCATCGGGTGTTGTACGTGTGGCAAGGGAGCGAGCGAGGGTTACGATCCGCGTCTGTGTACGTCATTCGGACACCGATCGAACGTCGTCGTGGTTAGCAGAAACTCTGATCGAAACTGGGGAAACCGAGCTGCCTAGAGGGGGAGAAGAGAGAGAGAGGGAGAGAGAGAGAGAGAGAGGGTCGGCTTCCGAGGGAAAGAGAAAGCCTAACGATCGACCTAAACCCGGCGTTAACCTTTTCATCGACCCCGTTCGAGTTCTCCACTACCCCGTCGTGGCGCCGCTCTAATTCGGTACACCGAGCCGAGGCGAGTCGCGCACGGAAACAAGCCTGATTCATTATTCAATGAACCGATCGCGTTACGTTCCGGGGACCGTGCTGGGAACCGCGGCTGGAATCCCCGAAAAGAGAAAAAGAAAAAAAAACTAGGCCACAAGCCAATCCGCCCGGTTCTCCGCGCGGCGCGCCGTGTTTCACCGTTCTTCGATCGCGGAGAAATAGAATCTCGCGGAAACGACGCGACGCGGATACCGCGCGCGCCCCTTAAATAGGCTCGGACAGAGACCCGCTTCCTTCCTCAGGGTGGAACGAAACCCGCTTCATCGACGGGTTCTATTTCGAGAGCCTCGCCACCCCGAAAATCAAACAACCCCCCGCCCGTTTATCGAGCAAAGAGAAGAAGAAGAAGGTTAGACGACTCCCCGGCGTCCGAGAAAACACGACCGGGCTCGGCCATCTTGCGAATCCGCACAGTCCGATGGAGTTTTCATCGGTCCCACTCGGTCCATCGTTACCAACTGAGGGAGCGCGATCGTTTCCCGTCGAATCGCGACGGTCGCGCGCCGCCGACCGCTCTCTTACTCGACTCTGCTTATTTTTCAGGGTTCTCGTCTCGTTTATCGGACCCGAGAAACTCGTTACGGTTACCACGCCGCACCTTTCGAAAACACCTCGAGGTTTTTTTTACCGATGCTCTTTCTCTCTCTCTCGCTCTCGTTCTCTCTCCAGGCAATATGGTGTTCGTTCGACGCCTCTGAAAATTCACCGGTGTACGGAAAACTCGACTCATCTTTTACGCGCGACCTTCACGAAGCACGAGAGTACCTTGAAGAAAAAAAAAAACACTTCTCAAAATTTCTCTACGCCCCTCCCCTCCATCTCTCTTTCTCCCCGGTTTTTCTTCGTCGTTTCCTCCAACGGAGGAAGCACACTGAGCCGAGGAAAAGGGTGTCGCGTCCATCGATGAGGATCACCAAACGAGGACAATGTCCCATCACACCAGTAACTGTTCAAAGGCGTACTGCTGTGACAGGACAATATCCCCGGCAGGTGTTCGAATCGGCAACATCGGCGGAAGATCTACGACGAGGCTGGTTCGTTCGTCCGGACGCATCGTCACCGGCAGCGATCTCTTCGGCGCTCGGGGTTTTTACAGGGTTCACCTTTTGTCAGGGTGGCCGCGAGTTTTCTCACGCCCTCTCGTCGGAGGTTAGCCGCCGCGCCGCGTCGGTCGATGTGGTGTCGCGTACCCAAGTGGACGACGACGTGGTGTTCGAACGGTGGTTTGAACGAGGTTTGCGGACGACGCGGTGTCGGCGGAACGAAGCAGCCCGAGACTCGAAGAGTGGTGGTGCGATGATTATAACGACGATGACGATGATGATGGCGGTGGTGGAGGCGATGGTGACGACGACGATGGTGGAGTTTCTTTTCTTTTGGATCTCTCGGTGTGTCTCGCGCAGAGACGTCCGAAATCCTGCGGAGGCGGTATCGCACGGTCGAGCGTCCCGACGGCACTGCGTCGCTCGGTGTCGGCGCCGCTTCCGCACCCTGCCCCTGCCCCACCAACGGGGGTAGCTTCTCCTCCAGGCTCTGGGAGCCCCACCAGCCAGACGCCTCTCTCTCTCTCTCCTGGTCCGCGTTTCTCCCCGCCGGCCCCTGCCCCCTCCCCTCTCGCGAACCAACCCCCACGGGCGAGGGTGGAAGGACGGCGAAGGGTGGCCAGTGCGCGTGTCTGGCCGCGTGTACGTGCGAGCGAAGGGGGGCCGACGAGACCAACAGAGACGGACGAGGGCAGGGAGCAGCAGCAGCAGCAGCAGCAGCAGCGCGCGGCCAGGCTGAAGAAGGGAGAGCCGGAGAAAGGGAGGAAAGTAACCCTCGACGTTGCCGAGGGCCAGCGGGGGACTATGCCACACCGCCGCTATGCCGCCAACCTCTGTCGAACTCCTCCGCTCTCTCTCTCTCTCTTTCTCTCTCTCACTCTGGCATTGGCTGTCTATTCAAACTACTCAAAATACTCGAATTATTCTCGCGGCCAGCTTTCCTATCCCCCCACCTCCCCGCCCGCTCTTCCCCTTCAACTCGCGCACGCCCTCGCCATCCCGGTCGCACGGAGACCAACCCCCTTCGTTACGCATCCAAGATTATTTCGATAAGAACCATGGAATCGGCCGAACGTGCTTCGAATCTGCCAGCTATTGTCGTTATTGGGCGACTGCGGATTTTGCGGAGCTGTCGCGCGGATGTGGTAGCCACTCTCGCGTTCACGAACCTATGGAAGAGGTTGCGAAGATGCGCGGACAGCGTTTCGTGCTTGTATTATTTCGGTGCTCGTTAACGCGTCGTCTGTCCGCTTCCTTTCGCAGTGCGTCGGGTCGCGGACGAACTTGGAACGAAGGAAAACGGGGTTGGACGGTCGGGTACTTAAATATTTTTTGAAATTCTTTTTGGATTATCTACCCGTTTCGGATCGCATTTAAAATCCGCGACGATCGCTCGAACTTCTCGGACGACGACGCTGGGACGCAATCTAGATTTTTTTCCGTCACGATCGAAAAGGCCGCCGGAAAAACGGCGGCGATCATTCCTCCCCGCGGTACAAAAGGTCACGGCTAACCGTCGACTTCCGCGAAGCCTTAATTCGCGTTAATCACGCGATCCATGGAGAAAGAATCGATCCGTTTTTTTTGTTGTGCCTGCGACTGATATATATATCCTCCGCTGCGCTGCTGTCCCCCGCTCCCCCCGGGACAATTTTCTCTCGTTAACGCAACGCGACGTTACGGAGCGGTAGACTCGCTCGCTGTGGACCGTCCGGCGAGTACCATTGGCCGTGCGCCGCGAGTCCATGGTGGTCCGCTGCTACGGAACGGCGGGGACGAGACCGCGACGCTAACGAGGGAAGACCGTGGATTCAGTCTGCTAGACTGGAGGCGTGATGTAAGCGGACACGCGTCGCAGCGCGACGGTAGAAGGGACGGAGAATGGAATAATTATGTAACATCGATACAGCCGGATAAATTCGGCCTGGGCGGGACGCAACGCGGATAAACTTTCGGGGCGCGGGCCACCGGGAAATCGTGGTCGCCGCGCCCCTCCCTTGCGTCGCGGCCGAGGGAAATTCAAACGGGCAAGTTGGCGGCCGAGCTTGGCTTTACTGTCTAATAGTAAGCGGAATTTCACACATTTATCACCGAACGATGATGACTTATTATCGGAAATTTTTAATTTTCCACGAAAATCCGAAGGCCAGTGGAATGAGTAGCGAACTTCGCGTGAGAACTTCACTTGGATCGAGGGAGGTCTTGCCGAGGAAAGCATCGTTTATGCAATCCGTTGACCTCTTTCAACCCCTTGGCCCGCGATTTATTTCGCAGCTACGACGAGCAGAGCTCTCGCCCTCCGCGTCCGAAGGGGTTGAGACAGCGAAGTAAGTTCCGAGTAGTATTTCAGAGATTCGCGAGCCCAATCCCCACCATCCCGGCCAGGTGTTCCCCTCGTTCGTCAGTGCCGCGCGTTAATTCGCATTATCTCGGCCCACGAGGTGTGCAGGGTTCGTCAAAGAATTCGCAGCGATACCGGAGAGAGAGAGAGAGAGAGTGGGAGAAGGTCCTCAAGAATTTTTCGAAAGAGGATTAACTGCGTCGAACGGAGAAGACACGATTCGCAGGGGAAAAAAACCCGAGCTAATGCGAGGTGAAATGGTAGCCCAGAGAGGCGGCACGAGCGCCGGAGAAGGATCCACCGGGGCGAGAGCGGAGAGAGAAGGAGACAGTGCAAGTTTACGGGGAAATTAGGCGGCGAAAGAGAAAACGAGCGTCGCATCTTCCGATAGACGTTCCCGTAGGGGCGGAACGTTGCAAAAGGGAGCGCGCGACAACTCGGAGGGGCAAGAACGGAGGGGCGTATTGATCCACCAGCTGCGCGTTTCTCTTACCCCTCGCCTCCGCCGTTCTCCCAGCCTCTCCTCCCCCACTGGCCGACTCTCCCTCGAACCGGCTCTCGCCCCGTTTCACTTTGCCCTCCCCTCTTTCTCTCCTGGGTACACCCTTTGCGTCTCGCTCGCCGCAGCTCGGACGACTATAGCGATGGGAATGATGCCCTCGCGAGCGATATCGACGATCCTCAACTGCTCTCTT
Organism: Lasioglossum leucozonium; assembly: GCA_028454225.1. Taxonomy (NCBI): domain Eukaryota; kingdom Metazoa; phylum Arthropoda; class Insecta; order Hymenoptera; family Halictidae; genus Lasioglossum; species Lasioglossum leucozonium. Next base: position 4,496,924 of record CM052211.1, on the reverse strand, counting down.
TCTCTCTCTCTCTCTCGGTATCGTTCGTCCATGGGAAGATGTGCCAGGAAAACTGTGCGCCCCACCGCTACTCCCTGTCCCTGGTCTCCCGACGCAAGTATTTCCCTTGCAGCGGCCCGTACCGCTCAAAACAGAAATTAGCCCGTCAACTGTCCTCCCTGGCGCAGGTCGTCATCTTCTCGTGGACGAACAGTAGCACAGTCTCCTTTTCTCGGTTCTGGGAAAAGTACTGCGCGGTCCTGGAAAGACGACTAAGAGGATAGTTGGCGCCCCTCTGATAACCGCTACTTCAATCAGTATGTGCGACCGCGAACAACGAGCCAGGACTGAAACTACTCGCGTTCCCCTCTCCGCGATGACCAATGGGACGCGCGTTCCCCTCGCTCGTCTTCTTCCTAGCAACGCACAGTACGCGCCACCCTCCGACCCAATCGGAGATAGAAATTCGAGGCGAGTAGCTTCATAGGGAGGTGGAAAATTTTCCATAAAAATCCAACAGATATGCGCGAGAGTTCCTCTCGGCTTCTCAGCCAAACTTCGCTTCGACCTTGCCGGTTCCAACGGTTGCGCGCGTCCTCTTTCTCCAAGTTCTCAAGGCTTCGGCTCCGCGAGAAGCACAACCATTGTTTGGAACGGCCAACTATCGTCTGAATCCGTCACCACCGTCCCTTCTCGTTCCTGTCAGCCCACGGTCCTCCTCCTCTAGGTCCGCTACGCTCGCACACGGACGGCCCTCTCCCTTCCTCTCTAATCCTCCCGGCCCCTCGGCACCGGCACTCGAGGCTGTTCCGCGCCGGTCCGCGCGTCCTCGTCTCTCGCGATAGAGCCGAACCCGAACCGGAGCAACGTGCCGCCGATGCTGATCCGCTCACCCTCGCGACCCGGCTTCCGCTCACCCTCTCTTCGAATCGCTCCGAACCTGCCGCGTCGACGCTACCTCTCCTCCGCTCCAGAGGAGAACAACCCGGAGAGAGAGTTTGGTGCACCCGACAAGCTGTTACGGAGACACCCCTTCCAACGGCATTCCTTACGGCCGCTCGCGTGACCCGATGGGCTACATAGAAGAGCCCCGTCGCGTCGCGTCGCGTTGGCTCGCGACTCGGTCAAGAGCCCTGTAACGATACCGGTCAGGTCGTTCTCGACCGCGAATACCTTGATCCGATTTTACGCTGAACCTATCTTCGCGCTCAAACCGATAGAAATGTTTTATGGATCGAACCTGCAGCGCCGGAATCATTCATTGATTCATTATACATTATTCACGATCGACAAAACGGAATGTTTATCATGGATAGCGACAAATTCCACGCACAACGAAAGTTTTTATGCGTCAATGTCAAGATTGTTTGCATTGGAAACCATAATGGTTCTCAAGGATCGGTCGAACACAAGAAGTTTAATTGCTAAGTTGATCGAACATGTAGTCATTAATTGATTCAATATACATTATTCACGATCGACAAAACGGAATGTTTATCATGGATAGCGACAAATTCCACGCACAACGAAAGTTTTTATGCGTCAATGTCAAGATTGTTTGGATTGGAATCCATGAAGGTTCTCAAGGATCGGTCGAACACAAGAAGTTTAATTGCTAAGTAGATCGAACCTGTAGTCATTAATTGATTCATTATACATTATTCACGATCGACAAAATGGAATATTTAGAAATGTTTTAGCTGAGAGAAACGACATAGCTCTATTTATTTAAATTTTCATCAGTTTTGAACACAATATGTGCTTGGACAGGGAAATTTAGCCAATCAGTTTCCATGGAAGCAACTTGATATTTTTTATAATAGTAAAATGAAAAATATAAAAAGTGTCGTTTGATCCGTCGTTTAGCGTTAACCCCCTGGTCTATCGTTTGGGGCATATGCTCTCCCTGGTAGCTTTTTCTGTTCTGTGAGCGACGGTTCTCTGGAATTTTTTTCGAATTTCTAGGGAATTTCTAGGGTGACTGTAGGCGAATTGATTTTTCCTCGAAACTACCACTCTGGTCGGGGTAGGCGAAATCCAGTTGACCATTGGTCTTCAAGCTTTGTTAATTTAAGCAATCCTTATGAGTAGACTGTGGATCTTCGTGCAAAATAAAAATTGTCTGCATCGATTGCAAGAAGTATGAACGAAATTGAATGTTATTTCATCCCTTAATGATTTTAATAGAGGAGCAACCATAGATTGACAACGTCAACGTTTTAAATTTTCCAACAATTTTTCATTTCATCTAAGTTTGCCATAAATGCATAAAATTAGTATAAAATTATTTCTAGGTGGTGCATATAAAGAAAAACGTTTCAATATTCTTTTATCATATTATGATAAATCTAAAGAAAAAGTATTAAAAAGTTAATATGCACAAATATTTATGGAAATCTTTTAGAACGTTTAGTGGAACCGTGGAGCACAGTTTGAACAGCACTGCAGTAGATATTTTTATATTAAACGCCACAGTGCAGTTAGTCCATTGGTGGTTCGATGCGATTCAAGGTCGCGCGTTTAATCCTCTTACCCTGTTGCGTAAGGGATGAAGAGATAATAACCAAGTATACACGTGAAATCTTCATAATATAGAACATCTCGCTGCCACGCTCGATTAGAGAATCGCCACAGTGACCCGTTGCCATTGGCTCGAAGCTTTTCTTAGAATTTATCAATTAATTTAAACGGTGGTTTGCGAAACGATCTAGCAGATTTGAACATTCTACATTTTCCAAATCGCGCGACATCGCGCATTCGTCGAGTCCGTCCGTGTATTTTTCAACTCGAGTCTCGTATATTTTTCAACCCTTTCGGTGTCGCGTCGCGCTATCGTCCGGGCCCGAAACGAACTGGGTTATGGCAGGTTAAGTCTAATTGGTTGTCAACGCGCGCCGCGTTGAATTCCTCCGCGCGCGCGTACGCTCGCAGATTCGTTCCTGTTTCGACGAATGGAATCGAGTTTCCGGAAGAACCGGGGGTTGACGGGACGGGGACGGGGGGGCAGGGTTTGCGAGCGAGGGTGAACGCGCGAGGAGGACCCGGGTCTGCCGGGAATATCGATAATAGACGGCGATCGGTAGTACTCGCGATGACTGTGATGGATGAAGAAGATGGACAGATACACGCACCGAGCTCGATCCTCGCGGGACCGTCGAATCGATGCCAGTTACCAGTAACGAAGGGTGACAGCGGAGCGAAAATAAAATATTGCATCGTCTTTTCACCCCTATCGATTCGACATCGACGAGTTATACGGCGAGAGAGATAGAAAGAGTAACGCTCCTGGCCCGGAAGAAACGAGGGGGGCGGGGGTGGTGAAACGTTGCTGCGTGTTTAGCCGTGGGTTCTTTCGACGACTTTATGGTCACCCTTCCGCGAGAATGGTACTCTTATTTTCCCACCCTCAAAGCAAAGGATTCACTTCTCGGGATATGTACAGTGTTTATCGATAATTGTCCAAAGCACTGGTCCGGCCAGGGACAATTATCTACCAGGGATACTATTCTTTGACTTCTGCCGAACATAGAACAAGACAACGAAGCCCGAGGTCGCCGAAAAGTGTAAACATAACCGATCCAATAACAATACTTCTTCAATTCTCAGGAACTTTGACCAATCCAGTTTTGTCACTGGATTAGTAGCGATCCTCCGGTCTCACACCGATTTACGCAGTCTCTCGAGCTTCAGGGCTCCTCGCGGACTTTACCCCGCTGTAGTGGGGATAGTTTTGGAAGAGTTATAGGTCTGACACTTGGGACATTTATCGATAAAACACTGTACCTGCCGAACGATTGCTCCCGACGCGTATCACCGAAACGTATCCCGTTTCTCGGGTTTCTGGCTAGTTCAGCGACGGTGAATAGGAGAAGGAGGAAGTTTTATCAGAGGATGCTTACCTTGAGGGTCCGCGGCTTCCGTAGGTCGAAGAATTGGGGATGGGGTGGGATCTCGAAACGGTGGTAGTCGGGCAGCCTGCGTGGAACAAAAAGCGAGCACCTTTGTAATCGTCGTTCCGCGTTCCTTAAATGTTCATATATGCTGAAATACAGGGTCACCTAACGTTTTCACCTCGAATATCTTTGTTTTCAATGATGCCGTACCGGTGAAAAGTTTGTAATCACTTGGTAAACTGAGGGAAGCAGGATATTTATAAAAGAAACCGAATGCCTTTACAGAGCAAGCAAGAGTTATTTGTCAAAATAAGAATTGCCGACCAGGGAATGCATATTTTTCTTCAAATTTTCCTGAAAAACAATTGCATGAGAGGACAATAATTCACCCATTGTTGTTCTACACGTTCAATCAACAAATTGTGTTTCATTTATATTATTTTTTAAACACCAGCGACAGTCCCTTCGGTTAGGAATTCAGTGACTACAATCACTCAAGATCGTTCAAGGTCACAAAGTGTTTAACAGGTGGTGGTCCCAAAGAATACAGGTGACTTGAGATCTTGCGTGGCTTCGTACGAGCCCCGTTGACCGTTCAACTTTGTCCCAAAGACGTATCTTCAAGAACACCAGAAATATTCGAGGCGCAAAAGTTAGGCGGCTCACCCTGCGTAATCGTTGACTGAAAATTTGATCTGGGATCGAAGGGCCGTTTTACGAAATTCTGTCGTAACGAGAGGGAACGTCTAATCGAGATTTAACGAGCTCTCGCGGCCGGGTAGATCGCGGACAAAAGGGGGGGGAACGGGACGAAACCGGACCGATCGGTCCATTGTCGTTTAATTAACGTACCTGACGTCGATCGTGGTAATGAGCAGCCTGTGCAGGGAGAACAGGGGCGCGAGAGTGGCCACAACGGTAGTCATCATCAGCAACGGTATCGTCTGGAATGGAATAGAGACAGGCAAAAGTGCAGAGTGTTTGGGAACCTTTTTTTTTCCACGGAACGCATCGCGCGACCGGGAAGAATGCGAAAGAGAAAACGAGGGGGCAGGTGGGGGGGGGGGGGGGGGGGGGTGGGGGAACGGGATGGGACGGGGGGGGGTGGTTCGACGCGTTTGAAATATTCAAAGCCGCGCGCGGCATCAACGTAAACGCGAAAAGGAAATGGGAACCGACCGTTGCCTGCGGGGCCCGAACAATAAATTACCGGTGAAAAGCCAACCGCTGGGAGAACGTTTCGCCGCGCGGCCCGCCGGTAATTAAAACACCAGCGGAGCCTGCCGTCAATTATGCAATGATACGGGAGAGAGAAAGAGAGAGAGGTAGAGCAACGTCGGCTTCTATTCGCGCCGTAGTAACGAGATTTAATCGACGACACCTGAACCCGGAATCAAAGGAATCGCCGACCTGCCTCGATTACCCCATTGTCTTTTAAACTGTTAATCGAACCCATCGCTGAGAACAGCTCGGTTCTTTAACCGCGGATAATTAACCCTGAAACAATGGTCCAAGTATTTCTCGCTTACTCCTCGAGGAGAAGTCGTTCGTTCCGTTTGTTCGCGAGTACGCTTGCAGGCATTTTATGCGCTAGAGAAAAATGGAGGGACAGAAGCGAAAATGTCTTGGTGTTTTCGTTTGATCTGAATTTTTTTTTCATTGAAGCTCTTCAGACCCTTATACGGGTCTATTTCGTTTTAAAATTTGTTGGTACAGTGTTACAAGTGTAAAGAGTGATCTTTTTACAAATACGGACTGATTTTTGAGCAGCCTGCTAACGAGTAGAAATGCACACACGCGTGCGCAAATATAGCGAAAGGCCTCCGACAAACGCGTAACAGCGGCGCGGGGAGGATCGATCTTTGGAGATCGGTCAGCCCGGAAGCTTGCGCGAACACGATTCCCCTGTTTCTAATTGGTGTACCGTTGTGTGATGTTTCAGTGCCGGCATGGAGGCGGCGAACGGTGCGATCGAGCACGATTTCCACAATGCCTTGGTGCCTATAAACGGTAGCCATTCTGGTAGCTCCGGCAGGAGTACGCCGAACGGAGGGGACCCGGCGCCGGGTAAACTGTTCGTCGGCGGATTGTCATGGCAGACCAGCAGCGAGAGGCTTAGGCAGTACTTTGGGATGTTCGGCACAGTCACCGACGTGCTCATCATGAAGGATCCGGTCACACAGGTCGGTCTCTAATCGATGGAAGCTCTCTCGGCTCGTCCATCTCGAGCGGTGGCCGGCTCGCAAGCTTCATCCCACACCACACTTCCGGTTCCTGGTTAATCCACGATTCGGCCGGATACGGTCGCTCGGCCCTGGCGCCATTTTTATTATTTACATCCACGGAACAAAGCCTGAGAGAGAGAAAAGGGAAGGCTGGAACGCCGTTTGCCGAACGTTCCGGGTCCGGACTCTCCAGCCCCGGTTACTTTGCGGGCGGGTCTCTCGGACGCTCTGTGAGATATTCGAATGAAATAAAATGTGAAACGGTAGGTGCATGTCCGCTGTAACTCTGTAGAATTTTTTCGGATTTTTTGGTTCACCGTACTGGGTAGGGGAGAATTGTTTGTCGGAGTTGGTACTGAAACTACTACCCCCCCTAACACCTGAGAGATGCGTACACCGAGAACGTTGTTATCCGTAACTGCCGATTGTTTTATCATTTTGTTAATTGTTATTTGTAAAAGAACTTCTTGAAGTCTCTAGCTACCGCAATATCGTTTTTAAATAAAAGGAAAAAAGGTACAATCAGTACATACCCTGAATGTAGTTCGAGCCCGAATAGAAGTTTGACCAAGTAACCTAAAATTTTGAAAAAATTCTATGAAGTAGAGCATACATGCCGCTACTATATGCTTTTCGTTTCATTCAGATATGTTGCATAGCACTCGAGAAACACGGTCGCAAGGTTAGGGGTCGCGAGGGTCGGATACGTCCGAGGCTTATTCAACGGATATATTATAATCGTACGTTGTTGTTCCGCCTAAAATAGTTCCAGGGCCGATCGCTTCACGTCCGATTAGATCGGTTCTGTGTGGGTGGCGGGACGATTGTTTCCGGGGGAGGCTTGCGAACGGGGCTGAAGATCATTGCGAGCCGACCACCGCCGCGGTAAAAGATTTCTCTCGTCTATTTCCTCCTCGATAGGTCAAATCGTTTCCGTCGAGAATAATCTACGTTGTTTCGGCCGAGCCGAAAAGCTCTTCGGTTTTTCATTTTCGGGTGTTCGTGGGAGGGCGGGGGTGTAGCGATCGAAAATAGAGGGGAACAAAGAGAGAAAAGCCAAAAAAAAAAAATAAATAAATAAATAAAAGGAAACGCGAACACGCGGGAGTTGGATATTCGCCTCGAGGAGATTCGATGCACCAGTTTCTTCCTTCCACTTTTGCACGAGACTTCACACAGTAGAACCGTAGAGAAGAAGTTGTAACTAATCGATGTAACTAATTATTTGCTGAGACAGTGTAAAGGATGTAGAAAGTGTATCTTGGTACTTATTACTGTAATTAAAACATTGACTTGTATTTACAAAACGTAAAAGGTGGAAAAGAGGCAGAGGCTCGTTTCTAAACAAAAAAAAAAAACAAAGAGTAAGCAACTGTTGTACGTTCTCACACACAGACACGCCCCGGGATTATATTTATCTATAAATATACATACTACTATTACATTTGTCTCTATCGTATAGATACATCTATATATCCGGTAGCGATGCAATTAACGATCGTAATTCTCAGTTGAGTCTTTTTTATCATTATATTATATATTAATTCGAAGTCCTTGTCTCACGTAATCCTAGAATGTTTGTCTTACATTGGCTTGGACAGTCTTGCATGTAAACGGTAGTTTTGGTAGTATTTAGTTAATTTGTATATAAGAGAAGAGATCTATATATTTATATACCACCGGTACCATTTTTTTTTTTCGACGTATACAGTGCGAGAGAGCGCGAGAGAGTGAGAAAGAGAGAGCGTGAGAACGGTTCTCCATTTGCGAGAGAGGAGAGGTGGAGGAGAGCCTGCGCGACAGCGGAGTGGTTGACCGACCGGCGTGTCGCGCGACCTCTCGAACCGCACGCGTTAAAACGGCAGCGCGGAGCGTGAAAAGCTTTAGCCCTAGTCACTCTCTTATCGAGCATTATAGGCAGGTGCCTGCGCCGAGCAGGCGCGTCGAGCTAGGGAAGCGAGAGAGTCAGGTTTTGTCCGTCGGGGAAGCGAGAACACACACACAGAGAAAGAAAGAACAAAGTACACAGATAGGTAGGTAGGTAGGTAGGCAGGCAGGAAAGAGCGGGCGAAATGGCGAGGAAAGAGCAAAATGCAAAAAAAAGGGGAAAGATGAGAGAGACGGTCGTTGTGCATCGTGGCCGTTCTGGCTTGTTCGGTTACAGCGTAGTCGCGGGTTCGGCTTCATCACGTTCGCCGAGCCAGGTAGCGTGGACAAGGTGCTGAAGTGTCCAATCCACACGCTGGACGGCAAGAAGATCGACCCGAAGCACGCGACGCCGAAGAACCGCGCGAAACAGGCGAACCGCACCAAGAAGATCTTCGTCGGAGGGGTGAGCCAGGACACGAGCAGCGACGAAGTGAAGGCCTACTTCAACCAGTTCGGCAAGGTCGAGGAGACGGTGATGCTGATGGACCAGCAGACGAAACGGCACCGGGGCTTCGGGTTCGTCACGTTCGAGAACGAGGACGTGGTGGACCGCGTGTGCGAGATCCATTTCCACACGATCAAGAACAAGAAAGTCGAGTGCAAGAAGGCGCAGCCGAAGGAGGCGGTGCAGCCTGGCGCGCTGGCCCTCGGCAAGAGGGTGGTGCTGGGCGCGTTGGGCGTCCGGCTGGCGCCACAGCCGCCGCTCCCGGTAGCCGCAGCTTCGCAGATCGTCGCCGCGCAGGCACAGGCGCAGGTACAGGCGGCCGCGGCCGCAGCCGCAGCCGCGCAGGTCCAGAACGCCGTGGCCGGATACGGGAAGCTGTTCGCGAGCAGCTACCCGGCGCTTTCCGCGTACCGATACGCGCCGTACCCGATCCCGGCGGCTGCGGTGGCGGCTGCCGCGGCTGCGGCCGCTCCTGCCCCCGCGCCAGCACCGCCCGCAGCCACGGCAGCCACGCCGGCAGCCGCCGCGGGCGCTCCGGCTAATCCCTACCAAGGATACTCCCTCACGAACGTCGACATGTCCAGCTTCCAGGGCGTCGACTGGGGCTCCATGTACGGGATGGGCATGTACGTGTAAACCCGTTCCGAGCTCGCAAAACAAAAAAAAAGAAAAAATTCATAACTCACACTCGTCGGACACGACCAACTCTGATCCGACCCAACGAGCCAACCCGACGACACCGTTTCACACAGACAGCTTCCTTCCGTGTTGGCCTTGCTCTCCCCCCAACCCCAAACGAACCGTCAGCCTTCCGGGTTCTTTCTTTTCTACTCCGAGCTTCCATCTTCCGACGGTCTTACACACACTCCCACACACACACACACCGACACACGCGTTGCGCATAAACGCGCGCCGGTGAGCCTCCTCGCACCGTGAACGGCTGAACGGTGCGCGCTTCGTACTTATACATATACAAATATTGTGTATATTTCCTCGAGGAGGAGAGAAGTAAGAGAAAAACCGCACGGAAGCGCGAGCGAGCTCGGACCAGGATCAGAGTCCCTCTACAGGCCGGCGCGAGCGAAGCGAGGACTGTTTTTTTTTTTTCTTGTTTCCCGGCCGGGACACACACCGAAGTCATTCTTTTCTTGCGTTTAATTCTTACACGTCGTTATATCGCTTGTCAATTAATTTATTAGCGGGAGAGCCTGAGATTTTTCGGAGTGACCGTGTGAAAGCGACGCGTGAACGGTGGTGTGCTTTTGCATGAAAGATATTCAAGAGAGACAGTGCGATCGGATGACGATGCTGTGAGCGAATGAGAGAGCGAGAGCGAGGTAATGGGTGAACGAGCGCGCGTTCAACCCGCGAGAGAGAGAGAAAGAGAGAGAGAGAGTCTTGCGTTTCGCGTTTTTTTTTCCGCCGCACTCGGTTCCTATAATAGTTAGATTAGCATGCTCCCCCCCGAGAAACAAACAAATACACACACACACACACATTCATACATACGAGGCACATCGCGATCCGCGGTGATTCCCGCCGGCCATTCGCCGCGCCAGTTCGTACACGACGACGAAACAACAACAAAAGAACGCTGCTTACTTACTTACTTAATTACACACTTACTTAACTAATTAATTAAGCGATATATACCGGCGACCATCAAGCAATAAAACAGGGGAGTTAGAAACAGAGAGAAAGAGATGACAAGAAAGCCGCGGACGTCGCGACGCGCGATCCCAAACCTCTCGTCCCGGCCGTTCGCGATAAATGCCGGAGGATCACGCCGCGAAACGAGCACGCCACGAGTATACACGCGACGCCTCTTTCGATCACCGACCCGCGACCCTACACTCCCCGGAAGACTTGCAACCTGAGAAAAAGTCAATCTCGAATTTGAACGTTTCGCTGTATACAAAAAACTGTTTCCGACGAGCAGACCTACGGAAAATCGATTAGTCGCGTCGAGTTGGGTCGACACTGGGTCGGCGACAGCCCATCATCCTCTCTCTTCCCGTTCCGTTACACGAGGCAGTTCTCCCGTTGGTCGCTAATTTCCTCTCCGCCTCGGTGAAAGTGCCAAACGAAACCGCCGGACCGATCCTCGAGGGAACGTCGCCGGGACCATCCACGGATACCCACGCGACCGTACCGCAAAATACAAGCTGTGCTCGTTACCCGGCGTGCACTTCCGGTCGGGGGTGTGCGATTCTCTTCCTGCGTTCCGGAACGTTCGATCGATCGCGCAGACGGCTACGGCCGATCCACAGGTTAATTATTAAACGGGATAATCTTTCGAGAGACGATCCCGACACGATCTCACTGCAACACGGTCGCGATTCTTCGCGAAGGGATCCAGCTGTCCGAGCGAAGAACAAACGGACTTCGTTCGGACAACGGGGAAGGAAAGGGAGAGCGCGAACGTGATCGAACGGTTCCGACTCGCTGGCCGATCTCCGGATTGGATCGCCTAATCGCGGCGGCCGCAACAGGTGCGCAAGCGGGGACCCTCGTAGAACGCGAGAACGGCGCCGCGGCGAGGGCGTGTAAGGGTCGCGAGCGCGCGGCCGACCCGGCACGCGACACGCTCCGCATGTAGAAAGGAGCGGCGTACAGGGAACGCGCGCGTCTAAATAGGGATAGTTATGTATAGGTATACATATATTTTTCTCCGAGTAATGGAAGACAATATTTACTCCATCGCGCGCTCGCCCGCCCACCCGCTTTTCACAGTCGGCCGAACACCGGCGTTTCTCCGGTGGCCGGCGGAGGGAGGGCGAGGGAGCCGCCACGCGATTCGAGACAACAGTGACGGACGACGCGTTTTTTCGAGGAACGATACTCAAGTTTCTAGGTATACATACGTACATACATACATACATATATGTATATATGTACAGAACGTGTACGTATACGTATAATGTATATGTATAGTTTGAGGTCGCGGCGTACCGAGAGTGAAAGAGAGAGAGAGAAAGTGAAAGAGAGAGAGAGACAGACAGATAGGGAGCCGCGACCGCGACTGCAAAACTGCGATCACGATTTACGATTAAACAAAAAACGGAACCCAAGATCGAGATTAGCTCAGCGTAGGTTACAGACCCGCGAAATCCTAGTTCGTAAGTTTCAAGCAGGTGTAAGTTTAGACTCGTAAGACGTTTGTGAGAATAACGAAGATTCGATACTTAATTTATACGCGTCCGACCGCGACCAGATCCTCCCGCGATCGCGTCGCGGATGATCCGGCGATCGATCGCGGCTGAGACACGGCTCTCGCCGCTTCGATCACGTGCGACTCGGATCACCGACGAGGATATAAACGACGTCTTTCGCGATCGCACCGCTCGCGCTCTCGAGAATCCTCTTTTTTTTTTCTTTCTCCTCCTTAATCCGAGCGTTTCCGTTGCTCGTATTTTCCTTTCCCGTGATTTTTTATTTTATCGTTTTGCGAGACGCCGACGCGTCGAACCGCGGATCTCTTCCGAGCGCGAGCGAGCGATCTTACTGGTACACCAGTCGCGAACGCTGGGTCCGTTCGAACCCGCGAGAATAATTTAACGACTTGATGAATGTTGAATCGATCTTAACCGTGAAATTTTATGGTTCTTTTTGGTATAATGCGTACGAATGAGATTTTAGACGATATTAACGTGGCGAAATCGTGCAGCTGTTCGGATATGTAGCCCGATCACGATTTTACCTCGAGATCCGGGTTCGCAGGGACCCAGCATTCGCGCCCCGTTGGATGTCGAATCGGTGGCGTTTACTCATTATTTATTTATATCGAGCGGTTCTCGGCGCCTTATTTATGAACGATCGTTGCATCCGCGGAAGTCGCGAGAGATCGACGAACGCAGAGTCGTGTTCCAGCCGTCGTCGGATCCGCCCGAGCGATAAAAGACGAATAGAAGCGAGAACCGATCGCGGGAGGATCGGGTCGCGACGAGTCGCGCGCGAGAACTGTCGAGCAATAAGCGATATTATCCACTGAAACTCGAAGCTGTAACGTTTGCGATAAAGCGAGACGCTAGGAGAACAAACAAACAAACAAACAAAAAAAAAAAAGACGAGAAATGGAGATAAACATAACGATAATCTTGTGCGCGCGTGTAATAGAGTTACGTTCCGCGCGAGGGACTCGCCGCTGCAGCGAGCAGCCGGCAAAAAAAAAAAAAATACCACGGAGAAGCATCGTTTTTTCCGAACGACAAGTAATATTCTTTAGTGATATACACCTTAATATACTTACGTAACGTGTACCGTAATGTTAAAACCGACGAGACAAAGCTCGTGAGTGATATTTATGACTTAAACTTAAGAGGATACTTAAAACGGAGTGCAAGAGCAAGAGAGAGAGAGAGAGACAACAGAGTGAAAGGAGAAAGTGAGAGAAAGAGCAGAGAGCGACATACAGGCGAGGGCGAGAGAAAGAGAGAGAGAAAGAGAGTGAGAGAGAGCGAGTAAAGAGGGACGAGGAGCGAGCAGGCGCGCCTAAACTGTACCGCGAGCCGAGCAGAAAGACGACGCGTGACGATTCGACTAAACGACATCTCGCGACCGATGCATCAAACCGATTTCTATTATGTCCGTGCGCTCTGGAAAACTGGGTGCGCGCTCCGGATCGAAATAGGGGCCACCTGACATCGATGCCCCGCCCTATTCGTCACCCGTTACTCCGCCCCTTTGCCCCTCCTTCTGCTTCCTCGACCGTTGCTACGACTCTACTCCAGATTGTTCCCCGGGAAAAAATCGCAGATTTATATTGTAACAGGGGGCGGGGCATCCGATAGGGGGCGGTCCTAGGATAAGTTCAACCCCCAAAGCGACTGCCCAGCAGGCGCGCACCCACTTTTTCGCGACCCGGGTTGCCGATTCTCCGCGAACGAAACGAAAGGCGAGCGATCGTCGAGAAATGCAAACGAGAACCGATATCCGGTCTATATCCGGGTTCACCTTCGAATGACCCGCATCGACGCGAACGTCGTCGTCATCGTTGACAGCTTACCCACCACCGCCAACCCTCCGACAACCCTCCCTCGCCAAACGGTTTCTCCTTGGTTTCCCCGCCCCACCTTGATAATACCCTTTCACGCAACGCTGCCGATGATTATGTATTTTATAACGCAACACACGTACACGTACCAACGCGTGCATCGAGACAGCATTACTACTCGCACACGTTGCCACACACACACACGAATACAGACACGTATTACATCCACACACGTACATACTAGATTCCCGATAGACATATACACACACACCTAGTTGTACACATTTTACGAATGTCGAGAGTAATACTTGGCGTAGCTAGTATATTTTGATGAGCGCTAACCACCCATTAGTTGAGAATGATCAGTAGGTGAAGCATGCTGGTTGGAAATTATCTTTTAGACATCCGGATATCATCCCCCGTTGATCCTTCACCGCCTTCGTCGTTTCTTCGCTCGTTTCGAGAACAGTCTCGCTGCTCTGTCTTCTTGCCGACCGACCGACGACGATATATTTTCAAAAATTGCCGGCATTGTTTTCGCTGATCTCGCGCGCGACCAACCGCGCCGAGAGAGAGAGAGAAAGAGAGAGAGAGAGAGAGAGAGAGAGTTCTTTCATCGTACTCCTTTGTTCGTTTCGTTTGACGTTCTCGAATGCAATTTCTTTTTTTTTTCTTTTTTTTCTTCCAATTCTCGTTTCCACGTTACTTTTCGTTTCATTTTTACGTTTTTTTTTTCTTTTCCCACCCCGTTAGAATCGCGTCGTTGGCGACGCACACGCGGATCCGTCGGTGGTTTTCTTTTTTTTTTTTTCGTTTCAACGATTCGGCGGGAAATCCTCTTCTTCTCGACGCGAGGGCGAGGAGAAAGACGCGTCGCATGGCGAGCGCACGCGCCGCACAACCCTCAATAGGCAGCAATATACTAATCGCGCGCACCTTTCGAACGCGTCGCGACGCCCGCGCCGCGCGGGTTGTCGTTCCCGGGCGCGGATCATTCGAAACGCCATTGCGCTGATCGCGCAATCCCGTCTACGATCCAGCGGATCGATCGGACCTGTCGCGAGCGTGCTCAATCCTGCGTTGGTGATCATGGGGCACGTGTCGATCAAATATTATGCAATAACATAAGAGATTCGCACCGCCGTGCGCCGCTCACTTTTTATTTTCTCAATTCCACGGGCACTGTACGTTCTCCAAGTAGTCTAGTTTGTTAACTGCTCGCGTTACTATTTATTTATATTGTTAACGGTTCGATGGCTAAATATTGGAACAGACAGTCGGGAGTAAACGGTGTACGGTGCCTTCCGCAAACGGCGATTCATTTGGATCGTCTGCCATATATTCTGCGCATGTTTCCGAAAAATTATTCAATGGATCGTCTTCCACGAGCGTCCAACGCAGGATCGGCCGTCTTTCCGCGTCGCTCTCGGTGGCCTCGCGTTATCCGTTTCTCACCGTATGTTCCCCGAGAACGCGGCGATACAACGCATGCACTTTCGGTAATATATTGTATCGCGGGACGAAAAGCTTTTTCAATAAATTCCTTGGAACCGAACACACACCTGCCTCTTTGATTGAGCGGAACGATATCGCCTCCTTCGATCCGACGGACTCGGACGTCTCGCTCTCGATCGCTGGCTGGCGCGGTCGCCACGGAAAAAACGGACGAGATCCTCTTTCAGTATGATCCGTGAATCCGGTATGAAAACCGACGAGGTATTTGTCGCGTCGTTACTTTCAAACACGATTCCCCGCAGAACGTTAAACACGAATTTCTATCGACCGGTCGAGTTAAACAGCTCCGTTAAAAATACACAATTTACGGGAAACCGGCTCAATCGACAAAGTGGTAATTCACGGTGGAACCTGCTTTAATCAAGGAAAAAGGGGCAACCGAGCCGCTTGTACGTAATGAATGTCTCTTTTAATTCATCCCGGGGAATTCATAATACAGAAGGGTTAAGCAATATCCCGTTCAATATTCGAGTGATGCAATAAATGTTCCCAGCAGAGCGTAAGGGACGGAGGACGTAAGACCGAGCCAGCCAGCGAACGGACGAACGGAGTAGGAGGGAAAGAGACGGTCGGATGGAAAGAGACGAGGATCGCGCAAAATGTAATGCACCCCGAGACGAGACGCGTCCCAGATCTTCCCTAGAGCCCGCCCACGCAACCCCACTTTCTCGCGAACCCGATACTCTTGCCCCGTTTATTATCGGTCCTATTATCGTCGATTACAAAACGCGTCCGTTTTGAAACGGAAACCACTCTGCACCGCATAAAAAGAGCCACCGCAATTCTCTTCTCCAGTGAATTTTCAGAGTTTCGACATTTAAAAAAAAAAAATTGCACGCGTTCGCAATTCCAGAAGTTTCATTGAAAGTTCGAGAGTAGAAAATCTCTGCTGACGATTTCCATATTTGAAAATGGACGCGCCGCGTTGTCCGCGCGCGAACAGCATCGATCGTGCATCGTCGGTTCGTCAACGTAGAAACGCGTTCGAGGGTCTCGTTGTTCGTTCCAGCCCCGTTTTCTTCTGATTTCTCAATTCTTTTCTTTTTTTTCCGCCTTTGTTTCCGCTCGTCGTGCCATATATGCTCGTGCAACGAGACGCTCGCGCGCAGCGTTCGCTCCGCGGGTCGAACATAAAAAAGAAGTCGTTCCGTCGACGTCGGAGCCAGGTCCCGAGTCCGTCGACCGCCCACGCTTCGATCGATCGCGGCCCCATGATTCGCGTACGTGTTTCGGTTCGCCACGTGGAACGATACGGAACGACCAGCAACAGTCCTCGTACGCGAGCACAAGACCCGTTCGCTCGAACCTCGTCGATCTCTCAACGGAACTCCGTGAATTCGATTCGATCGACTTACCCGAAACAGAGACGTCATCCTCGAATTGTGTCGAACAGCAACCGCGCGAACCATAAGGAAGAAGGCGGACACGCGCTCTGGTTTCAATAAGCCGGCGGAATTTGTTGATCGAGATGTTCCTCGAGAAAATCGTTGAGAGACCGACCGGGATATCAGGTCGGATGGGTTTTAATATCGTGCACGATGATTTTTGTGTGGTCGCCGGACCGTGCTCGACCGATCCGCCCCCGGATCTTACGAATCGGTTCCGGGGATCCTGTGGATCGCCGAGCACGCCCTCGCGAGTCAATCTTCGCCCCGATAAATCGTTCCCCGGATACGGTAAGAGAGAGAGAGAGAGAGAGAGAGAGAGAGAGAGAGAGCCGACTCCGAGCATGATTTTCCTCTGAACGGCGCGGCAAAAAAAAAAGAAAAGAAAATAAACGAACACGAGAGAACGGACGAAAAGTCGACACGAGGAGAGAGACAATATGGAAATATAGATGGTGAGAGAGTGAGAAAGAGAGTGAGTACGACGCAGAGAGCGCGGGATCACGCAGGGCGGCGAACGCGAAGAACGACAAGAACGACGACAGATTTATTAGTTTAGTTCGATGCCTAGATGAGTTGCCAATAAAGTAGTTCGTTTCAAACTTGTAGCTAACCTGTATATTTGTGTACCTATTTTGTATACTCTCACGAGAACCTAACACCCCCTCGATATATTCCTCCAACACGCTGACAACACCCTCTACATCCTTCTTCTTTTCTATTCTTTTTTTTTTTTATTTTTTCTTTTCCCCACGACCGCGTACCTTCCTGCACAACACCCACCACCCCGGCTATAATAACTGTACCGACTATCTATCTCCGTTCTAATTGTTTCCCTTCGCCAGAACGTAATCGTCCCTCCTCCTCACATCCTCTATTTATAATTCTTTTATTTTCATTGGTGCTGTATAATACTTCACACTGCCCCATTTTCTCGCTCGGCCACGTACTTACGTATTGTTCATGTATTGTTCTGTGTAATCTCACACTTAACCCTTCTCGATCTATATATGTATGTACATATATGTATGTATATAGAGAGAGAGCGTGTCTGTATTGTATTTATTGCGATCCACTAGGTATAATCTCCTAGAAGTACTTTTTTGATCATTTGACCAGTAACCGTATTACAGTCTCGTTCATTTCTTTCTTTTCTTTCTCTTCGTTTCGGTCCTTCTACTACTCTATATCTTTTTTCTCCATTTCTTTCCTACGATTTTTTTTTTCTCTGTTTTATGATTTTATTAAATTTTTCTGTTCCTCCCGGGTACGATTGTTCCATTGGTTCGCAGCGTCGAAAATTGGCGCAGCCGACGGTGCCGGGGGCGCGCCACCGCGGGCGCATCGCTAATTGGCTGATTAATATTAAGCCGTAATTAGCCTCGTTAACCCCGCTGGGCACTCGTTTCGCGCAGCCCTCTGGTTGGTCGGAACACGGCCCCGGCGTGTACCCTTCGGCTCGAGGCCAGACTGTACCAGAAGCGCGCACGCATCCTGGACCTTGCTCTCCCGCGAACGCCGCGCGCGGTTTGCCTTTCACACGTTCGGCCGCGCACCTTGCAGCCCGCTGTCGCGAAACAAACGAGACCGCGATTAAACTTCAGCTGCGATCTGTTTCGCGGCGTTCGACGCACCCCTATATTCGTCGTTCAGGCCTGACCGACCGAGAGAGAGAGCCCTCTTTTGCCCTGGGAGCACCACAAATTGCCCCCTGGGGCGACCGCTTTGAAGTGGTCGCGTCAAAGAAGGAAAAGACACTATTATCTACCTTGGCTCCTCTGTGACGAGTGCTCCTCTCACAGTGGGCGTGGCCTGACAACTCTCGGTAGGCGTGGCCTCATTGCTCTCTCGCTTTTTTCTACAACTACAGCCGCTCGAAAGTTTTTCAAATAATTTCTGAACGCGCACTATCCTCGACGCTTTCCTTCGGGAAACACGAGTCCCGGTCAAGTTGATCCAGCCGATCTCAGAAGGTCCTCGATGCGACACGCGAACGCTTCGTAAAACATTCCAAACGGGCCCGAGCGGTTCGAAACCGACAAGTATTTTGGGGACGGTACTGGCATCGAGCAGGGGAAGGGCGACGCAAAACCCTCCGGCACGCGCGCACGACGTATCGTTTTTTTCGACGTGAACTTTTATCCCCCCCTCCTGTCGGCCCACGTTGCTTCTTAAGCGGTCTAAAGACAGCCAGCGGACGTTGTTGTAGCGCATGCATTTTAGCTAGATCACCCATGGCGCACTCTAACCAGCAAGTAAGAACAAAGTTTAATAAATTCGATGTCTACACCATTCTCTATCCGGAACGATCCTCTCCGTACAGGCCCCATCATCCCTGTGGACGCTCGCAGCCCCGCGGCGAACGAACGCGGCTCGCTTTCGCGCGCGAAATCCTCGATTCGAACGAATCTTCCAGCACAGTTTTCCCCCGTTCGTGGCGCAAACTGTGAGGCAACGAGAGAAGCCACTTCCCATTGGCTGGCAACTGGGCGGAGAGTCAGATGGGCGGTGAGTCAAGTGGGCGGAGACTCCGCTCCGCTAAGGGGAACGGCCCCCGGGGACGAAGGCGCGACGCTAACGAGGGAAAGCTGTGTTCCTTCGAATTCTAGCTGTTCGATCGTTCAAGTATCGCGGCGCTAATGCTCAAACGTGACAGTAAGTACTTCTGGACCATCGGCGGGCTGGAAGAGTACAGATCGCAATTCTTTCGTCACATTTTCAATAAAATGTCGCCACTCGGACTATCGAACACCACGCCCACCCAGCGGATCAACAAGTTCACAGTATCTGTGTGTATACAGATAATCGAATTGTGAATGCTGTTTTATCAATAATCCGCAGAGACTAGATGAAATTACTAAACGTTCCCGAAATGTGTGTCGAAACGGAAGAACGTACCAAACGTGGTTTAGCACTAACGTACAGGCTGAGAGCTCTAGGCGTGCAATGACCACACACACACACACAATTTTATATAACATGCTTGTCGCTTTCTTAGATGTGTGATTGGATAGCATGTTTATACTCTAACCAACGCGGAACTGTGAACCTGTCGAAGGAGCTGGGTAGTCGACCTTCGTTGAAGCGAAACCGCGCGCGGCAGCGAGCTTCGCGTCCAAATTCCGCGCGACCAACCACCGTAGAGACACTAATCGCCGTTAGAGCCACCTACAGCCGCGTCCACACCGAACGTCTTGTCGCCCTCGTCTTCTGTCTCCGAGGAAACGAGGACGAAGGCGACAATTGGCTGACGGGGAAAGTAGCTCGATGTTGCACCTCGGTGTGGACGCGTACGAGAGAGTGACAGACACCCGTTGAAATTCGCGAGAGCCGGTCAGATCAAGTTGGCTCGTTCGCGAGGAATATCGTCGGCTGGACGTCCGGCAGGATCCGCACGGAGAAGAACGGGATCGAAAAATCGAACGGGATTTCCCGGGGAGGTCGGCGGCTCGCGCGAGGGAGGGGAACACCTTTTGCCTTGATCCTCGGGGACGGGACTCGGAATCGTGCGACGATCCCATCCCGGGATCGGTGTACATATCGTCGGGTTAGCTTAGCGCGTATCCTAGTAATCGTAGATCGTTTTGTACCGAAACACGTTTGTGCCGCGCTGTGATTATTCGATTTCCTCGCGGACAAAACTTCTCGCGATCCAAAGACGTTCCACGGGAGAGACGAACGACACATCGGATCCCTCGATCGGTGGGGGGCTGGGGGTGGGGGAACGCTTCTTTCGACGTACCTGGGACCGATTCGACCGAGCGCCTATCGCGCAACACATATCGACTGTCGCCGGGGCTTGGGAACTGTGATAATATCGATTCCGGTTCGCGTAACGGCCACGAAGAACCCCTCCGTTCCGATTCGGATATTAACCCGGAAACCCGAGATTTTCAGCTGTTAGCTCGTTACGGTTCTTTGCATTTCGTAATTGTTTATTGGTTTTACGGCGATTCGCGAAACAGCTCTGTCGGTAGTCGTTACCGGACCGCGGATCTTTACGCAAAATAACAAGTTTCCCGAGAAATTCAGTGAACATTAATAAAACCTGTTTCGAATAATTTTCTATTATTCAGTCGATATGTCGGACGTCGCCGAAAAGCTTGGACGAGCTCGGAATAAAGTTGAAACTGCCGAGAATAAAATGAAATTGATGCCATGATAAACTCGCGTTGTCTTGCAATATTTAAATTTGGCATGTAACAGGCACAGTAAGTTGAAAATTTCGGTGATCCCCAGCTCTGTTGTTCGGGGTGGGGGTTCCTTGGGACCGTTTCGGATCGGAACCTCCTCTGTAACAGTTTAATACAGTTATTTTCGGAACCGTTTCAATCCCCGCCTGTCACATATCATTAGTCGACTCGCCGAGTCTCGAATCGGCCCGCGATTCGCCTTGGATCTCTATTTTAACGGGCGGTGGGGTGGGGGAGGGGGTGGGGGCCAGAGAAGAGAGGAATGCTCGTTCGTTCGTTTCGGCTCCATGGTTTTCTCCGTGCGGTCTAGTCCCGGGGCCACTGATTCCCTCGTTTCACGATCATCGATTCGACAGAACCCGAGTGCCTTAATCCCATCTCTTTGTGCTCCTCCCCATCGCGTGTATCTCCCACACCGTCGAACCAAACCTCCCCACCCACCGCCCCCGCCGTTCCGCTCCCACAACCGCGTATAACATTTCGATGTACGAACGAACAAAATCAACGACGAGCAAAAGAACGAAAGAGAACAAAGAAAGAACGGAACGTGTAACGGACAGAGACCCAGCGAACCGACAGCACCAAAACAAAACAAAAAAAAAAATAAGAGGGATACAAAAAGAAAGAAAGAAAGCAAAAGAAAAAAAAAGAAAACGAAACAACCGAGACAGAAGAGAACCAGGAACGATTTAGACGCATAATTATAATTCCCATAGGCAGAGTAGAATTGAGTGTCGATCGCTAGAGAGAACGCGGGACAGTACCGCCTCCGCGCCACGGATTCAGGCCCGAGACGGACGATCACGATCACGGCCGACGACCAGGTAAGACCACTTTCTTCTCTTTTGTTTCCTCTCTCCTTTTATTATCTTTACCTGCGCGCGGAGGCGGGTCGAATCGTCCTGGGAGCCAAGGGGGCCAGCGATACGCGGAACAGGTGAGCACAGGCTGTCGTTCGGGGAACGCCGTGTTCCCTCGCGAAGCGTCGCGTCGCTGGCCACGCCCACGACCGTTCGGCCCGCCCCCGCGGCCAAACTTGGTTGTCTAGAAACGATTCTATATTACATACACACGCATCGTTCTGTCGTAGATGTTCACGTAGCGTGTTAGAAGTTGCGAGGTTTAGCGCGCTGGTTGGTTCTGTAACGAGGATTCGGCTCTCCGATCATTTGTTCTCGGACAGCCGAACCACCACCGATCGCGTACCGAGCGCGGACAGGCCGCAGAACGGACCGACCCTCGAATCGCCGGTTTCGGTGCCTGATATTCGCTTCTCGTTAAAGAAAAAAAGAAAGAAAAAAAAAATATAGAAAACCGGGTCCGCTCTGCGCGTTGTCCGGCGGTACCACACGCATTTTTCAATACATAGTAAATGTTGGTAGTTGTTAAATAGCAGAGCTGAGAGTCGTCGATGGTGTAGGCGTAGTAGTTAACACGCATAGATCTCACACGTTTTTTCCGCAAAACAGTTTTCGAAATAGTTCGAAGGAGCTCGCGACCGACGAGGCTGACCGCGCGCCACCACCGTTCGGATCGGTTTCGGGGCTCGCGGGTGAAAATGGCGTCAGCTTTCTCGATCGCGGCTTTCGATTGTACGGGTCCGTCGTCCTGTTCCGAAGCGAAACGACGCGATCGTCGTCGCGCGGGCGCGCGCCTCTCCGATACCATAAAATTTCGGTTCGTGCCTTAACAATCGAAGTCTGCGAAGAAGCGTTGTTTACTTACGAAAACAACTTTCCTGCTCGGAGCCAAGAAGGAGGGAACAACGTCGTCGTCCGTCGCCGTCGTCGTCGTCGGAGAAGGAGGAGGCTAAGGAGGAGGAGGAGGAGGGTTCCTATCTTCGATATGAAAGCGTCGTTGCCACGGGTCGTTTCGCCTCGGAACGCCGCGGACAGTAACGGTCGTCGAGGAGAGTTCTCCGCGCGGAAAACGTTCTGGTCGATCGGCGTTCGATGACCGTCGGCGCGCCGTGCTGTGCTCCAAGTTTCCTCGTTAACGAGCCCGGAACGCAACGGGACGAGGGAGCTCCTCCACACTTTGCGCCCTCGGTAACTTCCCGTGTCGCGGCATCCAGAATTAACGTTGGAAAAAGTCTGATTCTCGAACGAATTCGCGCGTCTGGCACTGGCTTTGTGTCAGACAGTGGATGAAATCGGGAGATTCGCTCGGAGATCGGCATATGAATGTCGATCGGCTGGTTTTCGCGCGGAGAACTCGATGGCTGGGGGCTGTAACGCCAGTCTCGGAGCTGTTCGTCGGCGGTAACGCGTCGGTGTCGAGAGGCTGCGACAAGAAGGTGCACCGTGCATGTGTAAACGATTTGTACATATTAACGCGCGTACCAGCGATTATCTCGTATCCACGACCGACTCCTCCCGCCCCGACAGCTCGAACCTAGTCATCATTCCTAGTCCGAAAATATCGCGTGTTCCCCTATAGCACGTATCGCGTTCGTTCGCGCTTGACATATCGATACTCTCGATAACGTTTGAATTTCCCGCAGACTATCTTGGAGAACGATAAGTTGACGAGAGTGATCAGTTTTGAACCGCGGAGGGATCAAGGCGTCGTGATACGAGAGAGTCGCGGCGTACGAAGGCAAAGCGAGGCCTTACGTAGTCGCATGCGTGGTTCGAGAGAACAGAAGAAAAGCGGGGGGGAGAAACAAACAAGTATACCTGTAATCGTTGTAATCGTTGATCTCGGTAATGGTTCATCGCTACTGCCATGACCAACCACTCACCACCCATCACCCATCACCACCAAAAAAATAACCATCACCTACCACCACCACCACCACCGTCGTCGTCGCCTCCGTCGACAACAGGGATATTGTAGTTCTTATCGGTGAACAATTCGGAGACGCGCTCGAAAGTCAGCTCTCACGTGTGAACAAAAGATACAATCTCCGTGTTTCCGATCGATCGGCCGATTCCTTCTATTCACGAGAGGTCCGTGTAGATCCTACGGTAAGCAAAACCGCAGGCGTTCACGCGATCATTTCGATACCAAAATCATTTCACAGCGCCGGATACAGTGAACGCGATACCCACCCGATAAACGTGGCGATTCGGGGCTGTAGGGCGGGCATTTGGCAACCGCGAGTGGGCGTGGCGGGCGTAGTGGGCGTACCTAAGCGCAAGGGCAACTCCCAGCGCTCGCTAAACGGCCCCTGCTCATCGAACACTGAACTTTCCGCGGTAATCGCGTGAACGTCCGCGTCACACCGAAAAGCGACGCGCGACGAAGCGTTCCAAAAGTGCACTTGAACGTTGACTAACTCGCGAACGATATCGGTAGTAGCGTTTCGATATTAACATCCATTCGAGACAGCGTGCCAGGCGTGGCTGACGAATTTCCGGGGGACGATGGCTCGCGGCTTGGTAGCGCGAGTCGAGGGGAAAATCGACGGTTCTCCGCTCGAGGAAGCACCAGGCGACACGCGTACAAGGAAAGACGAAAACCGCCGTGTCACGCGACGGCTGGTCTGTATAGGGTTTTCCTTTCGATTTACCTATTTACTTTTTTCTCGTCATTCGTTTTCGAGGCACTCTTTCGAAATGGGACCCGCGCGTTTTTCGCAGCGCTTTTTTAAGGCCGGTTGACGTATCCGGCGTCTTGTTCTTCCAGTACATATACATACAAATATGAAAAAATATATATATATATATTATACATACATTCATACATACGCATATACATATATGAATTAAATTAACGAAACAAATGAACAAATAAATAATATATAAATATAAAAATATATATATATACATATACGTACATTCGAGTATGCGTATCTAAACGAGCGTACGGGATTAGCGAAGCAAAATCGGCACACGACGGAGCCGAGCATGCGTGAAAAGAGGACGCGTGTTTTTGTAAACGAAAAATAAAAAAAAAATGAAAAGAGAAGCGGAATCGAGAGGAGGACGCTCGTAATTCGAGCGGCGATTTGTTGCGCGACACTTCGTTGAACCCGCGCCGCTATAATACTTTTCCCCTCACCACACCCCACCAGCCCATCGAATCGTTCGCACGCTTTTGTTATTTTTTCCATTTTTTGTCTCTCTACGATCGAGTTGATCGATTTCAACCGTTTCAGAGGGAGATCGCGCGAGATCAGAACCCGAGAGCGTTCCACCCCGAGTTTACCGAGGAGAAAACAGCGATCGGTGTGTGTCGCGCGCCCGCCAACGAAGTGTCGCGTCCGACTATATCTCGGGTGATTATCGACACGGGAAGAGAAGGGTCCGCGCGCTCGGCGAAATCCGTATCCGGTGTCCCTGGTCGGGCCGTTCTCGAACGGAGAAACGACCGAGGAAAATGTCTCGCGGGCCCGGCGGACCGTGTCGAGCAATTCCCGAGGACAGATGGGTACGTGTTTCAGGTAAACGAGCCTCACAGCGTTAATCCCCCGTGTTCCCCCGAGCTTTCGACCCCGAGCGACACCGTTATCACCCACCCCCAACTTCTAACCACTAACACCGCACCACCGACCCCCCACGACCATTCTGTAAATATTTCTATTCGAACGTAGTCGATCGCGGGAGACGAACAGGCGAGGATCTAGCGACTCTCTTTCCACAGGTGTGCGTGCGTGAATTTGATTTCGGGCATCCTCGAGAGGAGTCTCGGGATAATTAGAGTTGGCGATGATCCGGCGGTGATCGGGAACGCGCTCTTTGTCTCGTCTTTCGTCGCGGTGACCGATGGAATCGCCGAAACCGCGCGATACGTATGCACGCACGTGCCTCAGCCCGGTGGTTCGGTGCACCGATTTTGCGCTGCGGAACGCTGCGAAGCGTTGCACGCTCCGCTGAGCCGGACCGAGAATTTTCGTTGGAACTCGAAACAGCGGAAGGGGCTAATTTCCATTGTAGTTGTTCCGAGCCACAGACAAAATACAACGACGGGAGAGAGAGAGAGGGAGCGAATTGGTGCGCGAGTGTTCCGATTCCACGGTGGCGGCTGCGATCGACGAAACATCCGCATGTACGGGGTGTGAAGAAACGTTTGGTCTTTGTCCGCCGTAGTCCACGTCTTCGGATCGCCGAAGATCTGAGAAAGAAAGGTGCCGCAGGATTGTCCTCGACCTTGAATTTCAAGGGTAAATATTTTTCATCTGTCTTTTACTTGAATTGACTTGAAAACAACTTTTATTTACCTGAAAAAGAAAATGTTGACATCGAAATTTTACGGCAACTGTGTTTTCATACATCTTCAGATGGCAGGTGAGAACAAATATTTCTTTACACCCTGTACATACGCGTTTCCAACGATCTTCCGAGTCTCGTGAGTCACGACGACACCGTATATATTTTTTTCGGTCTCGAATCCGGCTGTTCGAGAATTGTTAGAGCGAGTTTAAAAAATAGAATTCATCGGGAAAGTGCGTAGAGAATGGAAGAATCTTGGAAAATTCGTTCGGGGTTCGGATTTATCGCGGCAGCTTCGCATTTTCGCCGCTAGGTGGCCAAGCGTCGTAACCCTTTCTCGCTGCCAAGGATGTTCAGCGGTACATACTTGTACTACCTGCTCGAACGGCTGTTGTTGGGGTGAAACATCCCCCGATCGTTATCCCTGTGTCTCCTTTCTTTTGTTGTCCTCTCTTCCTTTGGTCGTGTGTGTGTGTGTTGTCTTTTCGAGTGATAATTCAGAAAGTATACAAAGGTAAGAGAGTTTTCCTGAAAAGTTAGTTCTCCAGCGTTTTCTCAAGTTCTTTTGCTATGTTTTTCACACTGCAATTTGTCTTTACCGATGATATCTCTGAAGTTTTTTGTTTGTTTACTTCGTTATTCTAGTCTAGATCTTCGTCTCTCGAATTTCCCATGGCTCCCAGAACTCTCCCCAGACTATATTTGGTTTTTTTTTAGTTCTGCTCTGTCATTTGTTACAATTGAAAAATATTCTAGTCTCTAACTATAGTATTCTCTAGACAAAGCATTGTTCGCAAAATGCTAAGTATGTCAAGGTTTCGTATTTGTACAATTTCGGCGGAGCTAGATCCAGTGCCCCCTGGGGCCAATCCTTGCTCTCGTGGCTCTTCTCCGATCAAACTTAGTCAGCCTGTTTCACGAACATAATCGAAGAGAATCGTACTCTATATAAATCTAAGTCGTTCGAAGCCTTATTAAAGAGTTACAACTAGACACCCGCGAGTTTATATATATATCGAAACATCGCAAGACTGAGGCACTTTAGAATTTCCCCAGAATTAATCAGTAGCGTCGGTAGTGTTTAAAAATGTATAGAAAGAGAAGAGAGGAGGAAAATCTTTTTCGACGACCTTTTATAGTCTCTAGTTTGTAGATCTTTCGAGGATCATCGTTCTTCTAGTACACAACCTATGAATCATACTGAATAAGTTCGATCGGAAAGACCCTCACCACCACAATCACCTGGTATATGAGATTAGATAAATCAAAAGGAGAGCGCGAGATCGGCCCGGATTTTTGCATGCATTTTCACAGTGGATGGTCCGGTGCGTGTTGTGTGTTCCCCTTATGTTCTCTCGCGAGAGCGCGTATCCGCGCGAGAGTCGTTTTCGCGATCGGTCTATTTACCCGGCGCGCAGTGCTCAGCGCGAAACAGAGGAGAGAGAGAAAATAAAAGCAAAAACGGCGAGGAACGGAGCGGGTCGGCTTCGCGTCGTCGAGTAGATTCGCGTTCGTTTCGAGACGAGAGGATGATAATTTCTGCGACGGGGACGCGCTTTGCGGCCTCGAGGATGTTGAAAAAGTACAAACCGGGATGAACGTTGAACTGGGTCGACTAGTCGTAGTCTTCGAGAGATAGTTAGCGCGCGAGTGAAAGAGAAGAAGAAGAAAACGACGAAAACAAATGAGTGAGAATACGTATGAAAGAGAGTGAAGAAGAGAGAAAAGAGCGAGCGTTTGAGAGAGAAAGATGATTCGATATCTTCGCCTAGCGTGACTGAGCAGAAAAAATCGAGATCGAGTCCCGTTTCCGCGAGACCTCGTCGATCATTGGGCATCCGAAACATGACAGGAGAGAGGATAGAGATAGCGAGAGGGAGGGTTACGGAACCGCTATAGACATTCTTCGAGTTCGTTTTTTTTTTCCCCCTCTAATCGAAACGAGGTCTCGCTGTACGGGACACGTTTCTTCGATCTAGCGTGTAGTCAAGTAGCGATGTAACTCGCGTGATAATCGCAGGTAAATTAATATCGCTGATGTCGTCAGCCGTAAACGACAAGTATTATCGAGTTCTTATCATTCTTCTTCTCCTAATTATGATTATTATGATTACCGATCAATCACTATTATCATTGTGTATACCACATGTAGTGTTCCAAGTATCTTTCGTCGAATGTGCCATCAATTCATCATCGATCATCATCCATCGTCGTCGTCGTCGTCGTCATTCCTGACACACACCATCTACTCCCCTCCCCCCACCCTACCTGTTGCGTAGTCGTTTTCGATTATTACTATTATTATTAATTAATTTATTTATTTATTTAATTTATTCGAAGAACACGCAAGTTACTTGTCACGATAGAGAGCTGACGTTATTATTCGTTCCACGTCTACTACCACCACAGTATTGGAGAATTATTGGCATCCGTTGCGTATCTTTCGTGTTCTGTGGACGAAGCTTCGGCGTAGCATTTTTTCACCCCCGTTAGCATTCCCGCGATCGGGCAGCGATTCCGCCGGCTTTCCGATAAACGAGAAAGACAGAGAACGATTCGTCGTCGAACGCGCCCCGTTCCGCGACGGAACCGGGCGTCAATTCTCTCGATTCGCCGACCAGAGACGGAACACGCAGGCAAACGAGAACCCGCAACAGTTTATGGGAAAGATCCGGGGGAATCGCGGGCCACCGTAGGTTTAAACCCGAAACTCTCCGTAACGCAACTAGAATAGTCAGCTAGCTAGACAGCCGAATAGTAAACACGATGTTGTAGCGAACTTACGTAATTAATTCATTAATTAATTACTTACTTACGTACGTACTTACTTACTTACTTACTCGGATTTAAATGGGTAAGGGACGAACGAAAAAAAAAAAGAAAAAAAAGAAGAAAGAAAAGACAGTGATGAGTAAATAAGGTCTGATTGAGAGGGACGCGAGAGACGATGATGCAGTGAACTATAATAAATATACGACAGCGAGAAAGAGCATTCGGCGTGCGTGTTTGCTAGCGTGTGCGCGTGTGTTCGTCTGTCTCTGCGTGAGAAAGAGATCGAACGAAAGTGGCAAGAGCGAAAGGTAGAAAGAGAGAACGGGCAGACAAAGACGGAAGGGAATAATTACCAACGTACTCACTGCAGGTAAATTGGTTACTGTACCTGTTGTTGTTGAAAACATTAAAAACACTCTTATTCCATGCTAAACACCGCTTACTGAGATCTATTATTTTTCACCTTACTCCCACGACCACCACCGTCCACGTCCGACACACGGTCTGCCGCAGAAATCGACTACTCCCCCCAACAAAAATTGTAACCCATTCTTCGCAAAAGAAAATTGTCAAAAAGAAAAAATCTGCACGGGTGACGTGCTCTCTGCCTCCATAAGCAACTTTCCAACGGAAATTCAACTGGGAAATATTTTCACAATATTTTTTCCCCTTTCAAAGCCGCGCGCAGATCTCTCCCGATTTTCCCGAGGGGGAATCGGTGCGATTTCTGGCGACAGATCGGTCGACGAGCGTGCGTCGAAATCCTCGGCGTTCTCCGAATCGCCTGCCCCCTCGACGACCTCGGGGCGCTTCGGTGCGTTCCCGTGGTGCATCGGGGTGCGCACGGGATCCTCGAGGCCGTAAAACAAGCGGCGAATGAAGATCCCGCACGACGACGCTCGTCAATCCCACACGCTCTCTCCCCATCGAATCGTACTTCCGGCAGGAATCTAGTGTGTGATACATTGAACGTGTAGTGTAAACGATGCGGCGCGCGATGTGCGCGCTCATCGATTGGCCCGATGCGACGCGCTCGCGCACGCGTCTCTCTGTACATAACCGTGTACTCGTTTTATAAATATTAGTATCTCTTTGTGGTAGTTAATTGGCCCTCTGATTGCGCCGCTGGCCATCTTCGAATCGACGCTTCGTTAGTATTTTTAACCCCGGCGCCTGTCCGGAAACACACACACGTGCGATCGGCGGAACAATTAGGCTGACTAGATGATTCCTATTAAACCGAGAAAATAAAGAAATTTTAACTCGACCCATTCGCCGCTACGCGAGAATATTTAGCCGTTCGAACGACGTCCCACGCACTCGAGGTAAGTATGCCGCGAGATCGATGATATCTGCGAGTTCGTTCGGATAATTATCGCTTCGAAACAGAGCTTCGAGTGCAGAAGGGGATTGAATCGCGAGATCCCGGAAACAGTGTCCGCGATCGAGTGGCCAGCCGCGTACATCGCGTAGCGAACGAAGTTTCTCCCCTGTATCCCACGTAGTCTGGAAGTTCCCGATGTTCTCGCGACGCTCTGGCAAGGTATTGATACGTTGCACAGTGCGGCATGCAATGGACAAAAATGAAAATAATCATAGTTCGATTCTAATCTAATTTTCGAACAAAATCATCAATCGGTAAGAGAGGAATGTGTTAAAAGTAGTATCCAAAAAAATTAATAGGGGATCAGTAACCGCCAAGAGTTTATTGTAATATAAATGCTAAAAAGTTAGATTACTCGTGCCCTAATTGCTCTCTTAGGTTCGTTTTTGTTTTAAACTATTTGTTACAATTTAGGTATGGAGAATTTGACCAGAGGTATGCATAATTTTAACTGACAATTTAGGAACTGCGTTTTTTTCTTAAAATGCAGTTTACAAAAAAAAACGGTTCAAAACATCCTGTAATTTTGGCTGTTCTGTGTCAACAAGATGTTGTAGTATATTGCTATGCAATTTTTTTCTGCGATAAATTGCAACACTCGGTGTTATTTAATTTTTGTTAGAGAAATGCATTCGTAATCGCGATTTGGTTGAAGCTTGGATGTTCGAACACACTTATTCGCAGAAATGATCAAAAGTTAGAAAAAAACTTTGTACTCTATTAAACGTGAACGTGATATATTCCAAATAAAGTGGAAAAGATAGTAGAGGAGAGATAGTTATCGAAATCGACCTCACCTATATAAGCATCACCGTAAGTGGCTCGATATGGAAATAAATATTCCAAGTGAGACAGAGCCGTTTAGTTTATTTCTGGATTTATTTAGCAGTCTTTATTAACCATTACTTAATACTAGTAAAAAATACGGTGTTATGTATTGTCAAAAAAATTATGCATTTTAGTAGATACAATTAAATTTAACTACATAATTAAAAAATATTTCGAACAAAAGTTGTACAGTATACAGTTGACAACAAATTGCAATAACTAATCATAAAAAACTCTTCATTAAAAAAAAAAAATTAGAATAAATTTTTTTACTAATGGAAACTTATCGATGCATCTTTGTATTCCCTTTAAAAAATTATTAAGATACTTAGGTCAAAAATTGATTAGTTTAGAAGTTATGATTTTTGTCCCGAATGTCCATTTACATGCCGCACTGTGCGTTGGAGCGAAAGTTCGTAGGTTATTTTTGAACGAAAAATCGAGGATAAAATTAGAGTTTTTATTCGCGGGTTCGTGGAACGGCAACGATACCGAGAGAATGACAAGACGTAATATAGAACAGAATGGAAAATGCGATATCGAATAAATCTACGAATGAACGTCTTAATTTTATATTCGAATTTTCGATTTAGAAACGCCACGAACGTTCGTTCCGTACATCACCATCGAAACTCATCGTGAAGAGTCTCTCGCTGAGCATGAACCAAGTGTGATTAATCGATTCTCTCGATTTCGTAAACGACACGAGCATCGTGAACCGTAGAGTATAGCCGCGACAGCTGCCGAGGAAGCCGGTAGACGAAGCGAGAGAAAGTAGAGGGAGAAAGAAGGGGGATGTGAAGAAAAAAGAAAGAAAGAGAAAGAGAGAAAGGCGACGGAGTTGCAAAATCGGAGGTGAGTGACCTCCCGCAAAGGGGAATTACATTTTGCACATTATTATATTTAGCGGCGATTCCAGTCTCTCCTGAGCTCTGTCTTACACACATACACACGTACAGTTTTGGTCGCAAGATTGTTCGTTCGACTTCACCGAATTTTGTCATAATTCCAGTGCGAAACGGTGAAATTGGTTACACTTTTTTTTTATTAGTATAATTAGTTTACTGTTACGTATGTACGAACGCGCTTGCGTCGCACGCATACATTCACGCGATGGCGATCGGCGACACGCGGAAGTTCGAAAATCTGCTGCGAAGGAGATTTGTGTGCGTGCGCGTGTCACAGACACTTGTGTTTCTCCGATTCGAACGAGTACCCTAAGTGAGATTATCGCCGGTGCGAATTTTCACGCGATTAGGTGGTCTCGAGGTGGACCAAAGAGGAAGCGTGACAAGTAATCGTAGATTGTTCGAGTATGCGAAGAGAAGCAGTAGGTGTCGTTTTGGGTTTGTACGACACGCAGAGCGTAAACACATGTACACACACAGATTTTTGTTCGATCGTAATTACACGTTGGTATGATGTATATTCGATCCTTTTCGTTCTCGATTAGAATGGTTATTCGTTTACTTTTCTTCTCCGTTCACCCGGTACACATAGAAAACGTTGGAAGGTGCGCGCGGGCGGCGGTCGGCGAAACGATTCCTGTCCTTTCGGGCGAGCAAATGTTGCTCCTTCCGCGTGAACGAAGAACGACGCCCGCGGACACGCGACCCGACGCCCCAACTTCCGTAACGAACCCCCCTTTCGAGAACCTTTGAATGATCAGACTAATTCTATTTTTGTGTGCAGCATTGTAGAAACGTAGTTCAGTTCCCTTGTTCTAACACTTGCGACAAGTTACGCTCTTCTAGACATAGTGGCAGCTGACGTAATTTATGAATCGCCCCGGTGGTTGCGAACGTCTCGATGGATCAAATTTTCGCGCCGCGTTTACTTACGAGAGAAAATTGTTTGAACGTACGTTTAAAATTGTTGGGCTAAACTTTACTTTAGGCAAAGAGAAATTTTTACCTTTTTCCTATGTAATCGTGTAGATTCTAGCGAGAAAATGCCAATAATTCAAGTTTCAATCCGCGGAGATCAGTGGTCCAAGAGTTATGAGCGTTTAAAGTCGAGCGATTTTCAGTGTTTTTGACCGGTAAGAGCGCCGCCATGTTGGTATGCAGTACGCAGCCGCTAGGTGGCAGCACAGGCGTGCGGTAATGTTGGGAAAGTACGCTTACAATGAAAATTCCTCAACTTTAAATACTCATAACTTTTTAACCACCGATCTCCGCGGGCTGAAACTTGGATTGTTAGCATTTTCACGTCGAAATCTACGGGACTGCACAGGAGAAATGCAAAAATTTCTGTTTACCTAAAGTAAAGAGCAGGCCATAATTGTTGAACTTCCGTTGCTGACAATCGACTCGGACAATTTTTAATTCGCTTAAGAACGAGCCGACCGTCTAAGAAGTATGTCGGGAGTTCCGGGAGGACGTTCGGCAACGGCCCGGACTAATTAGAGACTGCGTAGAGAGCGATCGAAAGAGACGTACCTTTATACGTTGTTCTCGTCGAAAACAGTTTCGACGGTGGTTGAGACCCGTAGCAAAGGGAACAGATTGAGAAAGAAGAAGGGGGACGCTGACGAGGCATCTCGCCCCGAGAGTGTGTATGCAACGAATTTCCGAAGATTTTTACCTTGATTACCACGAGTTTCAGAACGCGAGAGAAACGAAAAGAGAAGGTAGAACAGACGCGGCGAACCTGCGACGAAAAACCAAAAAAAAAAAAAAACGAAAAAAACAATAGAAAAAAAGTAACGGAACCGGGACGAGAGCAACGAGACGATAACAGAGTGCGAGGCGACGGGACGTAGAGCCGCCTCTCTCTTCCTGGTGTTTCGGCGAGCCGAATCATCGATCCGGAAGGCACGCCCAATTTTTCTCGGCAGCCTGTCGATCGACTGCTACGATCTGGCCTAGTTCGAGCGACGAGCACGACTTCGGCGCGCCTCTTGCCGCCAGTCTTGGGCAGAACTTCCTTCGGGGGACAGCAAACCGATATTCGAGTCCGTTGAGATCGCAACGCTCCCAAAGTCGCGCGATTCGGGGACCGCCGCGCGACGCTAACGAGGTCCGGAGAGCGGTACACGCTGTTGACGGGGGCGTGGCGATGTCACGTGACAACGCGCGAGGAGGACGGCCAGTGGACGCGCTGCGAACCGGTGGGGACGGCCGCGCGACGCTAACGAGGGAAATCCTATTGGTTGCTCGGCGTCGAACCTTTTAGTCGACTAAAGGCAACGGTAATTGTGATTAGATAAAAAATTTCCAATTTCCCTCGAGTTTGTTCGGGACGATTTTAACGTCGCGCGAAGATCGGCAGATTTTCCTCGGCGAGCAAACTGTCGTCGATCGTTCACAGTTCGACTAGACGCCCAACACTGGCCCGAGGCTCGCTCCGCGCGCGATATCGATCCGGAAGTACAAAGTTGCGAGGCGGACTCGCGCGCTCGCTTCCTCGGGAGAGCGTTCCCGAGGAAAGCGTTCTCGCAGCGTGGCGCGGCGGGGAATCGAGCACGACGAACAAAAATGACCGTTTTGCAGGAAGGAACGAACGAACGAACGAGTGAGAGAGAGAGGGAAGGACTCCACGTCGACCGAACGACGATCGTGCAACTGCGGAACTACGACGATGATAATCGACGCACGCGGTTACTGCGAGCGAAAAAGCGAGAAAACGAGAAAAAATGGTCACTTCTTACCGGCCCGGCGAAAGACTTATTTTGTTACGTGTAGCCTTTTTAGCGAATTCATCGAAGTGGTTGCCTCAAGACGCGTGGCTCTCCGCGGAGCTCTCTCAGGGTATTTACGTGGGGCGTCGTCGGTGGTCTTTCGATCGCGGGAGAGATCGAACGGGACAGCAATTCAATGTTCTACCGTTGACGTTTCGTCTCTTGTTTTTTTTTCTTTTTCTATGTTTCACGGAGTACAAAATCTGTACATACTGTAAGCGTAACGATCACTATTTGTAAGCGAGATTACTAGGCGATAAGAAGCGTTATTATCGGGCGGACCGTGGATCTCTGCGCGGAACGGCATTATACTCCTCGTTCAGCCCTCGGACAGTTGGACAGCAGCTTTTTCGCATTCGCGTAATTGACCGGTTTCTTCGATACCTAACCCAGACCAGGGATTCAAGTTAACACATCGCAGGTGTTTGTGCGTTCCGTTAAATTTCAGCTCGAAGTCATTCGTCGGATGCACAGGGACGACGTAACGGTTAATCTCAAATTCGTTTCAAGTACAATCTCGTCCAATCTCAAATTTCTCAAGATTGCAGCAAGTTCGCTTAGAAATAACGGCGGGAGGTAACGCGTTAAGACAATTCGAGCGCTGACGGTCCGAGGGTTAAGCAAACAAGAGCAAAAAACGCAGCATTTTGCGAATACTTTATCGCGTTACTCGGCGTTGGTAGTTGTTCGCGGGCAGACGATCCGCAGTCCGCGCGCCAGATGTACACTCGACAATACGATTTATCGTCGGCCGCCTAGCGATTTTTCATTCCGGTCGGCCTCTGGTCGAAGCGCCGCGGTTTCCACGAGCGTGTTTCGAACGATGAAACCCGCTCGGAATTAGCTGAACGGTGCTCGAAGGACCACCATTTCTCCGCGATTCGCGCGCTCGTGGAAACACGGACGGGGGCGTCCGATTTGATTCCGAAAAGTTAGTGTTAATCGCAACGAGGAGAGCGAGCAGCTCGGCGAGGACGTTAGAGAAGAAGCCTAGGAGAGAGAGAGAGAGAGGAGTGACACAGAAAGAGCGAGAGGGGCAGCCGGAAGTTGGAAAATTAATGGCAGGGTAACGAACACACGCCGAGGATTATTAATTTCATTGTCCGACGCTCTTTGTACGGTTTATTTTCGGGCGAACTGTCATCTAACGTCGGCGTTACGATTATCAATGACAGAAAACACCAGAATCGATTATTATATATATATACACGCATTTTAATCTGTAAACGTCTAACGTTTCCTACCGCAACCTAACCCCCACCCCTATTTATTAAGAGTTCTGCGAAATAAAGAAACCGGTGACTGCGAAAGAAACGCGATTCCCCGCGAGCGTTCAGCAACGCCGCCGGCAAGCTTCAGCGAAGCTGTTGTTGATCGGCGAAACGAGCGGAGAGAAGAAAGGAAATCGATATTGGGACCCCCCAAGGGCACGACGGTTATGTACGCCCCTGTCGGGGTAAATTGCGGCCGCCCTGGGAAAAAGGCCAGCCAGCGGAAATTTCGTCGTATCGTTTCCCTGATCCCACCTCGAGAAATATTAGGAAGTCCTCCACCCCTCCCCCCTCTGTTGTGTCCGACCGGCCAAGGTTCTTTTTCCGGGGTGGGAATTGATTTCTCCGAGTGGAGGGTTGGAGGGGAGAGGGGGAACGTCTCAGGGCGATCTAAATTTTTCAAAAGCTGTCCCTTGATTTTCCCGCAAACCGGACTCGCTCCGGCGCAACACGCGCCCGTAATTCGATAGCATAAGTTCGCCAAGGGCATTTATATCCTCTTCCTTCTCCCTCCTCCTCCTCCTCACCCCTGTTTATATCCGGCTCCGCACGGTAATATCGCGGCGACACGAAGCGGCGCGATACCACCCCGGCAGACGAGGCATATTTTCACCACGAAGAGGCCGCTTACCGCGGGGGGGAGCGGCGGGGGTAGGTAAGCGAGATACTCGGCTGCACGCATCCTCCCGCGTCACCTCGGAACCGTCACCCCTCCTCGGGGTCCCATCGACGAGCGCCGTGATCTCACCCCTCGGTACACGTCGGACCGGAACGGCGAGGACGGATCTATTAGCCCTTTCAGGCGTTCCCGAAACTTCTTCCGCGGTGTTCCTTTTATCTCGTTTCCCCGCGAGGTGTGGCTCGCTCGGGTATCAATCGATTCGCCGCGCGGAAACGAACAGGAACCGTGGAAAACAATTTCCACGCGCGAGCTCCGGTTCTCGAGAAAATCGAGTTTGAAGATCGTCGAGAGCGACAGGGGTTGGGGAGGGACACGCGCGGTCGGCCATGCGCAGACGATTCCGGAGCTGCGCGTTGCGTTCGAACACGATTTACTCGAAAAAAGAAAACGGAGCCTCGAACGACAAAATTCTACTACGCATTTCCTGCGCGGAGTTTCTCGCGGAGGATTCCTGCCCTTCGTTGCCCCTCCTCCACCCTGTGCGTTCCACGATCGTTCGGACAGCGGGACCGAAGAATCTCGTTTCGCTGGCTGATCGGCGTGGAACGGCGGGAGTTTCGCGCGCAGCGCGGCGAAAAGCCGTAAATATAGCATGGAGGTCAACGGTGCCAGCGAAGAAAAGAAGGGAACGACGAAGGGTGGTTGCCACGATATCCCGGCGCGTGAAACGGTATATCTCTTTTCCCCCAGGTTCGGTTTCCCCGTGTTTTCCCCCCGTCTTCTCTCCGCGTCACGAAACGCGGTCACGCGAGCCCACGATCGCCGGTAATGTGTTTCCCCCTTTTTTTTCATTTATTTATTTATTTATTTATCGTCCGTCCTAGCCGTGGAAAATACGGGGCGAGCCCGCGACGAGGGAGTTCCGACGCTGTGAATCACCGGAGCCAAGGTAGGTGAACATTACATTACGATTTTCTCGGTCGATCGCGTCTCGCGGTTAGTGGAGTAACAATCGCCTCTTGTTTTCTACCCCGTTAGCGTCGCGTTCTTTGCGCTCTGCTGTTTCAAGGCGACAATATTTACGTATCTCCTCCGGTAACGTCGCGCGACACACGATTCGCCAACGAAAAAGTAGCCGGCGTGCTTCGATCGGTCGATCGATCGTTCCGCGTTATTTTTATCCGCGCTCGTCCGCGTGTCTTAGCTTGGGCATAAAATTGCATTACTTCAGCGAATCGGTGACCGTAAGTAGCCTCCGTTTGCGGAACGGTATTAGCTTAAAGGGGAAGTGGAGCGATTCATAAGGGTGGCTGGCCGCCCCCCTTTCGCGCGATTTATCGCACTTTTATTGCCAGATGTAAGCCATTCGCCGCAGATTCTCCGTCGTTTGATCGCGAGCCGATCGCCCCTATTCTCGCGCCTCCGACTGTAACGAACGGCCGGATAACCGGCGAACGAGGATCGCCCCACGGAGCGACGCGAGGGCTCCGGCGGAACCGCGTGAGCCGGCAGGCCACGCCCACTCGGGGCGTGCCAAGCAAACGCAGCGAGACAAACAGTCGCCCGTTATCTCGGTGGGATGGCAAGAAGATCCCTGGCAGGAACGTGCGCTCTATTGGTTAGTTTTTTGCCTCGAGCGGTCACACACACACTAATGCAGCATGCGTAGCCTAACGACCTAACCCCTCTTGCTTCTGTGCCGTTCCGGGGCTCGTCTTGCCACCTCGTCACGGTACTAATCTTCCATCTGTTCCCCGTGGGGCATTGCCCTGGGGGCCAAGTGCTCTCGAGGCCACGCCTACTCGGGGCGGAGCATTTCATAAACCTCGCCCGCTCCACCGTCATTTGCCCCAGGAGCAATGTGAACTGCACCCAGGGCGAGAAGCGCTCACTGGCCGCGCCTCTCGGCCCCAGCTCTGCGGTACCTACCAGTCCACCCTGAATACCGACAACGAAACTCGAGGAGATTCGTAATGGGCGAAACGTTCTCGGTCTCGATTTCCGCGTAGGAGTCGAATATCGTCGCGTTCCTAGCGACACCGGACTCTTCGTCTGTGCTCTGTCTCTCTCTCTCCCTTTCTCTCTGTGTGTGTGTTTCTTACGAAAATTACGCTCGCGACGAGATTAGCAATTAAGGGGACGAACGCGCGTCGCGCGTACTATCGATCCGTTTACACGTCAAACAGCGAACCGGAAAAATGAGCGCGCGCGGGTTTCGAGGGAGGGTGGCGGGGGGGAGGGTCGACGACGGTAGAAAAACAGGGGTGACACGCGAGAGAGAGAGAGCCACCGCGGTATTAATTTAAGAAACGTTCGTAATTTCGGGGGCGGGGCGAAAACAGAGTCGCGTGTTACCGTACCGCCGGGAAACGACAAACGCTGGCGCGGGCCACCGTCGCCTAATATTCCGTGAACGTCGGTCTGGGGAGCTTTCCGTGGATTCCTTTATCACTTTGCCGCCGCGAAGTATTCAATATAACCGGCTGCATTATGTAGCGAGTTGGACAAGCTCTTCTCCGGTTGGGACGCGGCGGGACGGGACGGGGAAAAAAAGTTGGCCGAGTAAAGTACACCGGTTGCTTGTCTCGCATTTCAACTAGCAAAGCTACACGGCGGAGGCCCGCTGGCGTTTCTCCGCGGCGCTTTTCCCTCCGATACACCACGTGGCTTCTTGGGATCGACGCGTTTCTGCGGGAAAAAAAACCGACGCACGAAAATCCCACGGAGAATACCGTAATACGCCGATAAGAATTTAAATGCTCGAACACGGTTCCAAGCTAAACGGATTTAGGATGATGCTTCGGCTGCGCCCCTGCCGGACGCTGTTCAGCGAACCCGAAAGTATGCAACACGCCTGCACGCGTCCCGCACCTTTCCGCGCGGTTTAGACTACATTCTGCTGACCATGTTGCACCGACGTACGCACGCGGAATAACGTGTTTGCGGAAAGGTAGTTACGGACGTACAATAGCGTTCTGAAATAATTACTCCGATACAAACAAATCTTCCGGTGAATACGGCATTCCACGCGTTCCCGGCGAGAGCCTGCAACCGTCCTAGCATCGCCGTAGGGCGGCTGCTCTCCTCTAACTCCGGCGCATCGTTCCGATCGATTTCACCCGAAAGTAACATCCGTTCTCGAATTTGTAATAACGAATAATTTTCCGAACGGTACGCGAGGATTAACGCTAAACTGAACAGAGTGCTGAGAGCGTTGACAAATGTTTCGGCTTATAAAAATTGACAATAATCTATTCAGTTAAATTTCGTGCAATTTCTGTTTCAACGCGTGCTTGGACGAAAAATATTTATCGAAGCAATTTCCATGTAGGTAACTTTACAATTTCATATAATTGTAAAATGAAAAATACGAAACACCAGTGACAATAACAACACAAATAAAATATAAACATAAATAAAATCAACGATAAATATATATTACATATATATACTCATTATTTACAAATATACATGAACTATAAAAATATAAAATTCAATAGAACATAATTACAAATGCTATCAACGTCATATCTGAGCACAGAATAATCTGAAATTAATAATTTGGATTTGAAAGCTTCGGATGGTTCTTACTCTGTTGCAGGACAAAATTTGTTAGATGTCCTAATTTTAAAAAATTAACTTTTGGCCAGAAAAAGCGGGTTTCCAGATCATAGTGGTAGGTGCAGTGTTACGGTATGAATAGTGCGCGACCGATAAACGGCATAGGCGTAGAAAAAAAAATTGTTACTTTGCCACCGAGGATGACGTTTAGCGGCAATGCGAGCACGAGGGCGACGTGTGCTGTGCGTGTTGCAACATTTAGAAGCGGAAAAGCGAGTCGAGGGAGAACGCGAGGGTGGCCAGACGTTGCGCCGCGACCCCTCCGCCTCCGCCGAAATGCACATTCGCAGTAACTCGTTTCAGACTGCTGATAAATAGTTCACCGGTTCGCCCGTAGTCGAGACAGGGCCGAGAGAGAGAGAGAGAGAGAGAGAGAGAGGAAAGAAGGGCCGAGCCAAGAGACACTCCTCTCGAGTGCGCTCGCGTAAAGGACGAGCGACCGGGTAAAGAGATACGGAGCTTGAATCTTTCATGTCCTCGGGCTCCGTCGACTGTTCTCCGTGCTTTCGCCGTTATTCTTTCCGCCGTTTGTTTCCCCGGGTTTCGGAGCCGCGGCCGTCCCCTTTGCCACGCAATTACAGTTTTCCCTTCTTAGCGTCGCGTTCTTATCCCCGCCGTGCATCCAATAACACCGCAGCCGGGGAGACGTAAGTCCGTCAGCCAATAAAAAGAAAAAAACAACAGAAAGAAAATCGCCCACTGCTCTCTAGCGTCGCGCTCCGCTCCCTAAGTCAACTCCGGGAAAAGGAACGCCGACCGCCTGCTCCGGCAAAACAGGAAATTAATTAAGAGGTAAGTGGAATTAGGACTTCCGGAGCTGGACTGTTCTCTCGTTTTCCGTGTTTGTCCTCGCGGAAACGAGATAAGGGAGCGACAGATACAGAACCGGAAAGCCGGCGACCCTCCGGAAGAGCCACGGCAGACTGCGCGAGAGCGTTCTCGAACCACGATCCTCGGAGAGAGAGAAGCACCGGACCCGACGTTTCTCCGCGATTTCCAGCTACAATTTTATTCCCAGTCTGAACCGCATTTCGTCCGTTGGGCAGCGATCGGCGCTAAGGAATACCACCAGAAACGCCGGTCGGTAATAAGGCAAGCTCGGGAAGCGCTGTGCCAGGGGCTGGCTCGCCGCGCCTACGTGTAGGCAACCCGCTAGGCGTGCGTGAGCGGCGCCTACGTGCAGGCAACCGGCTATCCGGCTGCGACGTTTGTCCGCCGGTTGGAATTCTTAAGGGGCCGCGTCGAACGGCAGCAAGTCGTATCTTCGAGGCGGTTCGCGAATGATTTAAAAATAAACTCGGCCCCCGTCCGACGTACAGGATGTCGAAAAAGCGACGATCATTCCAGAAAAATCGCGAATTCCAGATGATCCAACGAGCATCGACCGTTTCGCGTGACCTAGGTTCGCGACCGATAAAGCAACCCCGTAAGCACGGTAGGTGGCTAGGGTATATGCCGCCTCCATCTGTCAATACTCGCACGTGTTGCCGCCTCTTGACTTCATAACCCAGTCTCGCCGATACCCGATACGCTTACGCCGTCTTCTAGGTCATTGACCGGCAGTGTCCCCCGCGCCTGGCGGGGCTCCTCCATCGGCGGGTTCCTGATGGCGTTTCCGCGTAAGTCCGGGAACTAGGTTCTGGGTGACCCTCTTGCGAAGTAGAGCCAACCGTCCAAACGAAATTAACATCGATCTCCTCGCGCGCTGCGTGGAGGACCAGCCCCGGATGCTTTCTCGACACAGCTCCTCTCGGCACCTTTGTACCGTCGTGCTCCTAAGCCGATCGACTTTCCTGGCTGGCTCAGCGCGCACCGGAGACCGATTAATCCTCCACCAGGCGATTAAAGCCTCGTCAGGGAAAAGGTGCCTGGCCGAGTTCTTATCGATCCCCGGAACATGGCCAGGGAAAGAGCAAGGTCACCCACAACTGGGCATCGAGCGGCCTGCAGTTTCCCTATGCCGAAAGGAACCGTGCAGCTACGTTCTACCGTTTAAGGCTAAGATCACAGTAGACCCGACTTCGTCCGACGTCCGACTTCGGCGCACACGCGCGAGCATTACCAGGCATGCGTTGGTGCTAGTGGCCCGATATCGGAAACCAGAAGGGTCTCGCAGACGGGCCTACCCACACATTTGAAATGTCGGACGTCGGACGAAGTCGGGTCCACTGTGATCTTAGCCTTAGGCCATGATCACAGTGGACCCGACTTCGTCCGACGTCCGACTTCGGCGCACACGCACGAGCGTTTTGAATGCCTCGGGAGGCATGTGTTGGTGCCGCAGTGGCCAGAAATCGGACGAAACAGTCGGGGTGTACGGTAGCCGAACCTTTTCAAGTGCTCCGAGAGAGGTCTCAATAGGACCCAAAACCCATGGGACAACCGAAGTCGGACGATGGTCGGAGGAAAATCGCATCATTTTGTTTTTCGTCCGACTCGTCCGACGCGTACACGTTCTAGTAGAATCCGACATCGGACCACTGCGAGAACATCGGTCGAAGAAGTCGGTCGTACCGGCCACCAACACATGTCTCCCGAAGCATTCAAAACGCTCGTGCGTGTGCGCCGAAGTCGGACGTCGGACGAAGTCGGGTCCACTGTGATCTTACGCGTTGAATGCCACGAATTTTCTATCATACGATAAATATGCGCCGGTCACTAGTGGCCCCCATGGCGCCACCGCCAAGTGCCGGTCACCGGTGACCCCCGTGGCATTCAACGTGTTAATCGCGTTACCACGGATCGAGCGTCTACGCGTCAGGACACGCGTGTGCCCGGCTCGCCGCCCCTCGTCTTTCATCCAATGGCCTCGTGCCCGCGGTATCGATCACGTGGCCAGTTGATTCCGTACACCCGGGGCTGATCCTTCTGTCGACTCCTCGGAACAGGGAGTGTCCCCGCGAAATACGAATCGAAAACCCCTCGCCACCTCGTTCCCTTCGTCTGCCTGTCTCTGTCACGCGACTCTGACCTCGTCGATCAAACGCCCCAGGTGCGTCTCAGTTTCAGCGTATTATTCGGTCATAGCGCTCTGCCCCCAAGGGCTAACCGGAGTGCTCCCGGAGCGGTGAGCGCTCCTTGGACGTAGCCGGGCTCTTCAAGAACCATTCAGAAGTAGGACGTCGTCGTACACCCAGGCTACGTTGTCGTCGGAGCCAGGTTTTACAGCGGATTGCTAGAGTAACGCACGGAGATTGCTCTGCGGGGCACTGGCCCTGCTCCCCGGGAGCAACTCGATCTCCGATATGAAACGAATGTACCCTAGCATGATACATAGTGCGTATCGAAGCGAGAACGAACGAGCCTTACCGAGTAGGTTTTCTTGATTTTCTTCATGGTGTGCAAATCGAACTTTGGACTCTCCTCGAGGTAACGCAGATGCTTCACGAAGCAAGAGGGCACTCTCAAGGAACTAGCCATGTTTCCGGGTCTGTAATGACAGACGATTGCTTCGGTGCTTGTTTCGCTGACGGATGGAGAACGAAAATAGGCTGTTCTCTCGTGCAGCCGAGCAATTAATGAAATTGTAACACGCACCGAGAAAATTATCGTCGGAGATGATATACGTTTATGCGAACGTTGTCGCGGATAATCTGCCCGTCATTTGTCGGAGCTCGTTCTTCTGTCGAACGAACGTTTTCGAACTATATTCGATGCACGAGCCGGCAGGTATGTATGCGCATACTCGGGCTGTTACTTTTCCGAAGTTTCGAAGTCTTCGAAGTGTCCGAAGTTTCGAGATCTTCGAAGTGCACGAAGTTTCGCAGTTTTCGAAACGTATGAAGTTGTAACTTACGAGTTTCATATCATGTTATGATAACTGAAAATATTAATAAAAAATTTGACAGAATATAAACACAATTATAACAAATTATGAGAAATTTATTTATTGTAAAAATGAATTGTAAACACCAGCAAATAATACATTTTTTGTGGAACTTTTCTGTGGGGTCGTATTTTTTTTCGAAATGTACGAGTATCCAATCGCGTTCTACACTCACTGTAATTGTATCAAATATAACTTCACAGCGAAATTTCGAAGTTTAAAGCTTCAAAACTCCGTTTTTTTCGATCTTCTAATAATTTACTACGGACCTCCGCGGAGATTCGAAATTCGAAGCTTCGAAATCTTCGAAATCTTCGACCCTCGAAGTAAAGTAACAGCCCCAGTATATACGTCGAGGCGGTTCGTTCTCCGCGTTCAATTCACCGGCGCGAAAACGGCAACAGCAACAAAAATTCGCCTCGGTTTGCATAATTCCAGGGCCGAACGGAGCATTGCTCGAGCGACAAACTGCTCGAACGGATTAAAAGGTGAAACCCATTCATAAAAAATGTCGTTAAACATTTGCGACGCTTCCGGTGGACGAGAGTAGTGGGGGGAGCGCGGTAATAAAAAGAAATTATTCAGAGAGCGAGAGAGCGAGGCGTGTAAAGTCGAGGGAGAAGCCTGCCGCAGGATAATATTAAATATTTAACAGCTGATTGCACGTGGCCCGGTAAAAGCGCGCCTACGACGAATCTAAAGAGGCTCGACTCTCTGTTTACGTGGAAATTTATTTTTTTCAAATCATTTCGAGCGTCGGGCTGCTGCATA
Organism: Lasioglossum leucozonium; assembly: GCA_028454225.1. NCBI lineage: Eukaryota > Metazoa > Arthropoda > Insecta > Hymenoptera > Halictidae > Lasioglossum > Lasioglossum leucozonium. The sequence goes on along the minus strand of CM052211.1, from coordinate 4,452,434 downwards.
TTTAATCCCGACTGAAATACACATCGATCGTGCAACCAACGACTCTCTCTCTAGTTGTTATACTTACTTCCTTCTCGATCTTAAATTTCCTTGATCGGTAATACCGGATTAACGTTCAGTCTGAAATTCTATTTAATTCGACACCTCGCACGAAGTGCTTTCACAGACTTCAAGATGAATTATTTAGAAACCGAACTCGCTTAACCCTTTTAGTGCCAGGCGAAAAAGAGGTGCCTATGCGAGAATAACCGGCCGAATTTCACGGTTTTACTAGGGTTTGGGAAAATGTTCATAAAAACCAAACAAGAAACAATATTTACATGATTCAAAAAGCAGTATATTAAGGACGAAATAGAGAACAAAACAATGACACTAGTTTTTCTATACTCATTGAAAATTATATAAATAACAAAGGTATAAAAGATCATAAAGAAAGTAAAAGTTGAGTTCTTTCTTACAAAACGTATTTGCACATACAAAAAGTCATCTTTTCATCATAATTTTATATAGACCATTTATTACAAAGTATGTATGTACTTTGCATTTCCAATATATTTTGTAACAAGATAAACAATATTACATAACAAAAATAAAAAATAACTCGAAGGTACATGGTAAGCGTACATGGTGTTTATGTTAGATTTCGTTAGGTCCAAGCGATAGGAAAAAGTCGTCATCCGCAAAGAGTTAAAACGAAAAACTATTTTTTTTAATTCTCTCGTAATGAAATTAGACCATTTATAACGTATTATAAATTTATTTTGAGATAGAGTTCTCCCGCAATGCGAACAGTAAAGCACTACAAGGCGCGGGCCGATATATCGGCTCTGGCACTTCTCGCCAGTGCAGCAAGAGCAGATATATCGGCCTCCGGCACTGAAAGGGTTAACAGTAATTAAAGAATTCTTTAATGAACACCGTAAATCGTTAATCAGAAATCTGAACGCAACGTATCGAGGTTATTAACGGTCGTAAGTCACCTCCCACGTGACAACAGTACTTTGTCGCTGCGGTAATAATATATAATATAATAAATAATTCGTCAACGACCATTGCCTCGCTGAAAATACCGGTTCTCGTTCGATCACCAAAGTAAAGCGGCGTAGGGCGGGGAACGCACTAGGATGGGTGACCGCTCGGTAAAAAGTCGGGAAGTGGCCGTCTGGGTGCGTTTCACGTGTTGTTGGCAAAATAGGTGGTTCGGAACCCACCTTAATAAAAAGTAGGTCCCGCTGAAATTGGAAATTAGGCGATAGTTGAGGATTGGTAAAGGGACAACCGAGGGGACCAAATATCATTACATATAATAAATAATTCGAAACTCATATGTATTTGTAATACTACTTCACGGAAAAAAAGATACATGATTTCCAATAAAAATATTATTCTCATAATACTGGAAAGTTTTTCGCATATTTACCAGCGTCCGATAAGAGTTAACCCCTTGCCGTACCATTTTCTTTACGGTTACAGTGATTAAAACGTCTTTATCCCCAAAAATATCGTAGAAGAGAAAAGAATACATTTTGTATTGCTACATTGATTTTAAATTTTATTTCATCTAAAAAGAAAGTATTTGTTCGACTTTGTTTAAAATCTCCATCGCGAGTCTGACTCGTTAAAATACGGCAAGGGGTTAAATTGATCGACGGTTTCCGGTGAGAACCCCTGCCGCGCGAAAAATTCGCCGCGACCGACGCTCCTCGAGGATATCGCGGCCGCGAAAGGATGGCGGGGATGATGCGGCGCAGGGTGCTCCCGCTTATTTTGATCGTCACCTTCTGTCAGGGTGGCTTCTTCTACGCGAATCCGCGAAGGTGAACGACTGAAACGTGGAAAGTTCGACAACGGGGTCTAAATAGGAACGACGTCGTGTTCGCACGTGTTGCCTCCTCGCGGCGATTAACCAGCGGGCCCGTCTACTCTTTCGAACGTGTGCCAAAAGGCGGTGGTTGTCCACGGTGCGGCCAGCATTTCTGACAGCTTGTCGAGCGGTTTTGGCAGCGAGCGGCGGGGCGCGCCGAAAACGGATCCGGGATAGCCACGGTCGGGCTCGCGAATTCGCGAAATTAATGTCGCGGCCCGACGAGAGAGAAGGGAGAGGCTGACAGTCCGGGGGTAGAGAGAAGGTGAAAGTGAGAACCGTCCGTGGCGGGCATAACCTAAAAATAAAGCTGTACGAGCGCACGGTCGGTGGACAGCAGATTTCCGCGCGGCGTGTCGCGACCACCCGTCTATCGGTTCTAGGTGAACGTCTGACATGATCGTGGTTGCCCCGCTGTTGCCCTTTTAACGAATGACTTCTGGGGAACGGACGAAGTATGGAGACGTGCAACGAAGGGGGCGACCGGACCCCGTCTGTCATCGCGGTTAACCGAAACACTTGGTCGGATCTCAGAGGCGTCGTCAGCGACCTACGCAGAAAACTCTCCGGGATATCCGTTGTTTCCGTGCCCGGATGCATCACCTTTCGATCCCTACCCGATGGACGGTAAGGAAATCCCTCTGGTTCTAACATAACCTCAAACCCGATTTCCTGTTGGCCAAACGTTCGCTACGTCCGTCTTATCCCTTAAGCCTCGACCACACCGAAGAGAACCGATCACCAACAGGGCATTTTCTTTAATGTATCTACTCAGTAGCGAACACTACACCGTTGTGTTCTCTGCTTGGTGTTCCCTAAACCAGTTCCCCGAACCTAAATTTCTGCTTGTTCTCTTCGCTTGCTCTGCGAGTTAACCCCTACCACATCCACTGGAACTCTTTCTTCAGACCGGTGCGACACAGTGTTGCACCGCGGGTTAATCTCCAGCACTGCGTACTGCTTTTCTTCAAATTTTTTGGGCTTTTGGAATTCGTTGAAATGTCGTTGGTATATGTTCAAGCGATGGCCTCATGTATGTGTACAGGTATATGTAGTAATGGTGAAGAATCCCAGTGGATGTGGTTTAGAACCCGCTCTAAACTATACTTCTGTCGAACCTGTTGCGAACAGCTGTTTGGATATGGCCTTATATCTTGCATCATTACGTGTACACTTTCCCCCATTTTTCAGGACCAGGATATACTTCCTCAGCAGCCTGAACAACAGATGGGAAACCACTCTGCTGTATGTGGACATCGCCCACTTTGATCTGGCCAATGGGTACCTCCTCCATTGGCAGCCTGTGATAGAAGCTAATTTTCAAACGTAATACGATTAGTCCTTACGAGTAGTTCTCTGCGAGACTTCTCTATAGCGCGTCGCTCTACAGTTTGGTCTCTGCGGGGCTTGCTATTACGGTGTCAAGAATCTGGTTTCTTGATTGCAGGGTGTCGAGCACCAAAATCTTGTCGAGGGAGGAGCAGTTGCTATGGGAGAGGAAAAGATTAGTCACGTGTGGCATTACCAGTTACGAAATTCACCCGGAGAGTGGGAAACTAGTTTTCCCAGCTGCTAGTAGCCTTTACCAATGTATAGACACAGGATTCATGGTATTCCCCTGTGTTCCGAACGTAGAATAAATTATAGCTTGTAATAGGGATTGGAAATAATGGGTGACGCTTTTAAATCGTAGGCTGGGCCGCTCTTCCCGTCGGAGATCCGAGCGGCTACGTCCGGCGCGAAACTGTGCCCACAAATTTGCCCATGGAACAATGCGCTGATCGCTCACACGTGCTCCGGAGACCTGTATCTGTCGCACAGCATCACGGGTTCCTCCTTGAGACTGACTCACGCGAGAAAAGGAGGAAGGAATTTAACGGACGACCCTCTTACAGCGGGCACACCGTCTTACGTGATGCAAGAAGAGTTCGCCAGGTCTGTAGCACCATAGCGGCGCCTTATCTGTAGCGTCTATTTACAGAAAAAATATTTTCTTGATGTGCACCGTGTGCATTTATGCAGGTACACCGGTTACTGGTGGCAGCCGAAATCCAACGACGGAATTTATAGAATAGTCTACGAAGAGGTCGATGAGAGCGACGTGAAAATATTTTGTTTCCCGTCACCGGCGAACTCCGAGGAGATCGACGAATTTAGGTTTCCCAGAGCCGGCACACCGAACGCGAAGAGCAACTTGAAGATGGTGCAATTTCGATTAACCGAAACGCTACAGATAGTCAACATCGATATCCTGGAGCTCCAGTATCCACTGCACACCATGTTTCCCTGGATGGAGTACATGGTCAGAGTGGGCTGGACCCCTGACGCTCAATAGTAAGTGATAACGTACACCACCTGACCCCTATCATGGTACGCAAACCAGCGACGATCTATAACTTTTTGTACACGTTTAGCGTCTGGGTCCAGCTGTTGGACCGAAAGCAGCAAAGGCTCGAATTAGTTTTGCTGTCGATAGATAATTTTTCGGAACCACCACCGAATGTATATAACTGGGAGAATCAATTTACACCGTCGTCGGCGAGCGTACAAGTGATATACTCTGAACGGAGCTCGACCTGGATCAATCTGAACGATCTCCTCTACTTCCTGCCGTCCGACAATCCGTCGGACGTAAAGTTCCTCTGGGGTAGCGAGGAATCCGACTATCGACACCTGTATCTCATAACATCTCGAATATCAGGTGAAACATCGGCGAATACCGTTTCGCGTGACTGACATTTCGAGTAATCGTGGCTGTTTTTATTGGAAGGCATAAACAATGAGGTGGAGGAGCCGTTAGACAGAATGGACAGTGTCTTCTTGCAACCCAGGGTCACGTCGAAGGTTGCGTTGACTCAAGGAGAGTGGGAGGTGTTAGGCAGGAAATTATGGGTGGACGAAGCCAACTCCATTGTATATTTTCGTGGCTTACGCGAAGGCCCGTTGGAGCAGCATGTTTACGCTGTCTCCTTGAATCGGCCGTTGGAGATAAGACTGCTTACGAGACCGGGTTACAGTTACAACAGTATATACTTCAATAAGGAATGCACGATGTTAGTCACTGTGTACAGCTCGATCAAGACATTACCCACCTGCCAGGTATCACGGCATCTATTTATTTTTCATGATGAAAAACGAAAAATGCTCAATCCGGAACTAATCTCGGGAAAATGTTAATCGATCGATTTTTATAGGTATTTAGAATAACGCAAAAAGATTGGACGGTAGACAACATCTGCCTGACTCCTGTCGGATACTTGCTCGAACCGTCAGCTCCACAATCCGAGTTGTTCACCCCGGAGATTTTCACGCATAAGATATCGTCTGGCGACACGATTTATTCTATGATATTTAAACCGCATAATTTCCAGCAGGGCGTTAGGTATCCTACGATACTGAACGTCTACGGCGGTCCAGAAGTGCAATTAGTATCGAACACGTTTAAGGTCAGCATCACGGAACCAGGACAAGTGGCGGTTTAACTCGGTGCTAATTTATCTGGGTTTATTATTTTTCCAGGGGATGAGGCATTTGAGGATGCACATGCTAGCCGCTCAAGGCTACTGCGTGGTGTTGATTGATAATCGTGGTTCCCATCACAGAGGTTTAGTGTTCGAGAGTCATCTACAACACAGATTAGGAACGGTGGAGTTGAGCGATCAAGTTGAAATGTTGAAGTGGCTGGCGGATACAACTGGTTACATCGATTTAGATCGGGTGGCCCTTCATGGATGGTCTTACGGAGGATATTTGAGTCTGATGGGCTTGATACAGTACCCTGAAATATTCAAGGTATCTGATCCTGATCTCCGAAGAGTTTGAATAAATATCAAATGTTATGCAAACTTTCAGTTGGCGATCGCTGGCGCTCCGGTTACTTCCTGGAACTTTTACGATACCGGCTACACCGAACGTTACATGGATTTGCCGCAGAACAATCCTCATAGCTACATCACTAGCTCAATCTTAACGTATGTAGACAAGTTCCCTGATGAGGAGAATCGGTTGCTGATCATTCACGGACTTATCGACGAAAACGTGCATTTCTTTCACACGAGCCAGCTGATCGACGCCCTCGTCAAGTCCGGGAAACCGTATCAACTGCAAGTCTACCCGAACGAAAGACACAGCCTTCGAAGTTTAGACGCCAGTAAACATTACGAGACCACGCTATTATTTTTCTTACAAAATCATTTGTGAATCCATTTGTTCCCGATCGGATATAAAGCGATAATGCATTGGTTAAAACAGGATTTTAACAGGTTAAGTGTGACTGCCATTATTTTATGTACATATATTAAAGAAATTGAAAATTGTTCGTCGTGACCTTGAGCCTCACGACGAGATTGCCTAAAAACACACACACACACACACACACACCATACACACTCAATATATATCTCTCGGATGCTATTATAATTTTACTTGATGAGAAATATAAAAGAAAGTTCAGAACGCATACACGAAGAGATTTTTATCAGTTAATAATTAGCAATAGAGAACGAAAGAAAAAATTTTTTGTCATGCATTTCACCGTAACAGCGGATCGCGTAACTTAGCAAACACAATTGTGCAGCCGTTTTAACGAAATACCGTAGAGCTTTACAACGATGAGATTGAATGTTACTTTTTTTAAGAAATGGACAATACTCTTAACTCCTCTGTACATATATACATATATGCGTCCTTAGAACGGCATACATTTTTTTTTAGAATTGTCCTCTAAATGTACTTACAAGGTATACATAATATTCGCTAGAAATATATCTGACTTCTTGGCTGTCACTATTTTATGTTTGACTACTTGTGTACATACGCGCGAGCAATCATTCACATTTTTACAATAAACATTAATTGAAAACTATATTCGAATATACATAGCGTATATACCCAAATTCATTGTTTTCTATTCAGTTAGGATTTATCGTTGTTACGAGAACCCGGGATATTAACTGCATAAAAGATTAATGAGCATAAATCGAGAATTATTTCCAATGTACAATTATAATTCATATTTTATTACTCAAATATACATTACTGTTTACTAGCAAACGTTTTCGTTTTCTTATTTAGGTATTTATTCAGATAACGCATTCTCTTCTGCATCTCGTTCCACTTTGTCGGCCTGGCTATTGGAAATATTCCTCTCCTCAGCATTTTCTGCTTCCGTATTAACACTTGATACTCGTTTCCACTTATGCCTCTTAGCCAAGACGGTACGTTGTACAGGATTCTGGTAGGATGAAGATTACCGGTCCCTAAAATGTCTATGTAATCGTTTTGACCAAACAACGCTTTCTTCTCGGACCAAGCGTCTCTCGGTCTGTAAGTTGGCATAGGCAACTTGTCGTTGCTATTGCGAGGCAAAACCCCTGTCATGTCTATAGGGTCCTTATAACCGTATCGTCGCACAAGACGACCTCTCGCTAATTTGTCCGCGAAGTAGCGAAATCGCACCGATGTTACTTGCGGAGTCCATACGCTGACAGCCGTTCGTATTGTATTCATGAACCACGACATGCTAAACAATTGCAACAACAATTAATCACCAATTTGAGGCGAGCTCGTTCGAAAACATAACCATACTTTCGCACGATACTTAACAATTAATAGCAAAGTAGGAAAAAGCACGTTCAACTTACATTCCACAGTGTCTCGAGCTTTAGAAATATTCTTCAGACTGCTTACTCCAATTTTTATAACATCTTTCCTAGATTTATGTAAATATTTATTTATTTAGATATCTTCACAACAGTAGAAGAAACCCAATCGCCCAAGTGCAGATTCGTCCTGCGATCTGATAAACCTTGATATGGGTTGGTATGAAAAAATTAGAATAGTCTTTTTACAGCAGAGTTGTGGGGGAAAAATAATCGGTGCGATTTTTGTTGATATTTATTATTATTGTAGTATAATTAAATATGCCTCTGACGTCATTGGTGGCGCATTGTACAAAGAAAGATTTCAGAAACAATTTGTTTGCGAATTACGAGGAGCAAGGTACGTAAATGATACCCTAAAAAATGCAGGAAAAAATCTAATTCCTCGTAGAAATAGTTGTTAGCAATTAATTAATTTTAATTGCGAGTACGATTGATTCTTGCCGCTCTCCCCATAAGACGCAATGCTAATTCCGGCAAG